>CM037783.1:34435140-34472311 GCA_021229015.1 Solen grandis | reverse complement strand
AAAGGACAAGGGGATCTCCCAACCACCCAATGACCGCTTTCATTTCTTTCTTCAAATTAATAGATTTTCATGAATAACCCCTTTACGAAAACATGAAAAATCATTTTGATAACGTAATCATTTGAAATTTCTGACTTTTTGCGCATGTTAAGCACAGCAAATTACTTATTTAAAGTTAAAATTCCAATCTTTTGATCTGTTTTATATATTTTGCTACAAATCAATGTATCATAACAAGGGTACAACATAAATTCATAAAGGTATGCTTAAGATTTCCCCGATACTCATGACGCTGGAGCGCGAATACAAATTTAAATGAATGATGTATAATTTTAACTTCGTCAAAATCACGTGACTAAAGAAAAATATATTTTTGAAATGCATTTCAACTAACGTTCTATTAATCAAAAAAAAAAAATATCATCGAAATGCGAACACTTTGTTTTCACATTTTCAAGCAGGCATTCCCCCAAACATGAAAATCTTTTCATTTTGATGACGTAATTATTGAAAATTTCAAGACCTTAATTTAATTTCATTGGTCTAATTGGCTATTTTGTATGATTTTTTCAACAATTCTTGCTACTATGCATAACGTCATACGCACGTGACAAAACGAACACTTCATGCAGTATGCATCACTTCAATTTTAACTCATCATTCTGAAAATTAATTAAGAATGATTCAAAATTCATGATACCAGAGCGAGAGAAATGTTAAAAAAAAGATTTTTGTTGTCTTTTTAATGTCGTCATAACCATATGACTGAATAGAAATCATACAGAAAAAAGAATGTATACCTCTATGCCGATATGCTGCCCAATTTTCACGCTTCTAACGCATCAGGGGTCTTTGTAACATTAAAATGTAATTTTAGGACCACATTTCGAATCTCGGTATCACCATGAAATCTTAATCTTTTTCGAATTTAGAAATTTTAAGGTATAGTGCATATCTACTCCTTAAAATACATCTTCTGTGAAAATATCAAATGATTGAACCATATTTGAAGCTTTAGAGCGCGAACAAACTTTTGAAGCTGACTCAAATCTGACGTAATTTGACGTCATTGAAAATTAAAAATAAATGAATTTATGAACTTTTAAAACTTAACCTTTTTAAATCGCTGCAGTACAATTTTTAAAAAGATTGAGTCAAAAGTCAGGATACAAGATTAAAGAAGTTTTTCAAAAATATGTTTTTTGTCGTTTCTATGACGTAATTACCATGTGATTTAAGAAAAATCCTTTCGAAAGTAGAAAGAAGACCTCTATGCCATATGCTGTCCAATGTTCATGCTTTTAACCCATTAGGTGGCCTTGAACACTAAAATATATATTTTAGGACAACAGATCGAATCTCGGTTTTACCTTGAAATCTTTACATTTTAGAATTTGGAAATTTGAATGCCAATGTGCACATCTACATCCTAAAATACATCTGTAAAATATCAAGATCATCGGACCAGAATTGAAGGCTCTAGAGCGCGAACAAACTTTTGAATATCACGTCAAATCTGACGCCATTTGATGTCATAGAAAATTGACAACACTTGATTTTAACAAGAGGCCCATGATGGCCCTAAATCGCTCACCTGAGATATATAGGTTGACCCAAGGAACATCTGTACCAATTTATTTTAAAATCGGCCAGTAGTTTTGAAGCAGATGATTTTTAAAGTTTTCATATTTTTTTTATTTTTTTTGCCATGGCAACCAGAGTTCTATATGAATCAAGTTTATTACGAACGTTTGTGACGGGTTTACCCAAGGATCATTCCTGCCAAGTTTAATCAAATTCTGTCCAGTGGTTTCAGAGGAAATGTTGATTAAATTTTCCCTATATACATATAAGGCAAATAAGCCCCCCCTGGTGGCCATGTTTTTACGGATCAAAAATTTTTAGCAACGTTGATAGAGGTTGACCCAAGGGAAAATCTGTACCAATTTATTTAAAATCTGGCCAGTAGTTTTGATGAAGACATTTTTAAAGTTTTTATATTTTTTTCTTTTTGTTGCCATGGCAACCAGAGTTCACATGGATCAAGTTTATTTTAGCAAATTTTGTGAAGGTTGACCCAAGGATCATTCCTGCCAAGTTTAATCAAATTCTGTCCAGTGGTTTCAGAGGAAATGTTTGATTAAAGTTTTCCCTATATACATAGAAGGCAAATTAGCCCCGCCCTGGCGGCCATGTTTTTTACGATCAGAAAAATTTTAGCAACTTGGTTAGGTTGACCCAAGGAACATCTTACCAATTTATTTTAAAATCTGGCCATAGTTTTGATGAAGACGATTTTTAAAGTTTTCATATTTTTTTTTCTTTTTGTTGCCATGGCAACCAGAGTTCTACATGGATCAAGTTTATTTTAGCAACTTTGTGACGGTTTGACCCAAGGATCATCCTCCAAAGTTTAATCAAATTCTGTCCAGTGGTTTCAGAGGAGATGTTGTTTAAATGTTTCTCTATATACATAAAGGCAAATAAGCCCCCCCCTAGCGGCCATGTTTTTTTACGTTGGAATTATTTTTAGCAACTTTGGTAGAGGTTGACCCAAGGAACATCTGTACCTATTATTTTAAAATCTGCCATATTTTGAAGACGATGATTTTAAATTTTTCATTTTTTTTTTCTCTTTTGTTGCCATGCAACCAGAGTTCTACATGGATCAAGTTATTTTAGCAACTTTTGTGAAGGTTGACCCAAGGATCATCCCTGCCAAGTTTAATCAAATTCTGTCCAGTGGTTTCAGAGGAGATGTTGTTTAAATGTTTCTCTATATACATATAAGGCAAATAAGCCCCGCCCCTGGCGGCCATGTTTTTTTTTACGGATCGGAATAACTTTAGCAACTTTGGTAGAGGTTGACCCAAGGAACATCTGTACCTATTTATTTTAAAATCTGGCCAGTAGTTTTGAAGAAGATGATTTTTAAAATTATCATTTTTTTCTTTTTGTTGCCATGGCAGCCAGAGTTCTACATGGATCAAGTTTATTTTAGCAACTTTGTGACGGTTGACCCAAGGATCATCCCCGCCAAGTTTAATCAAATTCTGTCCAGTGGTTTCAGAGGAGATGTTGTTTAAATGTTTCTCTATATACATATAAGGCAAATAAGCCCCGCCCCTGGTGGCCATGTTTTTTTTTACTTTAGTAACTTTGGTAGAGGTTGACCCAAGGAACATCTGTACCAAATTATTTTGAAATCTGGCCAGTAGTTTTGAAGGAGATCATTTTTGAATTTTTTCAAATTATATTTCTTTTTGTAGCCGTGGCAACCAGAGTTCTTCATGGATCAACTTTATTTTAGCAACTTTTGTAGAGCCTCACCCAAGGAACATTCCTGCCAAGTTTCATTAAATTCTGTCCAGCGGTTTCAGAGGAGATGTCGTTTAAAGCAAAATTGTTGACGACGGACGACGCACGACGCACGACACACGACGACGGACGAAGGACGATCACAAAAGCTCACCTTGAGCACTTTGTGCTCAGGTGAGCTAAAAATTTATACATTTTTATCTAAGCATTTTAATTTTCCATTGGCAACATTGTCACAAAATAATTTTGACGTGGCCTGAAAATAAGCGTAGATTTAGAGTACGTTGTATTTGTCACGTAGGCCAGAGTGGAACTGTGTTAACCGATTTTGGTTATATAAGGTTTATCACGGGTTTCTTTTATTATTTTTTGTTCAGAATGAGATATGATTAGGATTTGAAATGGTTATATCTACAGTTTTGCTAAGTTTTAAGTGTATTAAGAGAGATTTTTAAGGCTTAGAAGTTTAAACCTATAGTTTCTTTACATAAGCCCTTTTTATCAGTATACCTCAGTGTTGTCAGTGTTTCTCTGGATGCACGGGATTCAGCGATTTACAATTTATTGCACGATTTACGTGAAATTTGTTTTTAAAGAGTAATTCGTGGGGTTTTAGTATATAAGCTGATTTGTATGGAGCCTCGGTGTCAGATATCGATGGGAGCTACGGAAGATGCCTAGTCCAGTCTAGAGTATTCTGACCAAATTACATTACGGAGCTTGTGTGAGTAAAATTTTATATTGTATTTCATTTCTTCAGGTAGATATGAAGCTTAGATTTTATTTTAAACATTTATTTTGTAGATTGTTGTATTGTTTCTTCTCAGGGAAACAAGTGTACAATCGTGATTAATTTTCGTTAGTTTCGAAGTTTTGGTTCTATAGGCCAAGGAAAAGTATTTTTTTTTCCCAACGGAAATTTGTCCAAAGTATTTTTTTGGATTAGAAACGTGGAGTTGTATGGAATATGTCGGAATTGCTAACGAGGACGGTTTTCTGTTTTTAATGCACTGATGTAATTATGAAACGTGGAGTTGTATGGAATATCTGTTTGGTATATAATTGCTAACAAGGGCAGTTCTCAGCGTTAATGCACTTATGTAAAACCATAATATTGTTGTATGGTGTAAAATGCACGTATGTAATACCAGAGATTTGTTATTTGGTATGAAAGTAGTTTTATGAAGTAATACACTGTCTGCACTTATATTTTTGTTATAAGTAAATTAGAGCTATTTATTGTTTGTATCCGTATTTAGTTGGGGCATGGTGCCTATGTAATCTGGGTGGTCACAGTCGATACGGGACCCCATTGGTAGAGTACGTCGCAAGGACGGGAGAATCTACGTATGCGTCATATGGTCGACAGGGTGTCTATGGTGGACTAAGTGAATCACATTTACTGAAGGGACAGTGACGACAGGAAGTCGGTCCAGTGTTCATCGATAAGAGCGCGTGATATAGTTTGAGTACTGTGCATTTAGGAATCATTTTGTGGGTGTGGCACATTGAAATCATATCAGTAAGCCATTGTGTAGAGCAACATGCGGGCTTAGAGTGAAAACAGAACATTCAGTGCAGCTATTATTGTACCAACAGATAAAAAGACAGTTAGCCGGCAGTTTTTTTTTTCATATTCTCCAATTCTTTTCTAATATCCTAATTGTATATATTTTTATATTAAATATACTTTTAAAGAAAAGTTGTTTGGTATTTATTCTACCTTAGAAAGTTGTCAGCCCTTGGTCATTTTGTTACAAACATATAGCTTAACTCTTGAATTAGGTTGGAATAATAATAACTAGATTTCATTCGTTGATCCGAATGATATGAATTTCTGCTAAATTTGTCAAACGTAAGAGCTTAATTTGACAAAATTAAATAAAATCAATTATTTTGACATCACTTTCTTTCAAGTTGACTTATTTCCGTAATCTAGTTACCAAAACAAATGTCTTTAAAATCCATTCGACTTGATTGCAATATATTTGGGTCTATCATAAAATATCATATACGAATTTTGTTATTTGCATTACTCCATGATTTTTGTGTCAATCTGTAAACCTAAAAATACCAAAAGAACGACCCAATATTGCTCTACAAATATTATTCATACTTGCGAAAATCAAAAGTTTTCGAGATATAAACAGTTAAACGCATTGAGGCTAACAGAATTTTCGTGTTTCAGTCATAATGCAACTGATTCAATCCCGAAAAATTAAAAGCTGAAAGGTCTTTCAAAGCACTACAAATTATATGCATAGTGTCTATATAGAATATTTATTGTTGAGATATATAAGGCCAAAGTAAAAAAAAATCATGCAAATTAAAAAATCAGGCCTATAGACCATTTAAACCGTTTAATTTCAGTACAGTGTTTAGGACTTGTAACGACACATGACGTTATGTAACGCCCATCTTCTTATAAGGTGAATAATACGTAGAGAATTTCATTCAGTCAAAATTTCAGCTTTCTTACTCATCTGGGAGCGATGTTATGTGTGTTCGAAATTTAACGTCAATGGTTCGAATTTTGAATTCGCCATAGAACATTTGCCTTTATGAATATGGAAAGACAGGCTGTATAATTATGAAACTTGCACATTCTGTGAAAATTGAATGAAAATCGGTTCGAAAATTATGGCTGTAGAGCGTGAAAAATCTTTTGTAGACAACGTCCTATTTGACGTCATATGACATCACAGGCATTAGAAAATCAACGAAATGAAATATTCAATATCTGAAATATAGGCCATTTATTTTTCATGCCTCTGGGAATTTTTGCAACATATAGAAATAACCCCGTAGATATAAGAATTCTTTTTGACCTTGTGACGTCATATGACGTCAAATGAAGTTCTGCCCACAGAATAACAAGAAGTCATAAAGATTAATATTCAGTTCAAATATCAGCTTCCTAACACGGCTGGAAGCGATGTTATGCGTATTTAAAATTTGACGTCAATCGTTCGAATCTTAACCTTTGACTTTTCGAATTTGGACATCTCAGAAATGCACAAATAAAGCGTAACATGTACATTCTCTGAAATTTTGATGAAAATCGGTCAAGAAATAAGGGCTGTAGGCCGCGTACAATCTTTTTGACCCTGACGTCAAATCTGACATATGACGTCACATGAATATGAAATTTAATGCATTCCAAAGCACATGGTTTCACGCATGTGCCATTAAATTTCCATCGTTCTGAAAACTTGATAACATATATAAATTTAGGCAGAGATATCAGAAATTCTTTTTGACCTTAAGACGTCATAGGACGTCATATGACATTCACCTTCACGAATGTAAATGAAACTAGAGCGTAATATAAACAAGCTGTAAAATTTTGATGAAAATCAGTCCAGAAATAACGGCTGTAGACCGCATAAAATCATTTACACACGTCGTAAAGTTTGACATCAAAACACGTCATAGTCAAATTAAAATTATTGAAATGCAAAATATTCTATGTGAAGCACAAGCTATTCATTTTTCATTTAAAAATTTTTTTTTTTTAAAAAAGGAATTTTTTAAAAAAAAACTGTAATATGGAAGATTTAGACGCAATTGAATATGTCAATGGTTCGAATTTTTTGTTCGAAATAAAACATTTGCCTTTTCGAATTTGGAAAAACAGACACCGGGAGACACAACTAGAGCACAATATACACATTTTGTGAAAAGTTGATGAAAATCGATCCAGAAATAATGGCTGACCGCGTACAAACATTTTTAGACGACGTCAAGTTTGACGTCAAAACACGTCATAGGCAAATGAAAATCATTGAAATGCAAAATGTTCTATCTGAAGCATATAAATTTTCAAAGTGCTCGGACTTTTTCAACATAAAGAAGTAAACATGTAAAAATTAGAAATTTCTTTTCACCTCATGACGTCATATGACGTCATATGACGTTCATCTTCAGAGAATCTTAAGAAATTCTGGAGATGTATAATCTTACTAAATATTAGCTTTCTAGCTAATCTGAAAGCGATTTTATACGCATTTGAAATTTGACGTCAATGGTTCGAATCTTGGATTCGCCATAGAACGATTGCTTTTTCGAATTTTGAAAAACGGACACAGGGATGCACAACTAGAGCCTTACGTACACATTCTTTGAAATTTTGATAGAAATAATGGCTGTAGACCGCGTACAAACTTTTTCACCTGACGTCAAATTTGACGTTATATGACCTCATATGAATATGAAATTCATGGCTTCCGAAAACTCATGGTTTGAAAAATATGCCATTAAATTTTTATTGTTCTGGGCCAATGCCAACACATCGAAATGAACGCAAATAGAAGAGGAAGAAAAAAAAGAATAATAATTATTATAATAATAATAAGAAGGAGAAGAAGAAAAAAACAACAGTACAAACCCAATAGGACTAATAAACTAGATGTCATTCGTTGATACGAATGATAGGACTTTCTGCTACATTTGTCATACACTAAAAGCAAAAAAATTAAAAGGATATGAACTATGCCTTTAACTTGCTTTTGTATGGCCATAACTTCAATAAACTTTAAAAAAATAAAACGCTTAACATGGAGGATATGGCAAAAGTAACTGAAAATCATTTTTTTATATTTTTATATCGATTTCATTTAACTTGGGCTATTTCTATAATTTATGTAACAAATCAAATTTATTGAAAATGCTTACAATTCGATTTTCACATGATTCGGTCTAGCTTTAGAGGTTTTCATGATATAAGTCATGATTAAACTTAATATTTTCCGGTAATGAAAGTGACATTATCCCATAGGATCACATGATGCACCTTCAGTAAAAAATCATGAAAATCAACCTAAAATAAAAGGCCTACAGGTCTTAAAAACCGTTTAATTTAAACAAAACTAATTTTGACCTTATAAGGTCACATGACGTCATATGTTGTTCATCTTCTCAGAATGTAAAGAAGACTTGAAGACGTATATTAAATCGAAATATTAGCTTTCAATCTTATCTAAAAGTGATTTTATACGTATCTAAACTAAAAGTGACGTCAATGCTTCTAATATTGGATTAGCCATAAAATACTTTCTGTTTTCTTTTGATAAACGGAGACCGGTTGGCGCATCTAGAGCGTAACATACACATTTTGTGAAATTTTGATGAAAATCCGTCCTGAAATAATGGCTGTAGACCGCGTACAAACTTGTGTAGACAACGTCAAGTTTGATGTCATATGACGTCATTAGCATAAGAAAATCAATGAAATGAAATATTAAGTATATTAAATATATCAAGTAAATCTTTCATGCCCTTCGGAACTTTGCAACATATAGAAATTAACGCGTAGATATCAAACATTCTTTTTCACCTTATGACGTCTTATGACATCAAATGACGTCAATCCTCACAGAATAGAAATAGGTCTTACAGACTAATATTCAGTCCACATATTAACTTTCTAAATAATCTGGAAGCGATTTTATACGTATTTGAAATTTGAAGTCAATGGTTCGAAACTTGGATACGCCATAGAACCATTGCCTTTTCGAATTTGGAAAACCGGACCCGGGATACACAATTAGAGCATTACATATACAATCTGTGAAATTTTGATGAAAATCGGTCAAAAAATAATAGCTGTACACCGCGTAAAACCCTTTTGTCCTGACGTCAAATCTGACGTGATAAAACTTCACATTAATATGAAGTACATTGCATTCTTAAGCTCATGGATTGATGTATATACCATTAAATTTCCATGGTCCTGTACACTTTACAACATATTATAATTTACGCGTATATATCAGAAATTCTGTTTGACCTTAAGACGTCATATGACGTCCATTTTCACAGAATGTAAAGCCCAATTGGAGACTTATATACTATCAAAATACCAGTTAAAACTCATCTGGAAGCGATTTTATAAATATATGAAATTTGACGTCAATGGTTCGAATATTGGATTCGCCATAAAACCTTTGCATTTTCGAATTTGGAAAAACGGACACCGGCATGCACAACTAGATTGTAACATACATATTATGTGAAATTGTGATGAAAATCGGTCCAGAAATAATGGCTGTAGACCGCGTACAAACATTTTTAGACGACGTCAAGTTTGACGTCAAAACACGTCATAGTCAAATGAATATTATTGAAATGCAAAATTTTCTATCTGAGGCATATGCTATTTAAATTTTCAAGGTGCTCGGACGTTTTCAACATATAAAATTAACACGTAAAATTTAGAAATTACTTTTTACCTCATGACGTCATATGACCTCATTCGACATACATCTTCTAAGAATAGACGTCAGATCAAAAAGTTTGTTGCGTTGCATATACAATTTATGAAATTTTGATTAACAACGGTCCAAAAATAATGGCTGTACAACGCGTAAAACCATTTGTCCTGACGTTAAATTTGACGTTATATAACGTCACATTAATGTGAAGTTCATTTCGTTCTAAAGCTCATGGATTGATGTATATACCATTAAATGTCTGTGGTCCTGGGAACTTAACAACATATTTAAATTAACACGTATACATCAGAAATTCTTTTTGACCTATGAAGTCATATGACATCAAATGACGTACAACTTCACAGAATGTAAAACCCACTTGGAGACTTATACATTGTCCAAATATCAACTTTCTCACTCATCTGGAAGTGATTTATACGTATTTGAAATTTGACGTCAATAAGAATAAGAACTAGATTTCGTTTGCACGGCAAACGATAGGACTTTCTGTAAACCGTATAAATCTCAATCAAACTGAAAAGTGTTGATATGGAATACGCAGCAAATATTAGGTTTCTAGAGTGTAACCTATGCATTCTTTGAAAATTTTAGACGAATTCATCAAATTCATAATACCTGAAGAGTGTTTACAAACTTTTTGATCTGACGTCTATTCTGATGTCATATGAATAAGAATGTTATTGCATATGAAAATTCAGCATATTTAACATATGCTATGATATTTTTGTAATTCTGGACCATTTGGGATCAGATTGAATTTATTGCACCAGAAATGAAAACATATTATAATCCCATTACATCAAATGACGTCTGGCCTAGGGAAATCTAAAGAAAACGTTTTGAATTACAACCTGTGTGAAATTCAGCTTTTTACCTCGAATAGGGTCTCTGAAATACTTAACTTAATTTCGATGTCATATTTTGACAACGAAAGTAAGGATGCACAAGAAAAGCATAACTTAAACCTTCTGTGAAAAGTACTAGAAAATCGATTCAAAAATAAATTCTGCAGAGCGTGTACGAACGTTTAAGTCAAATCTAGCGTCATATGACTATGAATATGAAAATCATTGAATTCGAAAATATTTGCCATACAATTTTCATTGTTCTTGGCCTTTGTCAATTACATTTTTCGAAAATGTTAAAAATTATTTAAAAGTGAAAGTAGGGTATTTTCCGAAAATGCTGTATTTACAGTGCAGCAATACCACGTGACCGTGACGTCATTAAAGGTATTAAAACCAAAACAAATCTATCATTTTTTTAATTCATTTAGAAATGCTGACGTCATATGACGTCAAATGACATTCGTCTTCACAGAATAGAAAGCTTAATAAGGGTAGTTCCAGGACTGATGGCCCAGTGTCCGGATAATGTGACTGGGTGTGGTATCATTGTCTCCAAAAGACTTAAATACTGTCGGTGGGACGTTAAACCTAATAAACTGTACTTTTATTTTAGTATTTAATTCAGTATCTGTTTCTTTTCTTGGGAGTCCGTTTGGATCGAGCTGGTAATCATCCCTTTGCAAAAAATATTTCCGAAACTTATCATTCTTATGTAAATGTGTATCTATAAACATGATTATTTAAGCAACTTTACTAAATGTTTACAAAAGACGTCAACATGCGCCAGTGTGCACACCTCGTGTGTAGGGATCGGTGTAATAAACACTCTCATATATGATATCACGTGAATAAGGCGGAGTATAATTTGAAATAATGACATGCGCATTTCGCCGTAAACTCTAAACAGTTAAATCACAATTAAGTAGACAAGCCTTGCAAAATCTCGAACTCTTAACAAATTAACTCGACCAGGAATTTGAAATTTTGTGCTCACTGACTAGATAGAAATAGAGGGCAAACTCTAAACAAAGTTACTCCATTTGGCCCTTTTAGCTAACGGACAAATTAGCTTGCAGCGTTTTGAACGGATGGCATTTGTTGATCATTTTGTTTCAAACATCTACACATATACACGCCAATTGTATCTCAAGCTGGCAATTAAATTACATTGTACTTTAACATATATTTTCACATAGCTTATCATTTATCATAAATTTGGAATATAGCTTGTACAACATTAATCGAGTGATGCAACAATAAAGTCGGGAAATTGCAATGTTTCAACAACGGTCTAAGTGACATGTGTCAAAACCCTCAAAGGATTATTGGTAACGCAATACTGCAACTGATATGTATAAGTAACATAAATAGAATGATTTGACACAACATTAAATCATTGGCAACACTTGTTAAGTTTGTTTGTTTGTTGGGTTTAACGTCCCACCGACAGTATTTCAGTCATTATGAGACCATGTCTACTTCATGCGGGTATAGTTCTCTCAAATACGCATCGCAAATCACCTTTCAACACAGGCACTCTTTCCTGCGTAGAAACGTCCGGATTTAGGGTAACCAACCCAATAACCGCCTTCTTTTCCTACTTCAAATTGCTAAATTTTCCTGTACAAGCCCTTATCCGAAAAACATGAATATTTGCCATGTTTGTTGACGGATTCACTTGAAATTTTCAGGACTTTTTGCACATTGTGGGTTACGGCATTCGTGCAAATTTCTACTTCATACATCAACTTGCAGAATTAATATGATTTTTTTAATAATTCTTGCTTAAATATGCATGACGTCATAATCAAGTGACCAAACAAATATTCCTAGCAGAATACATCATTTCACTTTTCAGTGTGTTAATCCTGAAGAAATAATAATTTTGACCCAAAATTCATGAAACTACTGCGTTTCAATTTCGTTAAAAGTACACTTTTCGCATTCCTGTCATAACTCAATCAATTCAACCCCTATCTTCAAAAACAAAGTATCACCTGAAAGGTCTTTCAAAGCACTACAGATTTTACCTACAGTGTCCAGGTAGAATTTTTTTCGTTTTTGAGATACCGATGGCCGAATAAAAACACCAATAACTGACATATGACCTTGACCGTTACGATTTTCCAAAAACGGAAGTGACTAAAGTAAATGAAATGCTATGTTGCACATTCAGTGAAAATTTTATGCAAATCGGTCAAAAGTTAAGGCATATTGGGCTTAAAAAACCTTCATTTTGGCTTAAAAGTTTCTTAACGCTCACGACGTCATTTTACGTCATTTGACGTCAGTCTTTTTAGAGCTATAAGAAATTGATAAGACACATGTTCTGTCCAAATTTTAAGTTTCTAGCTTATCTGAAAGCTTCGTAATACTAAAATAAATGTTAAGGTCCAAAGTTCGAAACCGGGTTCATCCATAGATCCTTGGTCTTTTTGAATGTTGCAAAATGTATATAATCCTGAACAACTAAGTCGCAATTCATACTTTCTGAGAAAAAATCAAGTCAATTGGTCAAAAAATGACGGCTGTAGAGCGCGTACAAGCTTTGGAAGCTTTTTTTCAACCCTGACGTCACGTGACATCATTGGAAGAAACAAATTGCTGCAATCAAAAGCGCCAAAGTCACTGTGCATACTGTTAAAATTTCATGCAGCTGCCTTGTCGGTAACCTGTTTTAATTTGAACCTCAAAGGGAAGAAAACAGTAGAATAATAATAAGAAAAAAACATAACAAACCCAACTGGTCTTTGTTCTTGAGGCAAAAAGCCCTAATGATAAGAAAAAACATAACAAACCCAATAGGACTTTCTGCTTGAGACAGAAAGCCCTAATAAAATTTTGAAGAAAGCCGTAATAACAAAGGTAACATGCTTATCGGTCCTGGTGTACACCAATGCATCCTAAAATGCACCTCCTTCTCTCAAATATGCATCGCAATTCACCTTTCAACACGGGCACCCTTTCCTGCGTAGGAACGTCCGGATCTAGGGTAACCAACCCAATAACCGCTTTCCTTTTTTAAACTTCAAATTGCTAGATTTCCATATACAAGCCCTTATACGAAAAACATGAATATCTGCCATGTTTGATGACGTAATAATTTGTTATTTTCACGACTTTTTGCACATCTTATGTTGCATAATTCCTGCAAATTTGAACTTCATACATTGACTTGCTAATTTTATATGATTTTTTTAATAATTCATGCTTTAGTATTCATGACGTCACAATCACGTGACCAAACAAATATTTCTGGCAGTATACATCACATCAGTTTTAAGTTTGTTTATCCTGAAAAAATCATAATAATTGACTGAAAGTTCATGAAGCTACAGCATTTCAATTTCGTTAAAAGTATACTTTTCGTTTTTCTGCCATAACTCAACCGTTTGAACCCAGATCTTCAAAATCTTAATATCACCTGAAAGGGCTTTCAAAGCACAACAAACTTTACTCATAATGTCTACGTAGAATATTTTTTTTTGAGATACCGATGGCCGAATAAAAACACCTAAAACTGACATATGACCTTGACCTTTGCGATTTTCCGGAAACGGGGGTCAATATGCACGGTGTGACACGAGGTTGCACATTAATTGAAAGAAACATGACAATCTGTCAAAAACTCAAGCCGGCAGATTCTAAAAGCCGCTTATTTCGAAAGCAAAATTTCTTATCATAGTGTGACGTCAAATGCCGTCACACGACGTCAGTTGCCAAATAATGAAAAGAAGACCTCAGGACAAATACGCTATCCAACTTTCACGCTTCTAATTTATCAGGAGCCTTTGTAACACGAAATTATATTTTTAAGAACAAAGTTCGAATCTCGATTTTGACATAAAATCTCGAACTTTTGGAATTTTGGAAATTCAAGAAAGTATGCACATCTACATCCCAACTTACACCTTCTGTTACAATATCAAGTCAATCGGACCAATATTGACGGCTGCAGAGCGCGAACCAAATTTGGTAGCTTATTTGAACTGTGACGTCAAATGACGTCATTTGATGATGAAAATTATTACATTCAGAAGGGCCAAAGTAACTCTGATTACTGAACAAATTCCATGCTGCTGGTTTATTGCCAACCTGTTTTAATTTGAACCTCAAAAGGAGGAAAAATGATAATAATAAGAAGAAACTAGAACCGCAAAGCGGCATCTCGGTTTTCGCTTTTAACTTGACTAGTAAGAGTACTGGTTTCAACTGCAGACATAATTGATTGATATTAACTTTATTCGAAGATTATAAACATATAAAAGTGAAATACGTTGTCAGAAATTTTGGAAAAAGAAGAAACTTAATACAAAACAATCTTGTACTATATTACAAAGGGATATCTCCTGACCTTATATGATGATAACAGCCTTAATCGAATTTGATCGAGAGAGTGTGTTAAAAAATGAAAATATAAACTTTGAAGATAAGAAATGAAGTGCGATATTTTTTTTTCTTCTTTTTTTAATATTCACGGGGGAAAACTCAATATATAATAGGCTGATAACATTTGTTAACCGTCTTGCCCGAATTTAGGAAAGAACCCTGTGGTAAGTTTAAAAGTGATTGCTAAGAGAATGAACACGCAAGAAATCGCGAGTTTGAACTAAAATTTATTTACGATTTTTCGATAAAGGACCAAACTTTGTACTGCTGCCAAATGAAGTCCGATTTTCAAAATCTAAACACAACTACAAAGATCTCTTCACGAACTAATTTTTTGTTTATATACTCTCCACAAAATATTTTAGATTTGGATCTATTTTGAGCTGAAGAAAATGGCAATTATCGTTATATAAACTTGACCAATGAAAATACTGTTTAATTTTTGATTTATGAGAATCTGTGTATCATAAAACTACACAACCAGTGAAGAAAATGATGAAGTTACAACAAAAACACACACACACACACACACACACACTAAATACTCATGTTTTTGAAATTTTAATTCATCCAATTAGTGAAGTTTGCCGCATGCTGTTGACAAACAATACATACACTTAACTCGCTTACCCAAATATTCTCTGTATATATGTTTAGCAAATTAAATAATGCAAATATAATTCATTTATCTTATCTAAAATAATATTGAACAGGTTTCTCATAGACCTTATCCTATTTGCACTTTTTAAGAGGTTCGAACATTCAACATCTTGTAGCGAAAATAGTTTCATTACCTGATACTTTGAAAACAATCATATTCTATGGTGCTCTCAACAAGAAACAAAACGCTGAAAACCGCATTTGAAATAGACTTCAACTTTTTTAGGTATCACCAAAAAAGTGATTTGAGTATAGAGCCCCCTAGCGGTAAAATGAGAATATTGATGAATATTTCTTCCATTGGGTACCTAGAAATGAACCAAATAGCTCAATTAAGTATGCAATATGCATTGGTTGAATTATCTGATCTGTTCTTAGATGTTCCAATTTTGATCTAACAAACTGATTTACGTTTTTTTTCGAAAAAGGATCAAACTTTGGAGTACCGTCAAAAGACCAAATGAAGTTGGATCTTCAAAAACTAAACACCACTGGAAAGATCTATTCACGAACTAAAACTTTTGTTCATATACCCTCTATAAATTATTTTTTGATTAGAGCTATTTTGTGCCGATAAAAATAACAATAATCGGTATTATGACATTATTGACCTTTGCATATTTTCATCGTCATTTACTATGAGTTTATTTGTATTATTTAAATGCATAAACAGTGAAAAAATGATGTAGATTGAACAAAAAATAAAGTCAGGAGCTGCAAAAAAGAAGAAACATATGGATTTTCAATTGTTTGATAAAAGGATCAAACTTTGGACTGTGGTAATTTGATCAAATGAAGTCCGATCTTCAAAAACTAAACACCAATGGAAAGATTTCTTCACAAACTTAAACTTTTGTTCCATATACTTTCTATAAAATATTTTTAGATAAAAAAAAAAATCGGTATTATGACCTTAACCTTTGCATATTTTCATCGTTATTTACTATGAGTTTATTTGTAATATTTAAATGCATAAACAGTGAAAAAATGATGAAGATGGAACAAAAAATAAAGTCAGGAGCTGCAAAAAAGAGGAAACATGCGGATTTACACTTGTTTGATAAAAGGATCAAACTTTGGACGGTGGTAATTTGATCAAATGAAGTCTGATCTTCAAAAACTAAACACCAATGGAAAGATCTCTTCACAAACTAAAACTTTTGTTCATATACTTTCTATAAAATATTTTTAGATTGAGAGTTTATTTATGCCGATAAAAATGCCGAAACAGTGAAATAATGATGAAGATTGAACAAAAAATAAAGTCAGGAGCTGCAAATAACCTTAAAAGTCATGTTTTTAAAATGTTGATTCTTCGAAAATATTTGTTAAGTTTGACCGCGTACTGTGGACAAACCATGCATTTCCCGAATTCGCCACCCCAATATTTTGTGCGTATATGTCTTGCGAATAATATGCAACAAACAAAATTCTCCTATCTCATCTCTGAATAAAATGGGTAGGTTTTTGGTAGACCTTCCCTTATTTCAAAGTTTTTGCGAGATTCGAACATTCAACCTCTTGTAGCACGAAAGTTTTATATACGCAAATTTTTGAACCTATCATATTTTATTGGGCATAAAACCGCATTTGAATCGGACCTCAAATAATTGAGATATTGCTTATTAAACATTTTCATATAAAACGCCCTCTGGCGGGAAAATCAAAACAAAAATGAAAATTTTCTCGACGTTAGGATCATCTTCAAATACGTGGTTATTACTGATAAAAGTTTCATAGATGTGGCTTTTCTCACCTCGGAGCTATGCCGTTCACAAAAAGGGGTTAGAAAAAAAAAAAGAAAAAAAAGAAACAGAACAAGAACAATAGGTTTTCGCACAGCGATGCGAAAACCTAAAAAAAAAAATAAAACAGAAAAAGAACAAAAGGTTTTCGCACTGCGAGGTGCGAAAACCTAATAATAAAAGTTTGGAGAAAGCCGTAATGACAAAGGCAATATGCTTATCGGTCCTGGTGTACACAATTGCATCCTAAAATGCACCTCATTCTCTCAAATACACATCGCAGTTCACCTTTCAACACGGGCACTATTTCCTGCGTAGGAACGTCCGGATAGAGGGTAATCAACCCAATAACCGCCTTCTTTTCTTACTTCAGGACTTTTTGCACACCGTAGGCTACGGCATTCCTGCAAATTTCAACTTCATACGTCAACTTGCCGATTTTATATGATTTTTTTAAGAATTCTTGCTTAAATATGCATGACGTCATAATCACGTGACCAAACAAATATTCCTTGCAGTATACATCACTTCACTTTTCAGTGTCTTAATCCTGAAGAAATCATAATTTTTGACTCAAAGTTCATGAAACTACAGCGTTTCAATTTCGTTAAAAGTACACTTTTCGCCTTTCTGCCATAACTCAACCAATTCAACCCCGATCTTCAAAGAATTAACATCACTGGAAAGAGCTTTTGAAGAACTAATACTTTTGTTCATATACTTTCAATGAAATATTTGTAGTTTTGGAGCTCTTTGGGGCCGAATAAAAACACAATAATCGTAATATGACCTTGACCTTTTCATTTATTTTTTAATTTTTTAATTGTGAGGCCCTTTCAAACCTAACAATACATAACTTGTGAAAATTTCACGACGAATGAACCAAAAATAAAATAAAATCAGGAGCGACAAAAAACATGTTTTTGAAAATTTAATTTTTCCTAAAATTTAGTGAAGTTTGACCGTTTCTAGAGGACAAACCATTCATTTCTTAAATTCGCCACCCCATATATTTTGTGCGTATATGTCTTGCAAATCATTTGCAGCAAACAGAACTCTTCTATCTGATCTCTAACAAAAATGGATAGGTTTTTCGTAGACCTACCCTCATTTGCGCTGTTTTTTGCGAGGTTCGAACTTTCAACCTTCTAAAGCTCAAAACTTTCAGCGATACGTACCCTCAAAATCTATCATATTTTATGAGGCTATCAACAAGGAACAGAATGCATCAAACCGCATTTGAATCGGACCTCAAGTAACTGAGTTATTAGCCATTTATAAATTCATTACAAAACGCCCCCTAGCGGGAAAAGTAAGACATAAATGAAAATTTTCTCAACGTTAGGATCATCTTCAAATACGTGGTAAAAACTGATTAAATTTCATAAATGTGGCTTTTCTGATCACGGAGATTTGCCGTTAACAAAAAAGGGTTAGAAAAATAATAAAAAACTAGAACCGCAAGCGGTATCTTGGTTTTCGCTTTTAACCTAATCAACTTGAACACTTTATTTCAACTCAGCCACAATTTTTAATATGAAACAGAACGCAAAGGTTTTTTGAAGACCTACTCTCATTTGCACAGTTTTTTTTTTTTTGTTTTGTTTTTTGAATGTTAGAACATTCAAACTCCTCTAGCGCAAATATTTCCCCATACCCTATCATCACATCACATCACATTCTGTGGTGCTGTCAACAAGGAAAAAAATGCTGAAAACCGCATTTCAATTAGACTTTAACGTTTTGAGTTATAGGCAAAAGAGTGATTTTAAGCAAAGCGCCCTCTAGCGGCAAAATGAGAAAAAAAATGATAAAATTTTTACAATTAGGTACCTAGAAATGCAGCCAATAGTTCAAACAAGTATATAAGTCGCACTAATCGAACATTCTTTTTCTTATATATCACAATTTTAAGCATAAAAACTGAATAACAATTATTCCAAAAAAGGATCAAACTTTTGATTGCCGTAAAATGAAAAGATCAAGTCCGATCTTCAAAAACTAAACATTATACGAAAGAACAATTTAGAACTAAAACTTTTGTTCATTATACTCTCAATGAAATATTTTTAGATTTGGAGCACTTTGGGGCCGAATAAAAAAACAATTATCGTAATATGACCTTGACCTTGTTTTTTAACTTTTTAATTGTGAGGCCCTTTCAAACATAACAATACATAACTTGTGAAAATTTCATGAAGAATGAAAGAAATAGATTGCTAAAAAAACCGTATAAAACATGTTTTTGAAATTTTAATTTTTCCTAAAATTTAGTGAAGTTTGACCTTTTTCTAGAGGACAAACCATGCATTTCTTAAATCCACCCCATATATTTTGTGCGTATATGTCTTGCAAATCATTTGCAGCAAACAGAATTCTTCTATCTGATTTCTAACAAAAATGGATAGGTTTTTCGTAGACCTACCCTCATTTGCAGTTTTTTTACGAGATTCGAACTTTCAACCTTCCGTTACTAGCTCAAAAAGTTTCAGCCACTCATACCTAGAAACTATCATATTTTATTAGGCTATCAACAAGGAACATAATTCAATTCACCGCATTTGGATCAGGCTTCAATTTTTTGAGTTATAAGCAAAAGAATGATTTCAAGAAAAGCGCCCCCTAGCGGCAAAATGAGATAGAAAATTGATTAAAATTTTACTGTTTGGTACCTAGCAAAGCAGCAAATAGTTCAATCAAGTATACTAGTCGCACAAGTCAAACTTTTTATTCTTGTGTATCAGAATTTGAAGCATAAAACCTGATTTACAATTATTCCAAAAAAGGATCAAACTTTGGACTGCCGTATAATGACCAAATCAAGTCCGATCTTCACAAACTAAACATCACTGGAAAGAGTTCTTTAAGAACTAAAACTTTTGTTCATATACTCTCAATGAAATATTTTTAGTTTTGGAGCTATTTGTGGCCGAATAAAAACACAATAATCGTAATATGACCTTGACCTTTTCAAATTTCTTTTAATTTTTTTATTGTGAGGCCCTTTCAAACATAACAATACATATTGTGTGAAAATATCATGAAGAATGAACAGAAAATAAAGTCAGGAGCAACAAAAACATGTTTTTGAAATTTTAATTTTTCCTAAAATTTAGTGAAGTTTGACCTTTTCTAGAGGACAAACAACGCATTTCCTAAATTCGCCACCCCATATATTTTGTGCGTATATGTCTTGCAAATCGTATGCAGCAAACAGAATTATTCTATCTGATCTCTAACAAAAGTGGGAAGGTTTTTCGTAGACCTACCCTCATTATTTCACTTTTTTCCAAGGTTCGAACATTCAACCTCTCCTAGAACAATTTTTTTCCCGTACTCGATGATGAGATTTCCATCATATTTGATTGGGCTGTCAACAAAGAACATCATGTAAAAAACCGCATCTAAATCAGGTTTCAAATTTTTGAGTTATTAGCAAAACAGTGATTACATGCATTGCGCCCCCTAGTGGCTAAATCAGAAACAAAAGTGAAAAGTTTGACCATTTAGGCACATGTTCAGATAAAGATGACTCCATGCCCAAAATTTCATAGCTGTAGCTTTTTTCATCTGGCCGCTAGGCTGGACACAAAAATGGGTGGAATTGGAAAAATAATAAAAATAAAAAAATAAAAAAATCAACAGAAGAAGAACAATAGGTTTTCGCCCTGCAGAGGCGAAAACCTAAAAAAAAAAAAAAAAAATAAAACAGAAGAAGAACAATAGGTTTTCGCACTGCGAGGTGCGAAAACCTAATAACAAAAGTTTGGAGAAAGCCGTAATGACAAAGGCAATATGCTTATCGGTCCTGGCTCGAATTCCACCAACAATACTTAGCGCTAAGTAATACTTAAATTCTTAAACTAGGTAGATACACATTCCACAATTACTATTTTATGAAAGATTCAAGAAAATGACTAAGCTGAAATAAATTATCACCTTAAGAACTAACAATAGTTGTTGAGAAATGAAATTTATTGGTATTTTTATTAGAAAAACAAGAACAATGAAATTCGCCCTTAAGCATTTAAGTTTTACTTAGCGCTAAGAATTGTTGGTGGAATTCGACGCTGGTGTACACAATTGCATCCTAAAATGCACCTCATTCTCTCAAATACGCATCGCAATTCACCTTTCAACACGGGCAGTATTTCCTGCGTAGGAACGTCCGGATAGAGGGTAACCAACCCAATAACCGCCTTCTTTTCTTACTTCAACTTGCTAGATTTTCGTGTACAAGCCCTTATCCGAAAAACATGAATATCTGCCATGTTTGTTGAAGGAATAATCTGAAATTTTCAGGACTTTTTGCACACCGTAGGCTACGGCATTCCTGCAAATTTCAACTTCATACGTCAACTTGCCGATTTTATATGATTTTTTTAAGAATTCTTGCTTAAATATGCATGACGTCATAATCACGTGACCAAACAAATATTCCTTGCAGTATACATCACGTCACTTTTCAGTGTCTCAATCCTGAAGAAATCATAATTTTTGACTCAAAGTGCATGAAACTACAGCGTTTCAATTTCGTTAAAAGTACACTTTTCGCCTTTCTGCCATAACTCAACCAATTCAACCCCGATCTTCAAAAACTTAACATCACTGGAAAGAGCTCTTGAAGAACTAAAACTTTTGTTCATATACTTTCAATGAAATATTTGTAGTTTTGGAGCTCTTTGGGGCCGAATAAAAACACAATAATCGTAATATGACCTTGACCTTTTCATTTATTTTTTAATTTTTTAATTGTGAAGCCCTTTCAAACATAACAATACATAAATTGTGAAAATATCATGAAGAATGAACTAAAAATTAAGTCAGGAGCGACAAAAAACATGTTTTTGAAATTTTAATTTTTCCTAAAATTTAGTGAAGTTTGACCGTTTCCAGAGGACAAACCATACATTTCTTAAATTCGCCACCCCATATATTTTGTGCGTATATGTCTTGCAAATCATTTGCAGCAAACAGAACTCTTCTATCTGATCTCTAACAAAAATGGATAGGTTTTTCGTAGACCTACCCTCATTTGCGCAGTTTTTTGCGAGGTTCGAACATTCAACCATCTAAAGCTCAAAAACTTTCAGCGACACGTACCTCAATATCTATCATATTTTATGAGGCTATCAACAAGGAACAGAATGCAACAAACCGCATTTGAATCGGACCTCAAATAACTGAGTTATTAGCCATTTATAAATTTCATACAAAACGCCCCCTAGCGGAAAAAGTAAGACATAAATGAAAATTTTCTCAACGTTAGGATCATCTTCAAATACGTGGTAAAAACTGATTAAAATTTCATAAATGTGGCTTTTCTGATCACGGAGATTTGCCGTTAACAAAAAAGGGTTAGAAAAATAATAAAAAACTAGAACCGCAATGCGGCATCTTGGTTTTCGCTTTTAACTTGACTAGTAAGAGTACTGGTTTCAACTGCAGACATAATTGATTGATATTAACTTTATTCGAATATTTTGTTAATTGATCAAATTAAGTCCGATCTTCAAAAACTAAACATCATTAGAACGATCTCTTCACGAACTAGAACTTTTGTTCATATACTTTCTATAAAATATTTCTAGATTTGAAGCTATTTTGTGCCGATAAAAATAATCGGTATTGTGACCTTGACCATTGCATATTTTCATCGTTATTTACTATGAGTTTATTTGTATTATTTAAATGCATAAACAGTGAAAAAATGATGAAGATTGAACAAAAATAAAGTCAGGAGCTGCAAAAAAGAAGCAACATATGGATTTTCAATTGTTTGATAAAAGGATCAAACTTTCGACTGTAGTAATTTTATCAAATGAAGTCCGATCTTCAAAAACTAAACAGCAATGGAAAGATCTCTTCACAAACTCAAACATTTGTTCATATACCTTCTTTGAAATATTTTAGATTTGAAGCTGTTTTGTGCCGATAAAAATAAAAATAATCGGTATTATGACCTTGACCTTTGCATATTTTCATCGTTATTTACTATGAGTTTGTTTGTATTATTTAAATGCATAAACAGTGAAAATATGATGAAGATTGAACAAAAAATAAAGTCAGGAGCTGCAAAAAAGAGGAAACATACGGATTTACAATTGTTTGATAAAAGGATCAAACTTTGGACTGTGGTAATTTGATCAAATGAAGTCCGATCTTCAAAAACTAAACACCAATGGAAAGATCTCTTCACAGACTAAAACTTTTGTTCATATACTTTCTATAAAATATTTTTAGATTTGGAGCTATTTTATGCCGATAAAAATAATAATAATTGGTATATGACCTTGACCTTTGCATATTATGCTTGTTTTTTTTTTCTAGGATTTTATTTGTTTGATAAAAATGCATAAACAGTGAAATAATGATGAAGATTGAACAAAAAATAAAGTCAGGAGCAGCAAAAAAGAGGAAACATATGGATATACAATTGTTTGATAAGAGGATCAAACTTTGGACTGTGGTAATTTGATCAAATGAAGTCCGATCTTCAAAAACTAAACATTTATGGAAAGATCTCCTCACAACCTCAAACTTTTGTTCATATACTTTCTATAAAATATTTTTAGATTTGGAGCTATTTTATGCCGATATAAATAATAATAATTGGTATATGACCTTGACCTTTGCATATTATGGGTGATTTTTTTTTCTATGATTTTATTTGATTGATAAAAATGCATTAACAGTGAAAAAATGATGAAGATTGAACAAAAAATAAAGTCAGGAGAAGCAAAAAAGAGGAAACATATGGATATTCAATTGTTTGATAAGAGGATCAAACTTTGGACTGTGGTCATTTGATCAAATGAAGTCCGATCTTCAAAAACTAAACACCAATGGAAAGAACTCTTCACAGACTAAAACTTTTGTTCATATACTTTCTATAAAATATTTTTAGATTTGGAGCTATTTTATGCCGATATAAATAATAATAATTGGTATATGACCTTGACCTTTGCATATTATAGGTGATTTTTTTTCTATGATTTATTTGTTTTATAAAAATGCATTAACAGTGAAAAAATGATGAAGATTGAATAAAAAATAAAATCAGGAGCTGCAAATAACCTTAAAAGTCATGCTTTTAAAATGTTGATTTTTCGAAAATATTGGTTATGTTTGACCGCGTACTGTGGACAAACCATGCATTTCTCAAAATCGCCACCCCATATATTTTGTGCGTATATGCCTTGCAAATCATATGCAACAAACAAAATTCTTCTATCTCATCTCTGAATAAAATGGGCACGTTTTTGGTAGACCTACCCTTATTTCACAGTTTTTTTCGAGATTCGAACTTTCAACCTCCTGTAGCACGAAAGTTTTATATACGCAAATTTTTGGAACCTATCATCTTTTATTGGGCTATTTACAAGGAACATTGTGCAAAAACCGCATTTGAATCGGACCTCAAATAATGGAGATATTGCTTATTAAACATTTTCATATAAAACGCCCCCTGGCGGGAAAATCAAAGCAAAAATGAAAATTATCTCGACGTTAGGATCATTTTTAAGTATGTGGTTATTACTGATAAAAGTTTCATAGATGTGGCTTTTCTCACCTCGGAGCTATGCCGTTCACAAAAAAGGGTTAGAAAAATAAAAAAAACTAGAATCGCTAATGCGATATCATCGGTTTTCGCAAAAGCAATTCCATTCAGTTCACGAGTCACATGTTTCGAAAAACATATTTCTTCGTTCAATGGCTTTTTGAAACTGTTGAATACAGTGATCTTTAAAATTTTTGTCGCAATGTTTAAGCAGACTTTTTACCAAGAAGAATACTTTTAAGTATTACCTGTCTGTAATGTAGTCGCTAACTTGAAAACTTTTTTACAGACTTCGGGTACTGCAACATTATATGTGTGTGTTGCTTTATGAGGGTGACATACGACAATTGTACTCGATAAACAACAATTGCAAACGACACACAACAGTATAAAATGACACGCGACAATGCGATATGCCACTTAACATTATAACGAACTAATGTTGCTTTGAATTACTATCATTTTCATGAAATATCGCATAAATATTTTAGTGTTGTTTCAAATTGATGTCACCAAGGAACAGAATGCAAAAAATTGCATAAAAATCAGAATTTTTTCCAACCCCTAAGCAAAATGAGAAACAAAATTGAGTAAAATTTTACTATAAAAAAAATGAAGCATACAAGTCGCACTAGTCGAACATTCTATTTCTTATATATCACAATTTGAAGCATAAAAACTGATTTACAATTGTTCTAAATAGGATCAAACTTTGGACTGCCGTAAAATGACCAAATCAAGTCCGATCTTCAAAAACTAAACATCAACAATACATAACTTGTGAAAATATCATGAAGAATGAACTAAAAATAAAGTCAGGAGCGACAAAAAACATCTTTTCGAAATTTTAATTTTTCCTAAAATTTAGTGAAGTTTGACCGTTTCTAGAGGACAAACCATGCATTTATTAAATTCGCTACCCCATATATTTTGTGCGTATATGTCTTGCAAATCATTTGCAGCAAACAGAATTCTTCTATCTGATGTCTAACAAAAACGGATAGGTTTTTCGTACACATACCCTCATCTGCACAGTTTTTTGCGAGGTTCGAACTTTCAACCTTCCGTTGCTAGCTCAAAAAGTTTCAGCCACTCATACCTAGAAACTATCATATTTTATTAGGCTATCAACAAGAAACATAATGCAATAAACCGCATTTGTATCAGGCTTTAACTTTTTGAGTTATAAGTAGAAGAGTGCTTTCAAGCTAAGCGCCCCCTAGCGGCAAAATGAGAAACAAAATTGATTAAAATTTTACCATTAGGTACCTAGAAATGCAGCAAATAGTTCAATCAAGTACGAAAGTCGCACTAGTCGAACATTCTATTTTTTATATATCACAATTTGAAGCGTAAAAACTGATTTACAATTATTCCAAAAAAGGATCAAACTTTGGACTGCCGTAATATGACCAAATCAAGTCCGATCTTCAAAAACTAAACATCACTGGAAAGAGCTCTTAGAGAACTAAAACTTTTGTTCATATACTCTCAATGAAATATTTTTAGTTTTTGAGCTATTTGGGGCCGAGTAAAAACACAAGAATCGTAACATGACCTTGACCTTTTCAATTATTTTTAAACTTTTTAATTGTGAGTCCCTTTCGAACATAACAATACATTACATGTGAAAATATCACGAAGAATTAACAAAAAATAAAGTCAGAAGCGATAAAAAACATGTTTTTGAAACTTTAACTTTTCCTAAAATTTAGTGAAGTTTGACCATTTGCAGAGGACAAACCATACATTTCTTAAATTCGCCACCCCATATATTTTGTGCGTATATGTCTTGCAAATCATTTGCAGCAAACAGAATTCTTCTATCTGATCTCTAAGAAAAATGGATAGGTTTTTCGTAGACCTACCCTCATTTGCACAGTTTTTTGCGAGGTTCGAACATTCAACCTTCTGTAGCTCAAATACTTTCAGCGACACGTACCCTCAAAACCTATCATATTTTATTTGGCTATCAACAAGGAACAGAATGCAAAAAACCGCATTTGAATCGGACCTCAAATAAGTGAGTTATTAGCCATTAATAAATTTCATGCAAAACGCCCCCTGGCGGGAAAAGTAAGACATAAATGAAAATTTTCTCAACGTTAGGATCAAGGTCAAATACGTGGTAATAACTGATTAAAATTTCAAACATGTGACTTTTTTCTATCATGGTGATATGCCGTTCACAAAAAAAGGTTAGAAAAATAATAAAAAACTAGAATCGCAATCAGAATTGCGATATCATCGGTTTTCGCAATTCAATCACTTTTTTAAGCAACAGAAATTGAAACGTATCATATTAGATCGTTTTAGATTTGGGGCTTTTTTGTGCAAATAAAAATGACAATAATTGGTATATGACCTTGACATATTATGCTTGCTTTTTTCTATGATTTTATTTGTTTTATAAAAATACATAAACAGTGAAATAATGATGAAGATTGAACAAAAAATAAAGTCAGGAGCAGCAAAAAAGAGGAAACATATGGATATACAATTGTTTGATAAGAGGATCAAACTTTGGACTGTGGTCATTTGATCAAATGAAGTCCGATCTTCAAAAACTAAACACCAATGGAAAGATCTCTTCACAGACTAAAACTTTTGTTCATATACTTTCTATAAAATATTTTTAGATTTGGAGCTATTTTATGCCGATAAAAATAACAATAACTTTTATATGACCTTGACCTTTGCATATTATGCTTGATTTTCGTTTCTATGAATTTATCCGTTTTATAAAAATGCATAAAAGTGAAATAATGATGAAGATTGAACAAAAAATAAAGTCAGGAGCAGCAAAAAAGAGGAAACATATGGATATACAATTGTTTGATAAGAGGATCAAACTTTGGACTGTGGTCAGTTGATCAATTGAAGTCCGATCTTCAAAAACTAAACATTAATGGAAAGATCTCTTCAACGACTAAAACTTTTGTTCATATACTCTCTATAAAATATTTTTAGATTTGGAGCTATTTTATGCCGATAAAAATAATAATAATTGGTATATGACCTTGACCTTTGCATATTATGCTTGATTTTTTTCTACGAATTTATTTGTTTTAGGAAAATGCATAAACAGTAAAATAATGATGAAGATTGAACAAAAAATAAAGTCAGGAGCAGCGAAAAAGAGGAAACATATGGATATACAATTGTTTGATAAGAGGATCAAAATTTGGACTGTGGTCATTTGATCAAATGAAGTCCAATCCTCAAAAACTAAATATTAATGGTAAGATCTCTTCACAGACTAAAACTTTTGTTCATATACTTTCTATAAAATATTTTTAGATTTGGAGCTATTTTATGCCGATAAAAATAATAATAATTGGTATATGACCTTGACCTTTACATATTATGTTTTTTTTTATCTAAAAAAAAATTTGTTTGAATTGATTTGAATAAAAAATAAAGTCGGGAGCTGCAAATAACCGTAAAAGTCATGCTTTGAAAATGTTGATTTTTCGAAAATATTGGTAAAGTTTGACCGCATACTGTGGACAAACCATGCATTTCTCAAAATCGCCACACCATATATTTTGTGCGTATATGTCTTGCGAATCACATGCAACAAACAAAATTCTCCTATCTCATTCCTGAAAAAAATGGGGACTTTTTTCGTAGACCTACCTTTATTTCATCGTTTTTTCGAGATTCGAACTTTCAACCTCCTGTAGCACGAAAGTTTTATATACGCAAATAATTGAAACGTATCATATTTTATTAAGTTTCTGACAAGGAACACAATGCAAAAAACCACATTTGAATCGGACCTCAAATAACAGAGTTATTAGCCCTTAGTCATTTTTACAAAACGCCACCTAGCGGCAAAACTAAGACAAAAATGAAAATTTTCTCAACGTTAGGATCAAATTCAGATTATAGGACAAAACTGGTAAAAAAATCAGAAATGTGACTTTTTTCTATCATGGTGATATGCCGTTCACAAAAAAAGGTTAGAAAAATAATAATAAAAAAAATAAAACAGAAGAAGAACAATAGGTTTTCGCACTGCGAGGTGCGAAAACCTAAAAAAAAAAAAATAAAACAGAAGAAGAACAATAGGTTTTCGCCCAGCGATGCGAAAACCTAACTAGAATCGCAATCAGAATTGCGATATCATCGGTTTTCGCAATTCAATCACATTTTTAAACAATAGAAATTGAAATGTATCATATTTGATTAGGCTTATGACAAGCAACACAACGCAAAAAAAAACGTAATTGAATCAGACCTCAAATAACAGAGTTATTAGCCTCTAGTGACTTTTACAAAACGCCCCCTAGGGATAATTATATCAAAGGGGAATAACACAAAAAGTGCACAAGGTAGACATATGGTCCTTGCGCACTGCACTTCGCGTCATTGCAAGGAACATACAAATGAAGTTTCAAGTCATTCAAACTTATGGTGACAAAGTTATGCTTCGGACAAGAAATTCTATCAAAGGGAAATAACTAAAAAAGTGCACAAGGTAGAGTTATGGTTCTTATGCACTGCACTTTGCGTCATTGAAAGGAACATACATGTGAAGTTTCAAGTCATTCAAATTTATTGTGACAAAGTTACCCTCCGGACAAGAAATTCTATCAAAGGGGAATAACTCAAAAAGTGCACAAGGTACAGTTATGATTCTTGCGCACTGCACTCCTTGTCATTGCAAGGAACATACATATGAAGTTTCAAGTCATTCAAACTTATGATGACAAAGTTATGCTCCGGACAAAAAATACTATCAAAGGGGAATAACACAAAAAGTGCACAAGGAAGAGTTATGGTTCATGCGCACACACCGCATAACTGCAAGGAACATACATATGAAGTTTCAAGTCATTCAAATTTATTGTGACAAAGTTCTGCTCCGGACAAGAAATTGTATCAAAGGGGAATAACTCAAAAAGTGCAGATAGTAGAGTTATGGTTCTTGCGCACTGCACTCCGTATCATTGCAAGGAACATACATATGAAGTTTCAAGTCATTCAAACTTATGGTGACAAAGTTATGCTCCGGACAAGAAATTCTATCAAAGGGGAATAACACAAAAAGTGCACAAGGTAGAGTTATGGTTCTTGTGCACTGCACTTGGCGTCATTGCAAGGAACATACATATGAAGTTTCAAGTCATTCAAACTTATGGTGACAAAGTTATGCTCCGGACAAGAAATTCTATCAAAGGGGAATAACACAAAAAGTGCACAAGGTAGAGTTATGGTTCTTGTGCACTGCACTTGGCGTCATTGCAAGGAACATACATATGAAGTTTCAAGTCATTCAAACTTATTGTGACAAAGTTATGCTCCGGACAAGAAATTCTATCAAAGGGGAATAACTCAAAAAGTGCACAAGGTAGAGTTATGGTTCTTGCGCACTGCACTCCGTGTCATTGAAAGGAAAATACAAAGTAACCCCTATACTATAGTCAGGCTACACAAAAATGATATTAAGCAAAATCTCCAATAGCAGCAAAATGATAAACAAATTTATTTACATATTACATTTTAGTTTTTAGAAATGCAGTAAATTAGGATTTCTGCAGTTTAGTGTGTTCTTGTCTTCACTCTGAAAGGCGAAAGGTGAAATTACAAAACATGCCATATTGTCGTTGTGAAGAAATAAAATATGCCAGGCAAAATAACAAAATTTTAACAGGCGAATGAAAAAAAGTATCGTCTTTGAATGTTTCTTGTTAGCAGTACGAAACCTTTTATGTCAGAACCATTTATCTGTCTTATATTGTATCTTGACCCTAATAGGCGAAAGAATGAAAAGATGCCATATTGTCATTATTTCGCCTTTTGCTTTTTGGGTCAAAGACACAACATATGCCTGGCAAAATAACAAAATTTTAATAGGTGAAGGAAAGAAAAGTTTCATCTTTGAATGTTTCATGTCCTGGGTTATAAACATCAGACACCACGATATAGCAGATTTCCTGTTGTAGTGTTTTCGACTAACAAAAAAGTTGAAGGAACAAAATGACAACACTTCTGGTTTTGCCATCCGTGGTTATTCTTAATCACTGAAGAATCTGCTGACATTAAGTCATGATTAAGAACATAGAGTAAATAATTATATGAAAATGTAATACTGAAAAAATTAGTATGGAAAAGTTCAATTTATATATGATATAAGCAAGTTCTTATGTAAGACATGCTGGAAACTGCTGACTATATGCACAAAGCAGGAAACTGGTGACCCTATATAGGATGAGAATCTGGAGGGAGAAACTCAAAGCATTCAAAGACGAAACATTTTGTCCTTTCGCCTTTAAAAAATGTATATTTCGCTTGACATGTTTCGTGTTGTCGTGTCCTTGCCCCGAAAGGCAAAATAAAGACATTGTGGCATTTTTCGTTATTTCGCCTTTCGGGCGAAATGGCAGAAATCAGCCACCACAGTCCCCTGATCATATATACAAACAGAAACCGGAGGGCGAAACCATAGTGCTATCTTATTATTTCGACTTTTCCTTTTGATGCGCAAAAACACGACAACACGAAATCTGCTACAGTGTCGTGTCTTCGCCTTTCAGGTTTAGGGTGCGAACACAAGAACACGACAACTAAAGGGCGCCAAAATGAAATGGTTTCTACCTGCAAACATGAAACATTCAAAGAGGAAAGTTTTTATTCAATTAGGGTACTTTTTTTTGCTTTGCCTGTTAAAATTTCATTATTTCGCCTGGAATATTTTGTGTATTCGTGTTTTTGCACCGAAAGGCAAAAGGTAAAATAACGACATTATGGCATGTTTTTGTTATTTCGCCTTTTGCCTTTCGGAATGAAGACACGAACACACGAAATGTCTAAAATAATCCACCATTGAAGAAAGTTCAGTCAAGTATACAAGAAGCACAAGTCGAATACTTTTCTTTATACATCACAATTTGAAGCAAAAGAAAATGTAACCAAAAAAGATCAAATTTTTACCAATATTACATCACCAAATCATGTTTTTTTTTATTTGGTGCAATTTGGTGCCCAATAAGAATACAATATTATAAACTTACTTCATATCCGTATCCTATCCTAGATCATGTGTATATAAGGATGTGTGTTACTGGTTGGTCAAATCACCTATAAGCATGTTGTCATTAGTATATATAACATGACAATCATTTTATAGAAGAAACCATGCCATATCTATATAATCTTTCTCCATTGAAACTTTAATACTTTGTAAAAATCCGTAACACAGTTGTTTTGATTTGCTTTCATGAGTCACCCGGTACCACATTTTTTCTACACGAACATGATACTCTGTTATTAGACTAGCATCAGTTATTGTTTATTACACTATGCTATCTATGTATCAGTGCAGTATTCGATTAATTCTCATGGTACTTCACTGTCTCTCTCCCTGTCTGTTTCTCTCTTTTTTTTTAATCTCACACTTAAATTTAGGTTGATTTAAAAGCTTACTTAGCTGATTACCTGTACATCACATGATGATTTTTTTTGCCTGTAATGCTAATGTTTCCAACCTATGTAAGACTTATGCAATGTTTATAATTAAAATCCCTTAATATTGAAAATTCTATCTTCCAAGGTGCTATATACGCGTGAATCTAGCCTGTAGTTTATCAACTTTGTTGTTATGATTACGTAAAGTGTCCTCGTTTTCAATACAATACTGAATGATTTCAATACAACTGACTTTTTAATTTGAAATCCTATTTTTTAAGTATTTTCTACCTAATCAATTGATTACAGCAGTATTATAACTATGCTGTAGTGGTGTATTGTGATTTATATGTTACATCTATGACAGAGAGAGGGGGGGGGGGGGGGAGAGAGAGAAAGTAAAACTGACGCTCTAACCACACTCATTGATTTTTTATACGTCTTGTAAAATCATCAGTGGATGGTTGTTTTGTCTGTCTCCCAATAATGAGTGATCATTTAGCTTTCTCCTTTAAATGACGCGTAAAGAAGTCAATGCACGAAAACCAAGTTAACCGAATAAACTGGCAGCGTTAGTATCGTGCATGGATCGTATCGTGTATATGAACCAAACGTGTAACGTGCGCGCACCGTGTACCGTGCGTTCCGTGTCCGTGCAACGTGCGTTCCGTGTCCGTGTAACGTGCGTTCCGTGTGCCGACTTGCACACAAGCCGCACTGTATATACACATAATAAAGTTATTATATATGAAATTCATAAAATTCGTAAATGATTGTTATGATGCAGATATTTTCTAAGGCTGAGATGTATTCAGAAATCAAGTAACCTTACAATCATATATACACTTTTAAAAACTTGTGTAGAAAGGTATATGCAAAGGTACACATTACTTATTGTTTGCAAAACTGACTCTAGCATAAAAACATTAATGTTGAGATTTTCATAGCAATATTTTTCATTATGCCCAATTAAATCTATGTGAGAGAGAGAGACAGACAGACAGATAGAGAGGTAAGGATGAGAGCAGAAACTTATAGTGATTTATTCGCTTCAATAACAGTGTACTGCATTGGTGGCTAAGATAAGTCAGTCTGCTTTTAAACATAGCTACCAATCTCCAAAGGCTGACCTACATAATTGATCAGCGGTACTCATTCTACTTGAGATAAGACAGTCTGCCTCTTTAGCTTGCATATACATGTAATCCTCGTCAGGATAAGAAGCTTTTTTTTCTCCAGAAACCATTAACTTTGTCATGTCATAGATACTACATTTCACAACCAATTTTGATAAAGATTATTTTACTTGAATTATAAGATTTTAAACTTCAGGATAATCACACAAAAAAATAACTAAATTCAAACTTTGAAAACAAATTTACAATTTTTCCAAAGAGGATAAACTTTGAACTGCCATAAAATGACCAAATCAAGCCCGATCTTCAAAAACTAAACATCATTTGAAAGGTCTCTTCAAGACCTAAATCTTATCCGCACATGATAACAATGAAATATTTTTAGTTTTTGAGCTATTTGAGGCCGTTTAAAAATCCAATAATCATGATATGACCTTGACCTTTGCAATATTTAAAAAAAAAAATTTCTCTGGAACATTCAGAACATTAAACTACATAAAGTGTGAAAATTTCATGGAAAAGGAACAAAAAATAAAATCAGGAGCAACACAAATGTGTTCAAGAAATGTTAATTTGTCCCAAAATTTAGTAAAGTTTGACCGTTTCTAGAAGACAAACAATGCATTTTTCAAAATCGCCAACCCATATATTTTGTGCGTATATGTCTTGCAAATCATATGCAACAAAAAGAACTCTTCTATCTCATCTCTGAAAAAACTGGATAGGTTTTTCGTAGACCTACCCTCATTTTCACCATTTTTTGTAAGGTTTGAACTTTCAACCTTCCGTAGCTCAAAAGATTTATGTACGCCAATCATTGAAATCTATCATATTTTATTAGGCTATCATCAGTGAACATAATGCAAAAAACCGCATTTGAATCGGACCCCAAATAACAGAGTTACTCCTCTTTTTATGATTTTATACAAAGCGCCCCCTAGCGGAAAAACAAAGACAAAAATGAAAATTTTCTCAACGTAAGGATTAAGATCATATAAGTAGAAAAAACTGGTAGAAATTTCATAATTGTGCCTTTTTTCTATCATGGCGATATGCCGTTCACAAAAACCGGCGGAAAAATAATAAAAAAAAAAAAAAAAATAAAACAGAAGAAGAACAATAGGTTTTCGCCCAGCGATGCGAAAACCTAAAAAAAAAAAAAAAATAAAACAGAAGAAGAACAATAGGTTTTCGCACTGCGAGGTGCGAAAACCTAACTAGAACCGCAAAGCGGCATCTTGGTTTTCGCTTTTAACTTGACTAGTAAGAGTACTGGTTTCAACAATAATCGGTATTATGACCTTGACCTTTGCATATTTTCATCGTAAGTTACTATGATTTATTTGTATTATTTAAATGCATAAACAGTGAAAACATGATGAAGATTGAATAAAAAATAAAGTCAGGAGCAGCAAAAAAGAGGAAACATATGGATATACAATTAATATACAAATAATATACAAGAGGATCAAACTTTGGACTGTGGTCATTTGATCAAATGAAATCCAATCTTCAAAAACTAAACACCAATGGAAAGATCTGTTCACAAACTAAAACTTTTGTTCATATACTTTCTATAAAATATTTTTAGATTGAGAGTTTATTTATGCCGATAAAAGTAATAATAATTGGTATATGACCTTGACCTTTGCATATTATGGGTGATTTTTTTTCTATGATTTTATTTGTTTTATAAAAATGCATTAACACTGAAAAAATGGTGAAGATTGAATAAAAAATAAAGTCAGGAGCTGCAAATTACCTTAAAAGTCATGCTTTGAAAATGTTGATTTTTCGAAATATTGGTAAAGTTTGACCGCATACTGTGGACAAACCATGCATTTCTCAAAATCACCACACCATATATTTTGTGCGTATATGTCTTGCGAATCATATGCCACAAACAAAATTCTCCTACCTCATCTCTGAAAAAAATGGGGACTTTTTTCGTAGACCTACCTTTATTTCACCGTTTTTTCGAGATTTGAACTTTCAACCTCCTGTAGCACGAAAGTTTTATATACGCAAATAATTGAAACGTATCACATTTTATTAAGTTTCTGACAAGGAACACAATGCAAAAAACCGCATTTGAAGCGGACCTCAAATAACAGATTACCCTTAGTCATTTTTACAAAACGCCACCTAGCGGCAAAACTAAGACAAAAATGAAAATTTTCTCAACGTTAGGATCAAATTCAGATCATAGGACAAAAGTGGTAAACAAATCAGAAATGTGACTTTTTTCTATCATGGTGATATGCCGTTCACAAAAAAAGGTTAGAAAAATAATAATAAAAAAAAAAAAAAAAAAAAAGAAGAAAAAAAAAAAAAAAAAAAATAAAACAGAAGAACAATAGGTTTTCGCACTGCGAGGTGCGAAAACCTAAAAACATAACAAACCCAATAGGACTTTCTTTAAACCCAATAAAAAAACAGTACAAAAAAAAAAAAAAAAAAAAAAAAAAAAAAAACTGTCAGTAAGCAGAAATTCCTAATAACCTAATAAACATAACGTTTTCCGCAGGGTTGTGGAAAGCCGTAAAAAGAAAAGTGAAAGAGGGAGAGAGAGAAAAAAAAAAAAAAAGAACGTACGGAATAAATTCAAATCACGCGTTTTTTAGGTTTTCGCCTCTGCAGGGCGAAAACCTATTGTTCTTCTGTTGATTTTTTTTTTTTTTTTTTTTAATTATTTTTCCAATTCCACCCATTTTTGTGTCCAGCCTAGCGGCCAGATGAGAAAAGCTACAGCTATGAAATTTTGGGCATAGAGTCATCTTTATCTGAACATGTGCCTAAATGGTCAAACTTTTCACATTTATTTCTGATTTAGCCACTAGGGGGCGCAATGCATGTTATCACTGTTTTGCTAATAACTCAAAAATTTGAAACCTGATTTAGATGCGGTTTTTTACATAATGTTCCTTGTTGACAGCCCAATCAAATATGATGGATATCTTATCATCGAGTACTGGGGAAAAAAATTGTTCTAGGAGAGGTTGAATGTTCGAACCTTGGAAAAAAGTGGAACAATGAGGGTAGGTCTACGAAAAACCTACCCACTTTTGTTAGAGATCAGATAGAAGAATTCTGTTTGCTGCATACGATTTGCAAGACATATACGCACAAAATATATGGGGTTGCGAATTCAGGAAATGCGTGGTTTGTCCTCTAGAAGCGGTCAAACTTCACTAAGTTTTAGGAAAAATTAAAATTTCAAAAACATGTTTTTGTCGCTCCTGACTTTATTTTCTGTTCATTCTTCATGAAATTTTCACACGATAAGTATTGTTATGTTTGAAAGGGCTTCACAATTCAAAAAATAAAAAAGAATTGAAAAGGTCAAGGTCATATTACGATTATTGTGTTTTTATTCGGCCACAAATAGCTCCAAAACTAAAAATATTTCATTGAGAGTATATGAACAAAAGTTTTAGTTTTTTAAAGAGCTCTTTCCAGTGATGTTTAGTTTTTGAAGATCGGACTTGATTTGGTCATTATACGGCAGTCCAAAGTTTGATCCTTTTTTGGAATAATTGTAAATCAGGTTTTATGCTTCAAATTCTGATACATAAGAATAAAAAGTTTGACTTGTGCGACTAGTATACTTGATTGAATTATTTGCTGGTTTGCTAGGTACCTAACAGTAAAGTTTTAATGAATTTTCTTTCATTTTGCCGCTAGGGGGCGCTTTTCTTGAAATCATTCTTTTGCTTATAACTCAAAAAGTTGAAGTCCGATTCGAATGCGGTTTTTTGCATTCTGTTCCCTGTTGATAGCCTAATAACATATGGGGGGGAAATTTTGGTTAAAACCTTAAAAAAAAAAAAAAAAATCCTTTGCAATTCCGCTAGGGGGCGCTTAAATT
>CM037783.1:34385040-34435040 GCA_021229015.1 Solen grandis | reverse complement strand
AGATGTTCGGCCCTCACAGTAAAATGATATATTAGCTACAAGATCCATTTGATGTGGATAATCAATAAAACATTTTCAAATTTAAAGACATTTGACTTTCTCCTTTACTGTTTCGGGGCCGCCGTGGCCGAGCGGTTACAGTCGTGGACTACAAATCTCTCAGCCCCTCACGGCTGTGGGTTCGAATCCCGGTAGGGACTTCGGGTTTTTCATGTGAGGAAGCCTTCCAGCTGGCTTGCGGTAGGTTGGTGATTCTACCCGGGTACCTGTGTGTACTCGGGGTCTTCCTCCACCTGTAATTAGCTGGACGTCGCTATATGATTGAAATACTATCGCAGCGACGGTAAACCCCAATACAACAAACAATACAACATTTACGGTTTCAGATTATGCTTGACACAATATTGGGACTCTCAGTCCTTTGATTAAAAAAATACGAACGATATGACCCACCTGATGGTTGATTTGTTTGAATACTTAAAAGGACGAAATATTCATATTTTGTACCAAATGTCTCACCCTTACGAAGATAAAACAGATGTGACGGGACAGGGAGTCGACTCTTTGGCTCAGTCGTTAGAGCATTGGGCTATCACGCCGGCGGACCGAGTTCGATTCCGGGCCGGGCCGGGTTTGTTACACAGATATTTATCACTGTTTACCTATCACCGTCTCGAGCATTTTGTCAGCGTTTTCTAAAGTAAAGGCTGCTGGCTAAAAAGCCAATAATATACATACTTTATGTTTTTTTTTTAAATGTTTTCAATTGCTGTCTCGTATTTAAGATATCCAGATTTGTGTAAAATAGGCTTTGTTAGCGGCCTTTCATAAAGGTGCACGGAAAATGAAACTACAGTTTCGAAACGAGCAGAAATGCTTTTTTAAGGACTTTTGAAGAAAACAATAATAACTTGGTATTACAGGTGTCGTTCCTCGTGATATAAATAATTCTGAATTTAGGAAATTGTGAAAACATAATAAGATGTGTAATTGTAGTTAATAAAAATACTTATGAAGAAAATGTTTAACAAATTCATATGTATATATATCATGTTTCATTGAAGCGGCCCTTGGTGGCCTGCTTATTTTACACAACCTGTCCAGACGCTATATGGAGAATTTGCGACTTTTAATGTCTTAACGTTCTTTTAACACGAAAATTCGGGACACAGTCTTTGATTACGGTTTACCATCTGTTGTTTTTATGTCCGTCACAACGAATTCATTCTCCATGATGTCAAACGATTTCTCTTTGCAAAAAAACGACTTAATCTTTCTATTTAAACAAGAAATCTAAAGAGTTTCGAGTAAATCGCAGCAGTGCGGGCGTTTATTTTAAAAAGGAGCGTTAATTCGTGTAAAAGGAATAAAACTATGTAGCAGTTTGTGTGATGCAACTGCGGTGCAATTAATATTCCGTCGCTTTGTGATATTTTTTAGTTGGGCCAAAGCGACGTCATATCGAAAGCCTCAAAAATACGTAGCTAGTTCCGATGTGAAATCAGAGCAGAATGTTTAAATCATCATAAATATGTTTTTCCGTAATAACTCTGCCTATTTACGGACAGAATAGAGAAATTTAATCAATATTCAATCGATATTGATCGTTAGCTTACTATGACAAAAGACAGTAATCCAGAGAAGATGATTTGTTTCTACTGTGTTATTCTTTTTAACTACCAGAAGTGTGTACAGAGAATCTGCTGGCTGTGTAGTGAAAGCTGATTGGTCCATTTTTGAAAACACGGTTGGTACAGAAATGTATTTTTTTTAAAACGAAAGGTTAAAGTGACATAGTCGTGTTAATGTTTGAAACTATAATTATTATTTAATTATTTTCGGTCTTTACCGAAGTATTAATAACCATTTACCATTATATTGTCCTGAACATACAGTACGCGCTCTCTCTCTCTCTGTAAATATCATATACCCCCTCTATTATTGTTATATTTCTCTCTCTCCTTTCTTATAATATTCTCTCTTCTTTTTCAATCTCTCTCTAATTCTCCCCCCCCTCTATCTTTCTCTCTGTAATCGTCCCACCTCTCTATCTACGTAATTAGTAATTACCCCCCCTCTCTCTCCCTCTATGTATATTCTCTCTCTCTGTTTATATAATTATTTTTTTTATTATCATAATGATTTTCCACCAAATTTATTAAAATATAAGTGCATGTACTGTTAGTAGTGATATAATATCACTGATGCGGTTAAAAAAACAACAAAAAAAAAACGAAACAAAGAATTTTGAAGAGATATTTATACATACATGTATGTATATAATTACAGGGATATGATTTAACATACCATATCATAATCTTATAAGTATTAGACAGCTTGAATTTCATGAAATGTACGTATCCAATACCGATCGACATCTGTTCAATCTTCATTTTTTAATACATATATAATTTTAATTGGTGGCTATAGCTAGACTATTCATTGTCTCTTAAGGTCTCTTTTTCGTGGCATTTTACAGTTTTTTTAGACTTAAATGTCGCATTTTTTTTATTGTAATTGCAACATTCAAATATTTTGTAATGATCTAAATCTTATTTCCATGGCAACTCTGAACACCTTGTTGGTAACTTGAACGAAACTTTAATCATGGCTCCAATGCTCTATTAATTCCTGTCAATGTTTTTGTATACTTTTGCTCAACGTTTACTTTTAATGATCGATCACAACTGCCTTTAACTTATCAAGTCGTTTTGACAGTTGCTTATTTTCTTTGCAAATGCCCTAGCTTCGAAGGGTTGATACTGAAGTGGAATTTGGGAAAGGCATTGTGTTGTCGACCAGGAATTTCTTTCAACAGATCTTCATTATGAAGTATTTGTATCAAACGTGATACATTTCATCCTGTTGACAGCCCTATACCGATGTCTGTATACTTCCTGCTGTACAACATTTACATCAAACACCGAATCAAGTGCTTATCCAAGAGGTCCAATGATTGGCTGCATCTCTGAATTGTTTGGTCGGTGTATTTGCCTTTTGCCGCATCCAAAATTTTAAACAGGCGGTTTAAGATCTCGTTCATGAAATCCATTGGCAGATTACAACCGATCCCACCACTGTAATTAACTGTGCGGTTATGAATAAGATCAAACCGTAATTTTTCCGGAAGCCAGCCACTGACAGCAGCAATCAGACGATGAGCAAGAATTACATACTTTGGATGTTTGTTTCCGAAGAAATGTACTAGATCATACTTCCAGAACCCAAGCATTGCTTGACCGTCAGCTTCCCTTCCGGCGTCCCTGCGGCAAGGTAGGTTCAGTCCATACCATAAACATCCCATACTTTACACGAATTTATGATCTTTTGTTTCATTCTTCGGATTGCCTTTTCTCCTACTTGATCCAGCGGCTGTCTTTTTGCTTTTGCACTCCTCGCTACAATACCATTTCCCTTTCGGCTGTCGGATCTATACCTACACACCGCATGTGATACCATTCACACCTTGTGCACTGGGTCTCGGCATCACATCCTATCATCGGCTCCCTTGTACCAAGGTCTGTGTGGCACGTACAATACTGATATGGTTGTAAATATTGATTCCGGCATTCATCGGAAAAATACCAAAGTCCACTAGAAGTCGTTTGTTTAAGATACAAACGAAGCGGCTTTCCGGTTGCTTATTTCAAAGGTTTTGAATATATAAGTTAATAAAAAGAAATGGAATAATAATGCATTATAATTGATGATTAAATACGTAAATCATAATTGTCATAAATTATATATACTTATGTTCAAAAATAAGCTTTAAATCTTTTTTTCTATTCATTTTCATCTTCTTATGAAGATATTGAGAAAGCATACATATGGATCTTATTTGATTACACAACCGTTTACTATCATGCAGAAAAAACAACAACAGGAAAATTGTAAGATAATACTATCCTCAAGAATTGTTTTCGTACGTTATCCAATCGATTTTAAAAGTATTTTTTTTTTATTCTTTATTTAATATCTTTTCATTTGTAAGCAAATGACTTAACAAGTATTCATTGCAATTTGATCCACAATTAAATTGTAAAAACGAAAAAAACAACAACGTTATAATCGATGACTTTCAACCTTTAAATTAATTGAGTTTTACATTTACAAAATTAGATGGAAACAACGGCAGTGGTGTAAGCAAAATAATGAAAATAATTTCTTATTTCTATGTAATTAACGTTATAAACGTCTTGAAACTTTCAATAATTCATTTGCTTTGTATATTTGCTTATTTTTACAGATTTAGAAAAAGAAACCGTTAAACATTTAGAAAACATAAAAAATCAATAGGTAGATATACATGTATTTGTCATTTTCTTCAGGTTTGCAGAAAGCCGTGATAGCAAATGCAATAAGATATCCGTATAGGTTTTCTGGCTCTAGTATAATTATACTAATTCATCGTAAATGCGACTCATTTACTCAAAAATGTATCACAATTCACTATTCAACGCAGGCATTCATTCCTGCAAGAGAACAATCGGATCTTGCTCAACCAACCCAATGACCACTTACATTTCTTTCTTCAAATTAATAGATTTCCATGAATTAGTCCTTTTACGAAAAACATGAATAAGTCATGTTTGATAACGTAATCACTTGAAATTTTCTGGACTTTTTACGCATGTTAAGGTACGGCATTATTACTTATTAAAGTTAATTTATACAATCTTTTGATCTTTTTAATATATTTTGCTAACAAATCAATGTTGTCATAAACAAGTGACACAACAGAAATTCTTTAAGGTATGCTTAAGATTGGCATCAATACTCATGACACTAGGGCGCGAATACGTATTGAAATGAATGATTTTTATATTTCAACGACGTCAAAATCAAGTGACTAAACAAAAATATTTTTTTTTGCAAGGACATGTTCAGCTAACGTTCTATTAATCAAGAAAAAAGTATCTTTGAGAATGCGAACAGGTTTGTTTTCACATTTTCAAGTAGGCATTCCATCAAACATGAATAACTGCCATGTTTGATGACGTAATCACTTGAAATTTTCAAGACTTTATGAACGTACTAAGTTTCGACATTTTTGAAAAGTTTAAGTTCATTGGTCTAATTGGCGATTTTTCAAAATAATTCTTGCTTAAGTATGCATGACGTCATAATCACGTGACAAAACAAACATTACTTGCAGTATGCATCACTTCAATTTTAGCTCTATCAATTCTGAAGATATAATTAAGATTGACTTAAAATTCATGATACCAGAGCGAAAGAAATCTTTAAAAAGAAATGATTTTTGTCTTTTTGATGACGTCATAACCACGTGACTTAAGAGAAAATCATTCAGAAAGTAGAATGTAAACTTCGATATGCCGATATGCTGTCCAATTTTCATGCTTCTAACGCATCAGGGGGCTTTGTAACATTTAAATTTAATTGTTGGACCAAAGTTCGAAACTCGGTATTGCCATGAAATCTTAATCTTTTCGAATTTAGAAATTTGAATGCCAAGGTGCACATCTACATCCTAAAATACATCTTCTGTAAAAATATCAAGATAATCGGACCAAAATTGAAGGCTCTTGAGCGCGAACAAATCTGACGTCATATGACGCCAATGAAAATTGAAAATGATTGAATGTATAAAAAGATACTTTTTTAATTGCTGCAATTTCAATTTCATTAAAATTGACTAAAAATGCATTATGCCAGAGCGAGAGAAATCTTTGGAAAATAGGATTTTGTCCATTATGTCATATGACGTCAAATGACGTTCTGCCTCACAGAATAAAAAGAAGTCATTAAGATTAATTTTCAGTTCAAATATCAGCTTTATAATACATCTGGAAGCGATGTTATGCGTATTTAAAATTTGACGTCAATGGTTCGAATCTTGAATTAGCCATATGATTTCAAATGCGTATAAAATCACTTGATTTTCACATGTTTCGGTCTAGCTTAGAGGTTTTCAAGATATAAGTAATGACTAACTTAACATTTTTCTGGAAATGGAATGACATTGTTCTATAGGATCACATGATGCACCTTCAGTATAAATTCATGCAAATGAAAAAAAAAATAAGACCTACAAGTCATAAAAACCGTTTAATTTTAACAAAATTAACTTTGACCTTATAAGGTCACATGACGTCATATGACGTTCATCTTCTCAGAATGTAAAGAAAACTTAGAGACTTATATTCAGTCCAAATATTAGCTTTCTATCTTATCTGTAAGTGATTTTATACGCATTTGAATTTTGACGTCAATGCTTCGCATCAAGAATTAGCCATAAAATCCTGCTTTTTCAAATTTGGAAAAACGGAGACCGGTTGATACATCTAGATCTAAAAATCCGTCCTGAAACAATGGCTGTAGACCGCGTACAATCTTGTGTAGACAAGGTCAAGTTTGATATTATATGACGTCATAGCCGTAAGAAAATCAATGAAATGAAATATTAAGTATCTTAAATATATCAAGTAAATTTTTCATGCTCCTTGGAACTAGAAATTACCGTGTAGATATCAAACATTCTTTTTGACCTTATGACGTCTTATGACAAATGACGTAAAACCTCACTCAATAGAAATAAGTCTTAAAGACTAATATTCAGTCCAAATATCAACTTTCTAAATCATCTGGAAACGATTCTATACGTATTTGAAATTTGACGTCAATGGTTCGAAACTTGGATTCGCCATAGAACCATTGCCTTTTCGAATTTGGAAAACCGGACCTGAGATACACAACTAGAGAGTTATATATACAATCTTTGAAATTTTGATGAAAAACGGGCCAAAAATAATGTCTGTACAAAGCGTAAAACCTTTTTGTCCTGACGTCAAATCTGTCGTGATATAACGTCACATTTATATGAAATCCATTGCATTCTAAAGCTCATGGATTGATGTATATACCATTAAATATCTTTGGTCCTGGTAACTTAACAAGATATGTAAATTATCACGTATACATCAGAAATTCATTTTGACCTTATGACGTCATATGACGTCAAATGACGATCATCTTCACAGAATATAAAGCCCACTTAGAGACTTATAAACTGTCCAAATATCAGCTGTATAACTCATTTGGAAGTGATTTTATACGTATTTGAAATTTGACATCAATGGTTTGAATCTTGAATCCGCAAACTTCAAATCGTGTGCATATGTCAATCTTTTCCTTCTTTGAGATCTTGGTACTACTGCCTGATAGATCACTTCCTTTGTTTCAAAATCTTCCCAATTCCTTACTAGAATGCCATCTCGTAACTCAAGATTTCAAACTCATTCCAGAAAGACTTAACAGTGTAACCTTCTGAGCTTATCTCCTTGAATGCAGGCTTCTCATTTGTTTTGACCCACTGCCTAACTGTACTTAGATCTTTACATTCTTTTTGTAAAGTTTGTAATTGTGTATACCAGACTTCATGCTACTAACACTGGCTACCTGCTCAAGATTGATACTATCTGTCCAAACAATGTTTTTCTTTTCTTTATCATTCAGACCACACTGTCTACATGGTATCCTACTAAGTCCATCTGCATTTCCATACAAACGACCAGGTCTGTGTTCTATCGTCATTTGGTAGGACGAAAGAGTTTCCAGCCAACGAGCTATTTGTCCCTCAGGATTTTTAAAATTTAATAACCAATTCAAAGAACCATAATCTGTCCGGACAGTAAATTTTCTTCCATATAGGGAGTGTTTGAAATATTTGACGAGATAGACTAATGCCAGCATCTCTTTTCGTGTCACACAATACTTCCTCTCTGTCTTGGTGAGTGTGCGACTTGCATATGACACAACCTTCTCTTTTCCGTCGACCTTTTGTGATAGAACAGCTCCAATTCCAGAATCACTAGCATCTGTATCTTAGATGAAAGGTAACGAAAAATCAGCATACCAAAGCATCGGAGCTGTTATCGGCATATTTTTCAATTTACGGAAAGCTTCTTCACAATCTCTATCCCATCTGAACTGTGAATTCTTTTCCGTCAATTTGTGAAGTGGTCTGTCTAAACTGGAAAATCCCTCTATAAATCGTCTATAGTAGCTGCACAGTCCCAAAAATTAACGCAGTTCAGCTACACTCTTTGGGACAGGCCACTTCTTTGGATCTGTACCTAATTAATTACATGTCCTAAGAATTCTACCCGTTTTTGAAACAAATGACACTTTCGTGCTTTCAATTTGAGACCAGCATCTTCAAATCTTTTGAATACCTTATCCAGATTGTCAATCATTTCCTTAAATGTTTTCCCAATAACTATTATGTAATCCAAATATACCAGACATATCTGCCATTGTAGACCGGCCAGCACATACTCCACCAAACGCTCGAATGTAGCTGAGGCGTTGCAGAGACCAAATGACATCTTTTGAAACTCAAACAAACCTCTTCTTGTCGTAAATGCAGTTTCAGGTTTGTCGCATTCAGCCATTTCAACTTGCCAGTATCCAGAGCTTAGGTCTAAACATGAGAACCATGATGACCCAGCAAGTTGATTCAGACACTCGTCAATTCTCGGGAGAGGATATGCGTCTTTGATCGTGATATTATTCAGTTGGCGATAGTCTATACAAAATCTGTGTGTTCCAACCTTTTCCTTCACAAGGACTATTCACTAGCCCAAGGGCTTGTAGACGGTCGAATCACATCATTTTCAAGCATTTGATCAATCTGATTATCCACTTCTTCTTGCATATATACTGGTATCCTTCGAATCGGTTGCTTGATAAGCTGAGCTTCACCTGTCGGAATGTGATGTTTTATAATACCAGTCCTGCCTAAATCACTGTCGGAAACTGAATAATTGTGTGAGTATTTGCTTAATAATTTTAGTACATGCTTCTTTTGCTCTCTATCCATTCCATCTACTGTTCTTCCATATAAATCTTTCATGTGACCTAGCAAGACATCTGCATCATATCTTTCTTTTTGTCTATCTTCCACACTATCAATTTTTGAGATTGTTGCTATATTTGTTCCCGGATTTAGGGTTTGTGATTCTTTTGAAAAGTTGGCTATTCTTAAACGTATTTCTTCTTCTGCTTTCACCAACGATCTTGCTAGAAGCCCATTTCCGAGCTCGCTGAAAGTCTGACTTGGCTCCACAATACCATATCCAATACGCTTGATCCCTGGCTCTGTCACTTTTCGGGGCCTCCGTGGCCGAGAGGGTAAAGTTGCTGACTTTAACACTCACTCAGCCCCTCACTGCATGGGTTCGAATCCCGGCAGGGTCATTCGGATTTTCATGTGAGGAAGCCTTCCAGCTGGCTCAGGGTAGGTCGGTGGTTCTACCCGGATGTCTCCGTGCATTCGGGGTCTTCCTCCACCTGTAATTAGCTGGACGTCGCTATATGACTGAAATAATGTCGAGGCGACGGTAAACTCAAATAGTCAAGTCAAGTTTGTCACTTTTCCCCTTACTATCACTTCTGATTCTCCAGAAATAGTTACTTGCTCTGACAAGACCACGCGATAACACCCTATTTTACCAGAGCAAAACAATTCAGCATTCTTTCCCTGTACTTTCATTTTATTTTGTACAACACCTATGACAATGTTATATTGTTGCATGAAATCTAGTCCAAGCACTACATTCATTTAGATCTCAGCAATTATTGCCTTTGTTTGACAGCTTATATCGTTACCTGATGAGATTATCTCCGTCTGTCCTTTACGTCTAAGTGATTTCCACTGGCTGACATAATCTTTGTTTCAAAAAGCCTGATTCGATGATCTTCTTTTATCAAATCCCATATCCTTTCTGAAATCAGGGTTAAAGTAGCCCCAGTATCAACTAAACAATCTATTGAAATCTTATTGATTTTCCCCTTAGTATATAACCCTGACACCAAGATACCCGAGGTTTGTACGTAATATTTGTTATTTTCCTCTCCTTTCTGAGTTAACAAGGGCATATATAAATTGCTCTTTGGCCAGAGTCTCACGCACATCAACTGGTGCACTGGGATATGCCAAATTAGCTAATCGTCGCATATCTTGTCCAAGCTCTGACATTGACTCTGTGGCCTTCTGTCCCCTGTCCCTTAACTGTACCCTGTATAACTATGTCTGGTTTTTAGGAGAAAATCTGTCCTCTAGGGCTCTCACAAGTTCGTAGAAGTTAATTGTCTTTGAACTAAGGTTACCAAATACACATTGCGCCTGTCCTCGTAACGAAATCCATAAATATAGACCCTTCTGATTTTCATCCCAGCCATTTGAAACTGCACAGGCATCGAAATGTGCCTTATAATCGGTCCAGGCACTAGTCCTGTCATACGTTTCAGGCTTCACAATCGTACTTTTACCTCCAGCAACTGTTTTTTCATCCTTGTATACGTCTTATTAGATGTGATATCCTCTGCTCCTCGGAGACTTCCTGTCGCCTTTCTTCGTTCGGTGACAAATCTATCATCTCTGCCATACTTAAATGGCGTGGGAGGTAACAATCGCCTTGGCTTTAAATTATTACCCTGGTTTATGCTTTTCTCCTGTTTAAAGGGGTTTATAATCGGAGTTGATGTATTAATCTGTGATATAGTTTGGTCAATCTGGTGTTGTAGTTCTGCAATCTCTCTCTCGACCCTAAGCCTCATGTTCTCTCGTCTTAGATTCTCAAGCTCATCCATCATTGCTTGGAAATCCTCCCCAGACAGATTACTATTCCCTTCCATTTTAAAAGCGTGGGTAAGATAGCTAATGTAAAGCTATTTATCTGCCCCACGTTGGGCGCCAAATTTGTAACGTGCGCCGGCCTTACTTTAGGTCATATAGAAATAAATAATTTTCCTCCTGGCTATCTTGCCGTTTGAGTAGGGACCAATGATTAATGAAATGTTTTGAAGAACCAATAATCAATTAAGAATTACAAAGTATATGTATAAGCAAATGATTTCTGTTATAAAATGTAGTAGTCGAATCAGTTTTAATTAATGTATAATAACAGGTGTGGTTTCCTTTCACTTCGATAAATAAAGAATTAGATGAGCCTATCCCTGCTTAACAACTATGTGGATAACATGTCCCTATCGAACCCTATGTTTAGTAGTTCCCAGCAAACGCAGTGCTTGCAGCGAACCCTCCACGAATAGGGTATCCCCTTTTCCTGCAGTTTAGTAGCTCCCAGCAAACGCAATGATTGCAGTGAGCCTTCTGCGTACAGGAATCAGAAACCTTTATTAATAATATAAGGCGTTTTGTAACATTTATACGATGTTGACTCGACGACGGTCAGATACAGACTGATTCAATTCGCATCTCAACTGCGCTTGTACAATGTATAGGCTAAAACGGGGAACCAAATGTGGGAACCAATTATAAAGCATTTGTTGATAGAGACAGAATCAAGCGTTTAGTAATTCACCATCCGATATAAACGTAACTAAGTACGAAACAATTGGGTGCGAATCGTTCATTGCTAATAAATTAAAGCGTAATTATATAGATAAATTATTATAAAATATACTCCTCACATAAATTAAAGTAAATGAATACGAGACAATTGAGTTAGTAAATAAAAAAAAATGTATATCGTATTGCTCTGCTAATTTAATGTTCCCTGTATTTTGTTTTGATCATTCGTGTTCGTCTGTCTGTTTACGGCTCTGCGGTATGAGACAACTAAATTATAGCGTATATTTGAAAATATAAAGGTGACAAATATTACTTTCGTTACACCTCTTTTGAATGGCGTCTGACGTGCGTCTGTCAAATAAAGTTTATTTTTCGGCATCTTTACAAGCATTCGGAACACCTCGCCCTTGTATCCGACCACCGACGGATAAGGCCGAGTAGTTACGATTGTCTTACAAGATGATCCGCATATTAAACCATTCCGTTTTGACTGGTTTCATTTCTAAAATGTTAGCACATTAATGCACAGTCTATAATCGTTAAGTTCCTTGTCAATTAACAGGTATAGCCGCTTCCCGAATGTCTGTCGGAGGTTGTTGAACTAAGGTAACTATTGAAAGCAAGATTCACGTGCATTTGTTTGTCGGAGGATTGTACAGCTTTTCGCTGGTTAAACCGATATGGTATTCATTTCGGGGCGTTTTGGCGTCATGTTAACTGGATTGATACCTTATTAAAAATCTTCCCAAACTAGAAAAGGGGAAGAATATCCCAATCAAACCCCAAAGAAAACAATAAAAGACTAAGATTAAAAATACGATAAAACTAAGCGGTAAAGATCATTTTAGGAATCATGCCTTAAAGACTTCCCATGGCTTAGAGTCGATGATGAGGGCGAAATGTCGAATTTGACGACAATAACAGATGCAGAAGACAATTCTGCGGTGTTAAACAGTTTGATTGTTAAATCAGTCAGTAAAAAGTTTCAAATTTCAGTGTTAAGGTAGTTAATATAATGGTTTTTTTTACATGCCTAAATTAATTTATTGACAGTAGTAATAAAATTTCAATTATCTCCATATTTCATACCAACAGTTTTTCAAAAAATACGGACAAGTAATGTTTTGCTACGGACAAGTGAAATTTTAATTTTGGTTGTCCGTGGACAAGTAAAATAAAATGAGATTTCGCCACCCCTGATTGTACAAGATGAAGATATACTGGTATGTTCCTCAACACTTTTCTGTTTGAAATACGACATCAAAATAAATGTTAAAGTTATACCCTGAGCAATATAATATTTTGGGGAAATATAGGAATCATCATGTCTGTGTGTCTGACTGTCCCGCTTTCTTGTCCAGGTAATAACTACAACCCTTTGACCAGCTAGGGGTTCAAACTTGGCACAAGTTTGCTTATGACCAGAGGGTGTGTCATAAACTTGACTCAATTAAGTTTATTTGCTTAGAGTCATGTTAAAGATTTGAGTAGGTTCTGAATTCTTATTGACCCATAAATGTCTTTTTATGGCTGCTTATGATCAATGGAATTATGACATGACCTAGACTGGTTCAAAGTCATTTGTTCAACATCATTATAAGTCACAGGCTGTTTATGTGAGGTATGGGGGATTTATAATTATGATGATGTTAAATTTTTGAAACGTATATTAGTGGTATGTAAACAAACTGTTACTAACGATGGGGAACTGAGTAGGCTACCATTAAGTACAATAGCTTTACTAAGATCATTATGTTACTGGTTAATAATTTCTACTTCTAATAACACCTAATCCATGCAGCATTTAATAGTCAGTTATTTTCCAATACTTAAATGATAGTGTTATACATGTAAAATCAAAAGTACATTGGATAATTAACCTTGTTTTTTCAAACCTAATCTCAGTGTTAAAATCTATCTGAAACACTTTGAGAGTACTAAAGAGTGCTAATTTGTTTATTATGTAATCAAAAACAGGTATAGTCATAATATAATTTCTTATTAGCCTGTCTTAAATATAGGAATATAAGAGATACATTTTTAGAAAAATTCCCAACAGTTCACAGTTTTATAAATATAATGTCAAGTAGGTCTAGAAAAATGTTTAAACCTTGCAAGATAAAAAATCAACAAATTTGAGAGCACCTATTTTATAAAGAAGAGGGGGCATATTGTTTTGCAAATGTCGGTAAAAGTCGGATATCCGAAGGTAGACCACTTCGTTTCCGATCAATAACTGGAGATTGCTTGGCCCACATTCCTCATACTTCATAGGGTGATTGGTCATAACTAATAAATGACCCTTATTGATTTTGGGATCAAGGTCACAAAGGCCAAGGTCACGGTGACCTCGAATGTGAAAATTGTTTCTGATCAATAACCGGAGAACATTTGGGCCCACATTCCTCATACTTCATAGGGTGATTGGTCATGGGTCATGACTAGTAAATGACCCCTATTGATGTTGGAATCACTTAATCACTTAGTCAAAAGTCAAGGTCATAATTACTTGGAATGTCAATATCGTTTCCAATTAATAGCTGGGAACACTTGGCCCACATTCCTCAAACTTCATAGGGTGATTGGTCATGATTAGTAGATACCCCTATTGATTTTGGGGTCATTTGGTCAAAGGTCAGGTCACAGTGACCTTGAATGTGAAAATCGTTTCCAATCATTTCCAATTAATAACCGGAGAATGCTTAATGGTCACAGTAACTGTGATAATGCACTTTCTTGAGGTATACTATTTATCATCTTGAATGATAGCTATTGTGTAACCAATAGTTTTAACCAATACTTAGAGTCTGGAATTTCTTTCGACAATTCTTTAAAGATACAAAAGCAAACAATTTTCTGTATGCATGTGCTTTTCCCTGAGCTGCCTGCCTAAAATTATTAAATAAGTTGAAAAAAAGCTTTTTCCTGACTTCATCTCTGGCTTTGATAAAACTTGCTTGAGTAAAAGACCTGGGTCTTAGAGCCCTGTTAACCAGGAGATGATGAGTTTTATCCCTATACCAATATCAAAGTGGTGAAAAATTGGCAGTCTTGAATAATGTGGCTTGATGTGGTATCATACCACTTGTCTGTGAGGTTATAGCACTCTGAAGAAGCATGTAAGATGTAAAACCTAAACCAGAAAACAGGAGTTAAAGACTACATTGTTTTCTTCCAACCATTTTATTTGATTTACAGTTAAAATTGTGTAATGAAATATTTAGGAGTCATTGATTTATGAAACACATATCTGCATATTTTTTTAGGGGGAGGTGAAGCACACTGACTCCCCATTTTTAGGGAAAAAAAGCAGTGAAAAAGAAGCCCATTATTTTTGGGAAAATGGCCACATTTTTACATTGAGGAAAGAGAAATCTTGGGGATTTAATTTTTTGGGGGGAAACTTCATGAATTTTAAAGAAATATTCTGAGGTGAAGATACCAGTTGGCAATGAAGGAAAAATAATGTCAGACTTGGTTTGATTTTAAATATTTTCTGTCCAGTCTTACAGTTAATCTGAATACTTAAGTTGCCATTATGTTTCTTTCTTTTAGGCGGCTGAGCGACATATAAGGTTGAGTGATGTTTTCCATCAAAAATCATTGGGTAAAAGTAAGTATTAGTCAAAATTAGTTGGCATGTAACATAATTTCTAAATATATTATACCTTGGAATGAAAGAGTATAATTGATCTAACACCATTTTCTACCATCTTTGGTCATTTGTTTGCAATTACTCCGCATGACGACAGTCCCCTTGTTCCTGGACGAATCTGTACTGGAGACAGAGTATCTGTACTTTACTTGCATAAAGCCGTAACTGATTTCTGCAGACAGGTCATTGGATTTTGCAGACCACATAGAATACAGCATAACACAATACTAGTTCCTTTTGACTTTAAAAGACCATGCACTAGATAAGTTCTAAGTTGATAACTAAAAGGTTAAGGTCACAATGATATATGTTACAGAGCTTTTTATTGGACAGGCTTTTCAAAGAAATTCTGTCCTTGACATTGATGATGTTCGGGTGGGCATCGGGTGTCCGCTAATAGGTTGAACTTTAAAAAAAAAATCTACTATAACTTCTATGCCCTTCATTGGATTGCTTCAATATTTGGACAGTTGCTCTTCATTATGCATTTGACCTTGATCTTGACCTACTTTTGATCCCGTCCATAATTTCATCAGGTCTTGTTGTCCTTAAGCAGAGGCTGATATTCAGTGACATCAAGTCTGAAATAGGATATTAATTTTCGAATTTTGGGGAAGGAAATCACAATCTGAGAAAAAGTTTCCCACATATAAATACCTGTCAGTCTCTGTCTAAATGGGATATTTCATGTATGTTAACATATAATATTAAATTTATCTGCCTAGATTTAACTAGAATGTTCCAGTACAACAGTTATATACCTTAAGTATTTTTTTTAGAAATTCTTAGTTATTTTCATCAGTCATGTTACTATGCCCCCATCTCTTGAATCTTCCATATAAAAGAGCCAGCCCATAGGTGTAATTTTGTAAAATGTCTCAATAATACATCAAATATGATGTGCCAGCTATTCTGATACTTTGTACATCTTCAGACTTCTGAAAGAGATCTATTTGAGACATTATAGTGTTTTTATTTTCATCCTTCAGTTGTGTCAAGAGTCACAGTCTCTAACATGGTAACAGATATTTTTGCAAAACAGTATTTGATGACTATGACTCATATATAGTTTGTCCCACATGATTTTCATATTTTAGTGTCATGAAGTTATTTGAGGGGAGCATATATGTTTTACAAACATCTTTTGATTTGCTAGTGTAATGATCTCAACTTTCTTGCAATACTAATCTTACTTTAGGTTAAAGCTGGACTTATTATGTTATCATGTTTTAGATCCTCCTGATTATGACAGTAATGGCCTTTGTTGTGATTTTCATAATTACTTGGTATCTTTATCACCGATCTGAAGATGTTGGGAAAGATAAGATGTACCATGGTAAGTAGACTACATCTGTTTCAAGAGTGCTGTCATAGTGTGTCGATATGTAATATATTTTATTCAGATTTTTTTTTCCAAATTGATTCATTGGGGTTTTATTATTAAAAATGCCATATTTTACTATCCAACATTTACATTCTTCATACATCCTGACAATATATTTATGGCCATAATCTCTCAACAAAGTTTATTATGGCTGATATCGGCCAATCCTGTCAGATGTTTTGGCCTATATATTCTTAGACAGAACACTTTTTTCTTCGCAGTAACCTCAGAGGGTTTAAATATTTGTTGTGTAACTTAGCCTATTGGATCTCGTGAAAACTTTATACCTTGACCATATCTTCTAAAATAATAAACCTTGTGTCATCAAACTTCACATATTTTTTTCACAATCACATGGGCTACATTTCCACCAAGAGCCATAACTTTGAGGTCCATTTTGACCAGATATATTCCCTTTTGAAAATACATATTCTAAGCTATATTATTATATCCAGTGCTTTTGAATTTTAAACACATTTGATTACAATTTATTATCCTGTAAATTATAAAGAAATGATAAAAGTCAGCAAATGTGTTATTTTAGAGGTCCCTTGCTTGGCACACAGCATAATGGATAGGTGTGTACTGATTGGACCAAAGTCAAGATATGTGACAATCATGTACTGATGGGCAGAAATATCCAGTTGAGGCAGTAAATAATCTGTATTAAGAAATGACTGAACTAGTTTAGGTCGGTACCTGGGAGCATAATCCATGCAAGCAATCAAACACAACAGAATATTGATTTATGTTTTGATAGATTGTCCTGACCTGAAATTACCTTTACATGGAAATGTTTGGAGGGAACCAGGGACTAGAAAAGCCAAGTATATGTGCATCCAGGGGTACCAAATGGAGGGCACAGCTATCAGGATGTGTACTTCAGAGGGTGTGTGGACAGGTGATGCTCCCATATGCAAGAAAGGTATTTACGATAGTTTTTAGCTATGTTCTTTAATTAAAAGTCATGGAATTTGGAATTGTTGTCCCAAAATACCTTTTTGAAATGTAGTTTTATCAGATCAGCACAAAAGTATGATAGCAGCAATAAACATTGTCACATGCTTTCTGGGTACGTATCAGGCATAAAAGACAGTCAGTCAGTTATTATTTGAAATGGATAATATATAACAATAAACATCTTCCATTATGGTCCACTGAATAGGTGTCATATGGTATGTGCTTATCTTCCTTGCTTGGTGCTCAGGTTAGTTCCAGGAGCTATTGGCCAGGTGTCAGGATAATGCCACTTGTCCATGATGTGATATTGCAGTGAGGCAGCACTTTAAAAATTTTGACTAAGGTAAACAAAGTCCCCAAATGATTGAAATACTGTTGATGGAATGTTTCACCCATACAAACATATTTGTTTATTGGGATTTTCTTTTTCAGTTTATCAGCTTCTTGTTTGGTAGGTGCCCAATACACATACCATGATCTCACAAAGGATAATTAAATCAGGGTTCAGTCAGCTGTGATGGTAGGAGTATATAATGGCATTTTTATACACCTTTTTAGTTCACCTGAGCATTTGTGTTCAGAATGAGCTTTTATGATCAGTTCTTGTAGAGGCCATACTTTTGGCCAGATCTCCATGATACTTGGTCAGGATGTACCTCGGATAAATTTGAAATTGGGTCATGTGGTTCTAAAAAATAGGCCAATAGGTAAATATCTGAAGAAAAATGCAACCTTCATGTAACTTGGTCATTGGTCATAATGCTAACTTTGTTAAAATGAGATCTCAGATGAGCTTTAAACTGGGCCTTGTGGGGTTCAAAAAGTAGGTCACCCGGTCAAACCTTAGAAAACACCTTGTGAACCCTTTAGATATGAGCGATCTAGATGCCAAATGTTAGGCCCAAATTCATGAAACTCCTGAAGTCAATTAGACATAGACACTTTAACTTTATGTGCATCAGGACAACATAAGTCACCAGTTGTAACAACATTGCACCAAAGATAACAGTACCCGATGGTTTCTGTAGAAAGCCCTGCATGCTTTACCCTCACACAAATGTATACATGTATAAAGAGTAATGCTTATATTATGAGCATCTCATATACATGAAGACTGAAAAACAATACTACGTTAGTGAATATGTCACTACAGCCTGCCCTCCAGTTAAGCCCTCAAGCAAAAAATTGAAAGTAAAGTGGAAGAGAGACGGGTTGGAATTTTCCACATTGTGGCCAAAATACACCATCCACAGTTTTTAGTTGTGTGTGAGGCCACTCACAACAATAGTACCTACATTCTGAGCATCCCTTTCATTTCATTGAAAACCAAATAACTTCTCAATTTTGTATGATTTATCAAACGATTGAACAAAATTATACAACACAGGAATGCTGAGATTCATCTAAATGATGCAACTCAATTTTTGAGTAAAAAATAAATATCTAAGGGACAAAATAATTGCGTGGCATAAAAGCAGAGAAGAACTCATTTCTCTATGATGTTGCGTAGCTGCCACTTTACCATGCGGAGGAATATAAATTCATTTGAATGCAAAGGTGGCTTGAAGGTGAATTTGGATTGTGGAGGTGCAGGTTTCTGTTATTTTGTGGTGTCACAATGAACCATATAGAAAGCTTAAATTTCGAAACATTGACATGTAACTTACTTATAATCACATCAAGCTAACGACCTCAGATACCTCCAGGGGTTATTTTATGCACTATATAATAGAATGGCCGATACCTGTTTATCTGCTATCCGAAGTTACTTTATTGGAGCAAGCTACTGATATTTGCATCTATAACTAGAGACTGTGCCGTCGCTTAGTTATATAAGCTACTGAGAGTTCAAATCAAAGAGCTGATAGCACTGAGAGAACAGTATGGTTGCATTTATTTTGTTTATCAAAGTAAATTTATTGAAATGGGATCAGATTTTTTAAGAAATTGAAAAAAAAACAAACAACAACAAACAAAACAAAACAAAACAAAAAAATGCTTTAACTTTGCATGAACAAGGTCATTACAAGATGAACACACTATTTCTTTTAGTGGACTGTTAACAAGTAGCACATAATAACTGTTACTCTCCTTATTTCTATAGCCTACAGTTTATTTGATTTATATCAAATATGCATATCTAGATTGAAAGGAAACAAATCTAAAACAACAATCATTCATTATTTTCATATAAGATTGGTATCTGGCAAAAATTAAGCTACCCTGCATATCCACAGCTCATCAAACTCTCTTTCATTTGAGACACACATAACTTCAGTGCATTCAGCGCTTTGATTCATATTGTAAAAATGTTATCTGTAAATTTACTAATGCAAACCTGAGCTTAACATGTATATGTTGTAAAGATTGTGCCCAGATATAGCCTGTATATTTGCTGACTTTCTGTCATTTAGCCTCTCCCTATTCAAGTCTCTTATAATTTCAGGCAGCCTTCAGAATGGCTTTCTCCACTTATAATTTGTTGGGCATTGCTATTATATTGAAATTTTATTGTTGCAGTAGTGAAATCCATCACAACAGGGCCAGCAACCCCTCAGCCCCATGCTTTGGACAGCTGTATCTTCAACATCAGTCGAAAGATGAAGAACGAAGGTTATTTACTTTGCATAGTCTTAAATTGATAATTACTTTATTTATCTGTAACATTATTGAATGTACTGGTAACTTCCTGGTTAGTGTTCAGCATAATTAAAGGGTAGTCCCCAGGACTGGTTGCCGTAGTGATACTGTAGTGGGTTGGCACTATAGATATAGTCTTAATCTAAATAATAACTGTAGAATCCTTGTAGATGGCATATAAAACCCACCAAACAAACTTAATTCTTCTCTTATTTAAACATGATTTATAACGAGAATGTACTTTTATTTTTACAATAGATTTGTCTCATATCCTCTATCCCTTCATTTATATTATTTATTTCTATGTTATATTCATATACATTTTTAAGGATTTGATATCATTTTTTTTAGCCAAGTTATATTTGCATTATTAATAGATTGTGATCATTAAATAGAACCTGCTCAAAGCTATACTTTTAATTTCAGAATCTCGATACTCATTTAATGATTTCCTTCAGAAAAAAAATGTTACATTAAGTAACATGATTTTTATTGCAATTTATAAATTGATGATTTTTATGTACTTTAAAAAATTGAAATCTTTTTTTCTTGCCTGTGATTTTCTTGCCCATGCCATTTTTCACAAATCAAAGATTTTAATAGTGTAAGAAATTAAAACTGCAGATTTTAAAATGGCATTTAGTTTAATATAAAATGTGAATCATAAGATTGACAAAATAATAGATTCAAAGTGTTCTTTTTTTCTTTTTTTCTTTTATGCTGAATGAAGATGTGTTTCAAAGCTGAACATTTATTTCTGGTCAAAATGGAAAATTAATGTTTGGTCTATACTATCATCTATGCCAATGATGTTATGTTTGTAGTAGTTTTTATTGGTGGCAAGAATTTTTAGTAATAGAACTTTTCATAGCTCACTATTGTAAAGCTTGCTCGCAAAACAATCCCTCCTGTTTTACATACATTTACACTCTATCTATTTGTATTTTTCTATTTTCACAAATAAGATGCAGGCATAGTATTGTGAATGTGTACGGAATAGATGTCACTATGGATATAGGAGAAAAACACTACAATTGAATGTCTGTATATAAATTTTGATTTGAAATGTGTATGTAGCTAAGTTGCTGTTTATCTTTCCTGATACCAATATCTTTTCTCATAGCAACAACACAGTCTCAGGGATAATTGTTTTGTAATTCTCCATGTGTTCAGGGAACATGGCCTTAATTTATCTCCCAAGTCTGTATTTTAGAATCAAGTTTTGACTAGTCAGTTTCTTCTTTTATAATGAATGAATTAATAAAAAAAATAACTTGTTAATTTCTGGTTCTGATTATTTTTGTAAAGGGTTTACTCTCATCAAACACCCAAAAAACCTTGGAATCAAGTAATAATGACATACCCATATAATCATGTTAACTCTCGTCAGACAACCAACAACCTAGGAATCAAGTAATAGTGACATACCCAAATAATCATGTTAACTCTCGTCAGACACCCAACAACCTAGGAATCATGTAATAGTGACATACCCATATAATCATGTTAACTCTTGTCAGACACCCAAAAACCTAGGAATCAAGTAATAGTGACATACCCAAATAATCATGTTAACTCTCGTCAGACACCCAACAACCTAGGAATCAAGTAATAGTGACATACCCATATAATCATGTTAACTCTTGTCAGACACCCAAACACCTAGGAATCAAGTAATTGTGACATACAAAAATAATCATGTTAACTTTCGTCAGACACCCAACAACCCATGAATCATATAATAGTGACATACCCATATAATCATGTTAACTCTCGTCAGACACCCAACAACCTAGGAATCAAGTAATAATGACATACCCATATAATCATGTTAACTCTCGTCAGACACCCAACAACCTAGGAAACAAGTAATAGTGACATACCCATATAATCATGTTAACTCTCGTCAGACACCCAACAACCTAGGAATCATGTAATAGTGACATACCCATATAATCATGTTATCTGTCGTCAGACATCCAACAACCTAGGAATCATGTAATAGTGACATACCCATATAATCATGTTAACTCTCGTCAGACACCCAACAACCTAGGAATCATGTAATAGTGACATACCCATATAATCATGTTAACTCTCGTCAGACATCCAACAACCTAGGAATCATGTTATAGTGACATACCCATATAATCATGTTAACTCTCGTCAGACACCCAACAACCTAGGAATCATGTAATAGTGACATACCCAAATAATCATGTTAACTCTCGTCAGACACCCAACAAACTAGGAATCATGTAATGGTGACATACCCATATAATCATGTTAACTCTCGTCAGACACCCAACAAACTAGGAATCATGTAATGGTGACATACCCATATAATCATGTTAACTCTCGTCAGACACCCAACAAACTAGGAATCATGTAATGGTGACATACCCATATAATCATGTTAACTCTTGTCAGACACCCAAAAACCTAGGAATCAAGTAATGGTGACATACCCATATAATCATGTTAACTCTCGTCAGACACCCAACAACCTAGGAATCAAGTAATAGTGACATACCCATATAATCATGTTAACTCTCGTCAGACACCCAACAACCTAGGAATCATGTAATAGTGACATACCCATATAATCATGTTAACTCTCGTCAGACACCCAACAACCTAGGAATCAAGTAATAGTGACATACCCATATAATCATGTTAACTCTCGTCAGACACCCAACAACCTAGGAATCAAGTAATAATGACATACCCATATAATCATGTTAACTCTCGTCAGACACCCAGCAACCTAGGAATCAAGTAATAATGACATACCCATATAATCATGTTAACTCTCGTCAGACACCCAACAACCTAGGAATCATATAATAGTGACATACCCATATAATCATGTTAACTCTCGTCAGACACCCAGCAACCTAGGAATCAAGTAATAATGACATACCCATATAATCATGTTAACTCTCGTCAGACACCCAACAACCTAGGAATCATGTAATAGTGACATACCCATATAATCATGTTAACTTTCGTCAGACACCCAACAACCCATGAATCATATAATAGTGACATACCCATATAATCATGTTAACTCTCGTCAGACACCCAACAACCTGGAATCATGTAATAGTGACATACCCATATAATCATGTTAACTCTCGTCAGACACCCAGCAACCTAGGAATCAAGTAATAATGACATACCCATATAATCATGTTAACTCTCGTCAAACACTCAGCAACCTAGGAATCAAGTAATAGTGACATACCCATATAATCATGTTAACTTTCGTCAGACACCCAACAACCTAGGATTCAAGTAATAATGACATACCCATATAATCATCTTAACTCTCGTCAGACACCCAACAACCTAGGAATCATGTAATAGTGACATACCCATATAATCATGTTAACTCTCGTCAGACACCCAACAACCTAGGAATCAAGTAATAATGACATACCCATATAATCATCTTAACTCTCGTCTGACACCCAACAACATAGGAATCAAGTAATAATGACATACCCATATAATCATGTTAACTCTCGTCAGACACCCAACAACCTAGGAATCAAGTAATAATGACATACCCATATAATCATCTTAACTTCGTCAGACACCCAAACAACCTAGGAATCAAGTAATAATGACATACCCATATAATCATCTTAACTCTCGTCAGACACCCAACAACCTAGGAATCAAGTAATAATGACATACCCATATAATCATGTAAAAGAATCGGCACAATTTCAAAAAAATGAATGTTAAAATTTACACAATGAATTTTCAATAAATTGTTCTTAAAATTCAATTCTTCTCAGAGCAGGTCTTTCAACACATTAAAGGTGCATATTTACAGAATCCCTGCTTTATATCCTGGTAACCAGAGATTATCTAACAATGTGTCTCCTTTTCCTCCTTATTGCTAAGTTTCCATAATCCTGGCCTTTGTATAATTTCTGTAAGTACATGGACTTTCCTTTTGATAAATCATTTTAAATTTTGTAATGTTCACAACTTTATTTCACATATTATAGCAACCATCTTTCTAGGCCCAATCCAAATACATTTTAAACTCTGACTCAAGACTCTAAAATATTTGATAGTCAATTTCTTATTTAATGAAAATATTTATTATCTCATGGTGATTCCATATCTATGGTAAGTAATATATTTATAGTCCTGAAATATTTATGGTTTTGGTAAAACATCAGTTTTGAAAGTTTGCACTTCCTGAGTCGGAGTTTAAATTATAGACTCCGGTGGGCCCAAGCCTGTTTTTTTTTAACGATAGTAGAAACTATGTTAATACATGTTCTCTTCATTTACAAGTCAGTGGCAATCGATGTGCAAAACATACAGGCATATCTTGTAACTTTTCCATATCCTCTGTTATAAAACTTAATTCCTCAAATTAATCTTAATGTATTCTATCATACCTGAATATAATGTACCCTAAATATCTCTAAACATTTTTTTTGTCAGTTGAGTAATGTATGGAAAACTTATAATGGCCTCCTTACACAGAAATTTATTGTTGAAAAATGTGGCCTTGCTACCAAGTTGAGGGTTGATACTTGATTAATGTTGTTGTGGAAAATATAGAAATATATATTAATATGATGGTCTAGACACCATTGTGAATTATGCAGATTGTGCAAGGTTATGTTGTGAATGTGTACATGACTGTTTAAGGATAGGGCATTCATGGAACAGCATTATATAAAACTGTAATGCATATTTGTTTATAATGACAAGAATTGTTCTTATTTATATTGTTAAAGTTATAGCTTTTTTTTTTGGGGGGGGGGGGGGGGTTAAAAGAAACCAGCTAATATTTTGAAATTATCAAGGGAGGTTAATGGTTACTTTGAATTTGAATTGTTTTATTTTAAAAATGTAAATCACAAATGTGTATCAGATATAACTAAATGTTATAGATTAAAAAAAATAGTCTGGAAATAACAGGTTTTTCATGTATGTCTGGTGCGTCTTTTTTAATTTCTTAGATGTTAACTTAAAGAGGTACAGCTTTATTTTGAATATCGGGTGCTTAGAAAAATATATAGAAGTAATTCAAAGGGAGTCTAAAAGAAATAAGCATTTAGATTGTGTTCATATTATAATGCATTCTTAAAAGTGTCGGATTAAAATTGATGTGCATTGATATGGATATTAGTTGCAATATAAAGGATGTACAAATCAGGGTATCAGACAATATTGAATTTAATATTGACATTAAAAGGTGAAAGTATATACACTATTTCAAGTGTTTAAAGCACATGTTAAATGTAGTGATTTAGTCCCCATGCCTTGGAGCTATTTTTTTTCTTTAAGAATGGGACAACAATGTAATTTAAGGTTTGTGAATACTTTGTGAAAATAAATCTAAAAACAAAATAAAGAAAAAAAAGCTTGGTTTATATGGTTTGTGAATACTTTGAGAAATTAAATCTAAAAAAGTAAGTAAAATAAAAAAAAACTTGGAATATATATATATATATACCTGTCTAGAACACTCGAATGAGATGTTGACAGTATCAGAAGATAGATAGATATATATGGTATGCAAGGGATAGATAAGAAAAAGATATTTGCATCAGTATCATTTTTATATTGGAAATGTATATCATTTGACGTTCTTGCTTCTTTGTTGATTTTTTTATTTTATACATATATAGGAAGCATTTTGTGCGATATAAAAAGAAATCTTAACTCAGATTCTTAAAACTTAATGATTTTAGTCTATTTAACCCTGTATTGAAATATTTTCGCAAATAATGTTTGGGTTACGTATAAAAACTGCCATAAAATTATCAAATTTCCCAATATTTTCAAGAGAAAACTTGATAAAATGTATGTTTATACATTTATGTAGAAAATCTTCTTACTACAGTTTGATACTGTTTCCCCATTTAAAAATAGCAACACTACAATTCCTGGTAAATTGCATATTTTTTATACAAATTAATTCAAACAAGCTGTTAAAAATATTCATATACTATATTAAACATAATGTGAACTATTTTAAATGGGTTATCCATAAAAATATCAAGTAATAGCAGTATGTAGTACCTGACCCCTATTTAACACCGACTATTAGGTATTGACTGCTTCCTAAGTTCTTTTTAGGTAAAATGTGAGCATAAATAATAATTATAATTATCCTATTAAGTGTCTTTATTTATCGTATGATTAATGTTAAATATTTCTTTGAGTGAAATAATGAACAGATAATGACATTTTTTTTGTACTATTCATAAAAATAACACACAACTACAGATTGATTTGTTACTTGTTTTTAATTATTACAAGTCTAAGCATTCAATAAAAGTTATCTTAAGAGTTTTATACAAAAATTTGACCAAATAGTTCAAAACTTGTGTTACTGTAGTTATGGTTGATTAAGATACACTTTGCTTTTTTAAAATTTGCTTCCTTGTTGGAGGTTCTTTGAAGAATACCCTCAATTATCACAATCATACATTTTGACAGATCTAGGAAAATGCATAAAAAGAAGTCACCGGAAGTAATTCGGGGAGGTACTTTTCTTCTTTTTTTTTTTTTTTGGAATAGGAACGATATTTTTGCATTTAAATAGATGTGTACCATTCTAATTGTTAGATTTGATGAACAATAATATAAGATATTAAAAGATACCATGAATAAAACTCCTTGATGAAAAAGGATTACAAATTCCGACGAAAAATATCGGAAGTTGGGTGATCTTTTCCGTACTTTGTCGAGCCCATTAGGTTTCTTCTGCCTTAAAAAGTATTATATCATTATATCTAGTACATGTACATATAACTTGTTACAATTATTCAAGCCATCCAAAACAAATATTGTCAAACTTAGAGAACTATTAACGAAGCATACACAATACGCATATCTGTATAATTCATATGATTTGTTCCATCCTCTCGTAGAACTAAGGTATTTATAATTGTCAGTTGTCCAATGGAAGTGTGTGATAGTGTTGTGTATGTTTCAAATACGAGTGGTGTGTACATTGCGCTTTTTATGTTTAACTTATCTGTCACATGTAACAAAAATATTTTCTCGAGTTCTGTATATAATGATATGATCATGAACTGCTTATAGTCAATAAATATTACCTATGGCATTATACCTCGTTTGCATAAATCATCCTTATTTCAATGTGACGTCATCCAGTGCATACATAGTTTAGAGTTCATATCAAGGTCTGACCGTGAAACTGCTCTAAGTACATATGTATCGCATCGTATATAATATCAATATATATTTCACTATCGAAGATATTTTCCCTATTAGAAATATATTTGTAATAACCATACAAGCATTGTTTATTTTCTGCATTAATCATTCGAAGTCTTTATATCTACTTGTTCAATTACATTCTTTTTTTTTTTATAAATTATGTATTTCCTCTAATCTAAGATATGTTGGTTCACCATGCTGTGACAACTTCTCATGAGGTTGGTTAAGTAAGGACGGATCAAAGGCCGCACATGATTATAGAATTCAACTTGTGATGTTGTGTCATTGGTCTGTTCTACATTCGACTGCGAGGATGTCTAAGAAAACAATTTATTACAATTTATCCCCTTAATAACTTAAGCAGCTTTTCTGCTATCTGAATAATCATATTGTATATGAATTTATTTCAGTAAAGCAGCAAAATATTTGTCGACTCTTAATTACAGTGCCAATCCTTTTATCTGGTGATGTAGGAAAAAATCCCGGACCAAACTGCAGATGGAAATATGTTTGATTCCATCTCCATATAGCATCCTTATATTCGAAGTATGCTTAAAAAGATGAGCGAAATTTTTGATAAGTTTTATGCCATTGATATCGTTTGTTTTGCTGAAACACACTTTGATTCTAAAATTTATTTTGATGAATTAAAAGTAAATGGTGTTCATGCTATATGTCTTGAATCCGTTGTCGATGCTCTTCCCTACTTTTATATAATGTACATAGATCTCCTAGAACACCTGCTGATTTTTTTTTTATCGATTTTATTTTATTATTATTTTCAGGTCCTTATAATCAGGGTCACCCCATTTATTTTCCTCGTCAAAAGGTGTGTGTGTGGTGGTCATCCCACTCTACACCGTACATAATAAGTAATACGTTATAAATAAATCATAGTTTGCAATATATATGCTTTAATGATAATATATATATATATATATATATATATATATATATATATATATATAAACAGAAAACATGAGCTGGAGACATATTCACCAAATATATATATTTTCTATAACTGAGTTGTTATGTTTAAGATTTCATTTTCTATTATTTAATTTTGGATTAAAAATCATCTAAGGCATTTGAGACAAAAGTTTTAGACTTGACCTCTTTTCTCTCTCTGCATTGCTAGTTTTAGCAGATTTATAAATTTCTCAAGCAAATTTTAATATTTTCATCTTTGACAGTTTGAAAATTTGTAAATTTCTAAAAATAGTGTTGTACAACTTTTTATATCTTTACATTTTTCATATACTCCAAATAGGAAATAGTTCCTTTTGAGAATCCTGTTTTTTGTACATATAAATTATGCTTCAAAAATTAAAGAGAAGCTTTATTTTTGGATAACTCCCGAAAAGATGCAATATAGTTTCTTTCTCTGTTTTGCAAAAAGTACACATCTTAGTATCTATTATATTAATTTTGTACAAAAATCAGTTCTAATGTTGTATGAAGTATCCTTGTTTGTAACCACTGAATATATGAGCATCTTGTAATGTGAAATGTTACTATAATAGGCTATAAATATCATTCCATGGTAGTGACAAATCAGAGAAAAGAGTATTCCATTTTTCATGACTATTTGGAATTTCCTTTTTTTTTTTAATAAATTTAATTATTGGTATTTACATCAACAACACCAAGTGGTTTTTAGTAAGAACTGATGAATGAGAAATTTATTCTTATTCTTGATTTTAGTTTCACAGACAGTTTTATGTTTATTTACATTCATTTTGAAAGCGTCATAATGCATAAAAATGATAAAGCGTGCTGTTTTGCCTCCAGACAAACATTTTTGTTTTGATTATAAAACAATAGCAATCTAAAAAACAAGTTTCTGTATTGATTATCACTAAACTGTTAACATATTCTGTACAACTTTTCAAAATAGCTGTCCATTTTTATTATTATTTCATCATTATATCATTAGTTTACTAATTACTCGTTCGGCATACAATTTTCAAGTTATCTAACTACTTAAATGTTTTTGTTGTTGTTTTTTAAATGAGCTCCAAACATATCGCTAAATATTTTTGTACTGGGAGATTTTTATCATAATCCTATTGATAACCGACTTCATCGCTGGCGCAATATTATCTCCGTTAATTACCTATGCTAATTACAAATACTAGATCAAAGAAATGAGGGTCGAATCCTTAATCTTTATCTCCATTTATTATCTTTCCTAATTGCAAATACTGGATCAAAGAACTGAGAGTCTAATCTTTAAGCGGAACAGTAAAGTAAAAAAAATGATAATTGGCTTGTAATTTGGAAATTATAATTGATGTTTCACATCAAATGTATCTTCTTGTTAAATTTATCATTTCACTGTAAGGGCCGAACATATTTCAATGAACGATTTATTGTTAATTTTGTCCCTAACGCATCTTTGTATATTTCGTTATATCGTTGTGTGCCGTGGCAGTTTATGATATAATTATAATAATAACAATAATAAATTGATCATATAAAAATAGTTGTGCATTTTCTTCACGTAAGTTATAGTAAAATATATCAATCGATTAAACAGAAACTCGTATATAAGCGAAATTATCTATTGCATAAAAATAAAACGCACAAACAGGTGCATGTGTAGCTGGCCCGCCAGAGTGCATTTTATTTGGATATCCGGTATTGAATTTCCACGGGCAGTCGTAAAATGTAATGTTGTTTTCAACAAAGGCCATATTATGTCAAAATCGCACACTAATTCTTTTAAATAACGTTTGTTGATATTCAGTAACACGGAGGCCTTACATTTAGTTCTGGTGGTAAACGGTATCATCAAATTCAAAAATAAATACAATCTGCATCAAATATCATTGGTATGATGACAAAACTGAAATTTTCGAAATAACAGACTCTCTCATTTAAATTTATATTTCAACCTGCACGCAATTATCGAATATGAATCTGCTGTTTGATAACTACATTTGTATACTGATTTCGAAAAGGAAAAGCTAGAAAAAAATCAAAACAAAGCTCCAAGAAATATGGCTGGAACTACACGATCAAATAATCTAATCTCAACAAAGAAAGAGGTTGTATCTTTATCCAATAGAAAAAAAAGATATAAAAAAAAATATGTGCATCAAAAGTCAAGAACTATCATACTCACAATTATCTCCATAACATTTTTCCTATTTCCGATGAAAATCGAATAACTATTTAGAGAGAATTATCAACACGTTAGTTCTATTCCCATTTGTACTTCACTGATTCTAATCATGTAATTTCATGATTAACCTCACTTTGGAATAGTTTATCATCATCAAATATGGATATGTCTAGATGAAATTGATGTTTGATAATCATATTTGTAATCCCAAAGTTTTTTTTTATTTTTGCAAGCATTCAAAAACCTAGTTAAAGCTGCTCCAAAAGAAGAAAAAAAAATATGCTAGACCTGACTGATGACTTTGATCTACTAAACGTTCTAATAACGAAAACTATGAGTTTTTAAACAATTCATTTAACGCATTTATCGACCAATGTATCCCATCTAAATCAAGCAACCCTGTTCAAAAATCAAACGATCATTGGAAAAAAACTCTGGCTACTAGACAATAATAATAATAATAATAATAATAAAAACTATTTAAAAAACCGTATTAAAACAATTAATTCCGAGGAACTGAACACATTCATCATAACAACGAAGATAAAGCTTTTTGTTTAAGGTACTAGATCATGCATAAAAAATAAATTTAGGTTTCTTTTTATTCTTTACATTTAAAGAAAGGATTTTGTGCGATATTAAGTAATATCTAACCATAGATTCTAAAAATGTATTGATTTTTAGTCTATCTAACCCTTAACTGAAATCTTTCGCAAATTACCGTCTCCGGTGGCCGATTGGTTAGAGCGTCCGCCTCGGGAGCGGGAGGTCGTGGATTCGATCCCCGGCTGCGACATACCAAAGTCGTAAAAAATGGTACTATTATAGCTCCCTTGGCTCGGTGTCAGGATAATGTGACTGGGTGTGGTATCATGCCACATGTCTACGGCGTGATACAGCAATGTGGCAGCACTATGTCTGTCTTAAGAAGACATCGCCTCCAAATGACTGAAAACTGTCGGTGGGACGTTAATCCCAACAAATAAACAAATGTTCGTAAATTGTGTGGGGATATACGTGTAAAAACTGCTGTTAAATCATCAAATTTCCCCATTATTTCTCATGAATTGATATAGCATATACCTAAGGCATATATCAAATGGAAAATGGAAACATATTAAAATTGTAATAGCATACCTGATAAAATGAATATTTATACATTTATATAAAAGTCTTCATATTACAGTTTGATATTTTTCCCATTTTAAAACTAGCAATACTACAATTCCTGGTAAAGTATATATTTTTATTTAAATGTCTTAGAACAAGCCGTTAAAAATATTCATATATATATATATATATATGGGCCGTTCCACGCGAAAACCATCATTAGGGACAGATTTTGTGAATTTTGGTTTTTAACTGTTTCAGATAATTTAATCTTTTCTGAGTGTAAAATAGTTATTTGATGCACTTCTGACATGTTTAAAAAAAGCATTTTGAAGGAAGCTGGTACGTACACGCGTCCATGACGTCGTACATAACGTCTTGAACATCATTAATCACTTTTATCTAAATTCTGGTAAAGCAACTTGATCTTTAAGGTTGGGTTAAAGAGAAGAGAATAATATGAATTCATCGACAGTATTTATTTAACTCTTCTTTCATTTAACCGTAAAAAAGAATATTATCTAGATTACTCTTGTACAACTTTTAAAGATTTCTACATCTGCAACTACTACAGGCGTAATAACGATGATAATGACTGTGATAAATCGCTGTTTTTATAACACACAGACATAAAGACACACGCATTGTGTATTATTCAAGTCACTATATCTGCAATCCGTAGTCCGCAATCATCTATTGGTAAGGATGTGGACACCTAATGTCCTGGAATTCCGGGATATTGCCTAACGTGGCTATAGAGATACTGCTTGTGTTGCTGGGATAATCCAGGGGCATGCACTATGGCCGGCATTTCTAATGGAACCTCCGTAGCTGGCCGCTTCATTATGTCAAATGCGGTCTCTGGTTGGTCCGCCGCAGTCCGCACAGTTACAATCCCAGATGCATCAACACTGAACTTGAAGTATTGGTACTTCCTGAAATCTATGTATAATTTTATAACTCAATTTCATTTTTTACCCGTACATGTAAAACGGATTTTTTCAAAATTTACAATTCATCCAAATAATTATCAGATAAACCGGAAATGTAATAGGAATGATATTTATTGTTGTGCATGTCTCTTTTTGATAGTACATATCAGTGAAAATAACGACAACAACAAAAACAAACAAGTACTTAACACTGGGAATGGCCCTAAAATAATGTGTCAGGAACGACTTCCAGTCCCTCCATCGCCAAGATGGGTAGCGGATGGCCTCATTGGTAGCAGACGACATCTGTACCACTTGTTCTAGCTGATGCATGGAGTCACAGTCTGTCCGTCTGCAATAAATCATGATTATTTTATCTAAGTAACAAATAAACATATTAAACTGATCGATTATGGATTACAGTATTTTCAAAATACAAATTTGAAATGCTTAAATATTTTGTTTGAAAATCAGAAGTAGACCGGTATATATTTCTTCAGTTTGAGTTCTAGAACAAACAAAAGTGTTTCTTTAAACACATTTGCCATCTGCTGACAGAAGTGCGACAGAAAGAGTGTGACAGACAAACAGACGGACAGACGATGGAGAAGTGATCCCTATGTGTCACCTCTTTTTACAGCAGAAGATCCAAAGTAATATGTATTACCTGTACAGTTTCTTTATTCACGTATTAGCAAATCCGCTGTCAACCAGACATCGTGCATGGCCAGGTATCTGCATATGATATTCGATGGTAGCATAACGTCTTCTTAATAGTCTTGACATGAAATAGTCCATCACATATTGATTCTTGCTTTGGCCTGAAGAAAGAATACAGGATGTCTAAATTGCAGTTGTTTTTCGTAACAAAATACATATATATTCATAAATTCGTTTTGATCTTATCTCTAATTTTCTCTGAGTGTGCGATGATTTTACGGCGATTCATATAAAAGTCAATGCATTGTGTACTAAGAATCATCACGTTCTTCAAACCAAATTTCATCATTACGTGGGCAATTATCGGCCTGAATGGAACAGGTTCTCTCCGTGCCTCCATACTCCTCCAACACGTGGTCTATCATATATATAGAGAATACTAGGTTAGTGTTGGATAAAGATAAGTTTATCCTGCGATGCCAAGAAAATATAAACCGCGAGCCTTGGCGAGCGGTTTATTTTTTCTTTGCCGAGCAGGATAAACTTATCTTTATCCAACACTAACCTAGTATTCTATTTATCCTATCATACTAACTAATATTTCTGATTATTTTAAATAATAAAAAAAAAATGGATTCTCCCAACTATCTACACTTTAGTATTCTTCCGCGTGTGTAAGCCAACGTCCCAGGATTAAAAAAAAAAAGATTATAACAATTTATGCACTTTTCGAAATATTTTATCAAGCATATACGTTTAGGCATTTTCAACTTTCAAATACTCAAAAAAATATATAAATATATTTAAAAAGAATAATATGTAACACGGTTGATCAGTCTACACATTTTTAACACATGTGAGTCGAAACATACTGTGCACATCTCGACAGTATTCAAAATATCATTGGAACTATTAAACAAAACATGAATCGTTGCTGTGTGTGTAGTTATGGTTGTTGCTCAGACTTAGTTGTGTACATGGAAATGATGTATGTTAAATGTCGACCCATAGAATTGGGATGTTAGTGAATTGTTGCTGAGCATGTTGTGTGGTGGTGGGTGGGGTATTGGTGGCATACTACTTGTGGATATAGGTATTTGTGCAGGAGGACAGGAGACAGGAGTTTCAGTGGTTTGGGTGCTTGATACAGTTACCGTATTTGTGAGTATATTTGAGCATTTCTTCTGCTGACATTCTGTTATGTTAGAATAATTTATAACAGATTGAATGTTCTTGTGTCCTGTAATAGCCATTATTTCTGTGGGAGGCACATTATTTTCTCTTAACATCTGCACCAAGTGCTTTCGAGCAGAATGGTTGGTAACTTTTTTGTCACCAGGGATATTTGCCTCTGCAACCATACTCTTAAGCATTTTCCTAGTTTGCACATCCCCAATTTTTGTCTAATAAACCATGTGTTCTGCTCAAAAGCACCAGATCCAAAAGTTTTGGTATTTGGGGCCAAATAAAATGAATCATTTGGCCCAGAGAAATTCAGGGGGCGTTTCTCTGCATACATTTTATAAATTTCCACAGGACATCTATCAGATTCAACACAAGAAAACATTTTTTGGGTCACTTTTCTGATGTCAGCAATGTTTTCCCCAGTCCTTGTTTTTGTCTGTCTTTCATTTAGTTCTAAATACTCTGTACCATCTGTAGCCTTCCTGGGCTTTATATCACCCCGCCTGTAAATATAATATTTAACATGATACATGTACATTGATTTATTTTGAAAATCTGTCTGTTATAATTAATTTGTAAGGAAGTAGTCTTCATCATCTAATGAAAATATATCAATATTTATATATTTACTTACTTTAGCATTTAAAATGAAGTTTGCCTGAGTACATATTTTGAGTATGAGATTTCATTAAATGAAATATATGCTTTATTCTAGACAGAGATATAACCACCTCAAGTTGTACTGTTCTGTGGATCCTCTTAAACCAAAGTGGAGGGAGTTGTTCAGCCATAATGTATTGACCAAGGATCTTGGGTTGTGGGCTCCAAGAACACCCTTCTGCCACATGAACTCAATATCATCATCTTCAAGAGGCTGTGCTTCATTTGGTCGATTGCCCATTCCCTTTTGGTGAGTATGTTTTTGTTAGATATTTCATTGATTTCCATAAAGCAATAATCAATAAATATACCTTTAAATAAATATATATATTAATATCTGGGAATGTCATTATAGATGAAATTGCTTATTAAAATGTTTGATTTTATTTATTTATTTATTTTCTATTTATTATTTATTTATTCATAAGTTAAACAGAGGGAATATTATTTTTAAAATCTTTGAGAAAATTGTTTACAGCTGAATATTTTTGAGTTGTGCATACCTGTTTTTTCAGGCTTTTTTTCTTTGCTTGGAATGTTTCCCTTGTAAGGTCAAACTGTGGGCCAGAACCACCCATTATACTGTATGGGTACTTATGCCTTCTCAGTTTTCTATCCAGGGAGCTTATAATGCCCCTCAGACTTGAAGGCTCAAATTCCTTTCCATCTTTTTTTTTTATTGAAAGTAGAAATGATGCGATGTGTTCATCTAATAAATTTACATCAAGTGTATGGAATTCTCGTGTTTCTCCTTTTGTTGCTAGATAACGTTTGAATGTATTTATGTCATGAATTGTTTTTTGACTGTGTTTTTATTTTCTTGTTCTTCTATGAACTTAAGAACTTCTCCTTCTCTAATTTCTTTGAATTCACCTTCCACTTCAGGTTGTGAAGGAAGGGGCTGCATACAATTAGGGGGCTCAGGTTCATCATCAGCATCTCCTTTAGAACCAGACTGCAGAATGACAACTGGAGATGCATCAGCTTGCTGAAGAGTGTCAAATGGCATTGATATTTGTGGGATAATTGGACATTCAGACTCAATTTCACTCTCAAATATACAGGGATTAATACCAAATTGTAGCTCAAATTCTTCATTTGACATTTCTGTGACATTGTTTGTATTCTCTCTGTCCAGTTCAAACTGAGATCATCCCAAATCACTTCAAATGTAGCTGGACTTATGTAATCAGACATATTGTAGGCCTATCTGACTGAAGCAGACAATATTTATCTGCAGAGCTGCTGGTATGTTTTTTTTTGTGTGTGTATTTTGAAATGTAAAATATTAAAAAAAAATAAAAAACATCATTAAAGTTTTTTGTTTGTTTATTTAATAAAATTTGACATTTATTCATGACAGCAGCATTTATCCCCCTTTTATTTCTACCAATAAAATCGTAACATAAACTCTTTCTGCACTTCTTGAACTTTGAACTCGAGAAAGTAGTTATGATGACGTCAGAGTATATAAAATTTCACGAATGAGTATAAAGCGAAGTTTATTCGATAGGCAGTTTATACCACGATGTGAGTCTGATGATAGGATAAATATCAAACATATAAATGCACACTTTTATATAGGTTAACAATAACAATATCAAGTAATAACATTATGTATTACCTTACCCCCTATTTCTGAAGCTCAGTTAAAACACAGAATATTTGGTATTGATTGCTTACTAAGTTATTTTTAGGTACATGTGATCACAAGCTTGAAATAATAGTTATATTAAACATTATATTATTAAGTGTTTTTTTAATGCATGATAAATGTAAAATTGTTGAGTGAAATAATGATAATAAGCAATTTCGATAAAAAACAAAAAAATTATATATGAAATTTCCCCAGAGACAAAATTCACCACTTTGTTCTATACATAATGTTATCTGAAGGGTTTTATACAAAACTTTTTTTTACTAAGTTCGTATAATGTCAGTATGAAAGAATCGCTGTAAAATTTTCCGCTTTACATGAATTTCAAATGTACGAGCTCTTGTGTTACTGTAGTTTTGGTAACTTAAGATACACTTTGTTTTTTAAAACTTACTTTTTTTCTGGAAATACCCTCAATCAAAAGTGGATTCAAAACCCACGATATTTGGGGCATAGTTCATGGCATGCACAAAGTACTGGTGCAAACCAGGAAGTGTTGAGAATGATTAGTATAAGCACTTGTTCCTTACGTAAATTGTATAGACATTAAACATTGCAACATCTGGTTGAGGTTTTACATCAGTACTGATAACACACCTGTCTCATCATGGAATAGACCGTTTTACCAGAGGATCGGCAATACCCGTTAAATTTGATTCGGGGAGGTGTTTTTCTTCTCTTTTTATAAATAAGGAACGCCATTTTTGCATTCAAATGGATAGATACTGTGACGATTATACCTTCACACTTGCAGAACTTTGATAAGTTTAAATTAATGGCATATATTTTATTATGACATAAGCAAAAAATAAGGAAAAAGTCTGATTCATTATCGATGAGACCTACATATAGATTATTTTATTAGATTTGTTATGGTCTATAGTCAATGAAATTAAGATCTGATATATTAGAATTATTAAAGAATAACACAGTAAGTGATGTGTCGTGACGACAACGATATATCAGTCATAGAAAGTTTTAGACCTTTCCCAAAAGCATATAAATAGCGCGATTTCCTTTTAAAATTATCATTCTGCTCGTGGTCGTCGAGGAGTGAACTTCTCCAGCGAAGGAATTAAGCCTTTGGTTTGTACGGTTGATCGTTTGATATATTATCTGAGTAGAGACAGCACAGAGAGTGAACAGTGGACTTGTTCCATCCTAGCAGTGCCTGTTGCTGATCTTGAATTGTAATTTACCAAAAGCGTAACTACCGTGGATGAACGTTAGAGTTATTAAGCTGGTGACTATCTGTCTAGTAGTAGCACGGTGATAAGTACAAGACATATAACTAATTATATATAGCTGAGCAACCCTCGCTCAGCTATAGGTTCTTGCTGGAATTTAAGCACGGTACACATAGGAAGTTGATCTAGTCACATAAAAGGTCGGGCACCACTATATAGGGGTTTGATCGTCAACGTAATATGTCGATATAGCATTAAACAGAGATCATAGTTACTCTTTGTGTATATATCATTTGTCTCATAATCAAAGGACAGGTTCGTCCCCAAGGAAATTTCAAACATATCAGATTAATTTATTTTGTGTATTGTCCATCCAATTATTTCATATACATTTGAATCAAACGGTCGGGAAAGTACCGAGGAATATTATATGTTTATATAAATATTAAGAATAGCTCAGCTAGATAGCCGAGCGGAATTTTATTCATTTCTCCGAGCATATACACGTTACAATGCCTTTCAAAATTGTTATATTTGATAAACAATGCTATAAGATATCATGATCAAACTTTTTAATGTAAAAGAATCACATTCCGACTCACGGCGTGTTATAGCGAAGAATATCGGAGGTTGTGCGTCCTTTGACGATATTTGCCGCAATTTGCCGAACGCATTAGGGTTCCTCTACCTTAAATTATTATTTTAGCTCTATATCGACTGTAAATGACAGTAATGTGATTATGCCTCCATTCAATTGTAAATCAATTCTTAGTTTCAACTGTAAACATTTCGAAACAAGATCTAGAGGATAACATTGAGTGTTTAGGTTTAAACAAAGCAATTGGTAAGCAAAACTTAATAATATTGCTACAAACCAAATACAATTTATCTAAATATCTCTATATAGTTTAACGGATTTCTGGGTCATGGAATATATCCCACTCTCTGGAAACAGGCACGTGTCATGCCAATAATTAAGAAAGGTAAATCTTAAGATTTAACAATAACCGTCCTATTTCATTTTTAATTTGTATGGCCAAGTTGATGGAAAATGTGTTTATATATAATCATCTCATTCATCTGTATTTTTTTTGCGTGATCCAACCAAAACAGTCTGGTTTTCTGAGAGGCCATCATGCTGTTTATCAATAAGATGACATATATCACAAAATTGTATCGTCTATCCACTCTAAACTTAATAATTGTATTTTTTTTTGTAATATATTTGAAGCGTTTGACCGTATTTGGTACAAATGATTATTATTTAAACCTAAAGAGGTATAAACGAAGTCTTCTTTTATGACCTGAAAACTATCTACCAAACAGAAATTAAGATGTATTAGTCGGAACTTCAAAGTTCAAAATAAACAAGAGTGTTTTCTCGAACACATGTGTCGCCTGCTGAAACGTAACGGAAAAAGTGTTATGGACAATTAGACAGACGGAGGAAAAATGATCCCTATGAATCACCTCCTCTTACAGCAGGTAACAAGGCTCAGTACTTCGTCCCTTATAATTTCTTCTCATATATGTAAATGACAAATCCGAAAACACCTCTCACCTTTTCGCTAAGGACACTAACATATATAGTTCTACATCTGATATATCAGACTTTGAAAGATTTTAAAATCATGACCTTTATATCTTCATAATTCAAGTGATGAATGGTCACCTTTAACCTCCAGAAAACCATGGCCATATTATTTCAAATTCGCGCAAGTTGAATACATAATCTGTATTTTAATAATATTCCGATAAAGTTCGTTGATAACAATAAGCCCGCAGACTTTTCACATTTGGTTCTGATGGTTAATAGTATCTCATATTCAAAATAAACAACAATCTGCATAAAAAATATTTTGTATGATTTGAAAGAAACAGAAACTCTCTCAATAAAAGTTTTAAGTTGTAATCTTTCCCGATAGAGGGAAAATTCAATTACATAATACTAGCTTATAAAATCAAAGTTGGTCTTATTCCCAAATATCCCGAAAACATTTACCTGATTGAATTAAAAATCAAACGATATAAAAATCAAAGAATTCTCAAAACATAAATTTTATTCCCATTCGTGCTGCACTATTTTCTAATTATGTAAATCCATCCATAATCTCACTTTGGAATAGTTTACCATAATCATTGAAAGAAACGCAATGCTTGTTGTCATTTAAAACTAACTTCCTTAAAATGATTCCAGTAAATCAAGGTTTTAATATATTTCCGTGGGAAAAACGTAGGCTTTCCGAAAAAAAAAGCAAGACTGAGAAAAATTTTGGTGATATACATGAAAAACACAATTTATTCCGTAGCCATATTACAAATTACACAAAGTGTTTATGTGGTGATGGAAATGAAACTTTTGACATTATGTTATTCATCAACATTAGACTGACTCTCTGTCGAAAAACGCAAATTTTTCATCCACTTAGTGTTTAATACTGACTTATGGCAATGGATATTTACCTTATAGTCATTTATAGATGAAACTAAACACTTTTCCTACTTGGAAGACACTCAATACTTGTATATTTATCTTGTATATTAAAATTATATTTCAGAAAACGGAACGAACATATAACTCCCTCTTAAGTATCTGCTATTTATCTTCAATTTATACTTTTCTACTTTATAGTTATACACTTTTCACTATAAGTGTATCTATTATTCATTCACATTTAACATACTGTGCTAAATATGATTTTTTTATTTTATTTTACATATTAAATGTTTTAAATGTCATACTACGTAAGACCAGCTTAGACGTAAATTTATGTATCAATTGGGAATAGCCTTTTTTAAACAATTTTCCTTGTGTATTTTTAAAGAATTTGATATAAAATATGTTTATACAAAGAAATGATAAAGAACTTTTCTACGTCAAACGAAAATGTCTATGTGTTTACATATGTTAAATGTTTATGCCTTGTTTTCTATATTTGCAGCAAAGGGTTCTGGCATGAACTAGGTAATAAATATATAATACAGGGTTTTTTATACTGATTAATGACCCACCTTACGTGCAAGAAGCCTATTGTCTGCATGGTTCGAAATGTCAGCTTGCTTGTCATGATGAGTTAAAAGTAAACCGAATAAATAAGTCAGAGATTTTAAATATATAAAGCTTTTGACCAATGTGAATATGTAGTTCTATTTTTCAAAATAAGAATGTAATATTACACGTCCTAAACAACGTATGTATTGACTTTTTTCCGGATGACGAGTGCTTAGGAAAGAAAATTGGAAAACTGATGTTTTTGGTAGATATCTCACCTGCACAACGCGTGCCTTACATAGAAAGGCCAGATTTCAAATGACATCCAATATTGATTTGTTTTTTACTATGTACACAGATAATTAATCCAATAATTATTAGTGAAATACATATTACGTGCACAAATAATAAAATATTCAAACTATATTGTAAGGAAAAATATGTTTTATTTATATATATATTTAAGAAAAAAAGTTGGCAGTTTAAGACGATTGATGCCCGTGTGGCCGGTTTAAAAACAAGTCTGGTTGGTAATGTAAGCTGTCGGGTCCTTTATATATGACGTCATATCTTAGAATTAAATATGCTATATATATATATAATTATATTGGTAATGATTTGCCGTATCTCCATGAGAGGTTCAAGCAACTTATCTCAAGGGGTTGGGGGTGGCGTTCGACAGGGATGTATAAGTGTCTAACTTACCATGATTGCTAAACCTGGTAGGGAGAAACTATTAACATTAGAATAATTGCCATACGTTGAAGGGGAACTATAAAAGTTGTCACGCGCGTATGTAGTAATAGCATTTTCTTTTCTTCTTTTTTCAGAGATTCTCATTTTGTTACCACTCGTTCTCTTCTTGGATTTTTATGTTGTTTTTTTTCTCTTCTTTCCCCTTCCCCGCCTTTCTTTTTGATTTTCCAGGAGTGGAGGATCCCTCTGGATTCGCATATGTTTCTTTTTTGAAGATCGTAAATGCTGTATGTATTGCCGAATACAATATATTTCTGCTTTCCAGATAAGCAGTTTCCAGATAATTCATCTGCTATGATGATGTTAGGTTACTGAACACTTTTTCTCGATATCAACAAATGACGGCATATGAAACGGATTGAATGCTGAACACATGGTCGATAGAGAGGATACCGCAGTCCTTTATGCAACGTAAAGTATTTCCATAGTGCAGGACATCATGATAAACCTATTTCAAGCAACTCTCCGTGTGTTATTAATCTTGTTGTGTGTTTCAAAGTCTTCTCAACTAAATGTTAAACTTGGGGTGTTACTTATGACGGAAGCGCCAGTATCTTTTGATGTAAGAAGAGTTGGACCTGCGTTAGAAATCGCATTCGAAAAAGCAAGTACAGAATTTGGTATAATCTTTGACCCAGTTTATCATACGTATTCTGGGATTTGTCCGAATGAGAAAGCTATAGGACACTTCACGGAGCTATATTATAACCAAAATGTTCAGGCTTACACTGGCCCGGCCTGCTCTGTGTCTCTGATTGCTGTTGGGCGACTAGCGGAGTACCTTAGGATACCAGTGGTCACTGGACTCGGGGATTTGGTGGTCAGAAATGCCTTGGATAATGACATGTTCAAGACGTTGACGATTTTGTCTTACAATGTTGGAAAACTATCAAGTAAGTGAAAATTAACTGATTACTTTGGATCACATCGAATGTTTAAATAAAACTTATTTTATAACGTCGATATTGGATACTAATTTTTAAAACTTACAGTATTTATGTATAGAGAATCGCTACTCGAATGAAAAGAAAGACAAAAATAAAAAAAGGAATTAATAAAAAGACAAAAAGTATGTTTTAATTTCATTTGTATTTTTGTAGGCTAATTCATGCTTCATTTATTTGACTGATATGTGATTAGTCCAGTATTTAACTTACAACTGTCCATGTAACATACCCAGGTGCGGCGTATTTAGTATTTTTGAATATGTCTATTGCTAATTTTAAGTATTTTTAATACCACGTAGTGTTGGTATCACATTTTTCATTTTGCTTAAATATATGTATACTCTTTTTTACTTCTATATACAATAATTCATACTTGTTGTCTTTTTCTCCAGATCCTAGTATCACAAATGAATGATTAATTTTGATATCTGAATCATATTTCCAAATCTTGCTTATTAAGTATTCCAATTTTGGTTTTATTTTAATACACACCCAAAAGAGATTAATTAAAATTTCGTCTTGTCCATTGCAAAATGTGCAAGAAGGGTTTTCTCTAAGTTCCATTTTAAACAGAAAATTTGTGCCTAATTTTTTGTGTGCTATTCTTGCTTATAACCACTGAGTATAAGTATCACTGGTGCGTTTAAAAATATAAGTATATTGTATATATAACTTCCCAGTTTTTATCAAGTATTATTAGTTGTCATTCTATTTGTTTGTTCTTGTTGAAATTTCATTATTCTTTGACAATAATCGTGAACAAATTTATTCAAATCATTTATTTTATACTAAGTAAGTATATGAAATTAATATTTGCCCAAGTAATCAATTCAAGGTATTTGATATCTACATATTTTCCTGAGGCATCTTTTACATCTTTACTAATCTTATTCCTCTGTTATAAAGTATTGGTTCATAAATGACAATTTAGTGTTAATTAAAATAAATGTTTATCATTTCTTGAAAATGAATAAGCCTTAAAAGCAAAATTTATTGATCTTGCCACAAAATGTCCAAGTTTGTTCCAGAAAATGGAACTGAAACGATCAGGTCCAGGACTTTTATCATCACTCATGTTCTTAAGTGTAACCGTGACTTCCTTGTAAGTTAAAAGACCATCTAGTTTGTCTGCTTCATCGTTTGTTAAATTTCTGTCATCGAAGTATTTTAATTCATTGCGTTTATTAAAATTGGAGTTGCAACTATACAGAATTTCATAATAATTTAGATTCTTTTTTAATTTTTTGCACTTACCAGTTTATAATGGAAGTGTTTCGTTTAGAATTTCCTAATTATCAGAGATAATTGCACTGTCATCCAGTTTGATGATTGGAAGTGTTTCGTTTAGAATTTCCTTATTATCAGAGATAATTGCACTATCATCCAGTTTGATGAATGGAAGTGTTTCGTTTAGAATTTCCTTATTATCAGAGATAATTGCACTATCATCCAGTTTGATGAATGGAAGTGTTTCGTTTAGAATTTCCTTATTATCAGAGATAATTGCACTATTATCCAGTTGGATGAATTGAAGTGTTTCGTTTAGAATTTTCTTATAATCAGAGATAATTGCACTATCATCCAGTTTGATGAATGGAAGTGTTTCGTTTAGAATTTCCTTATTATCAGAGGTAATAGCACTATCATCCAGTTTGATGATTGGAAGTGTTTCGTTTAGAATTCATTTATTATCAGAGATAATTTCACTATCATCCAGTTTGATGATTGGAAGTGTTTCGTTTTCATGAATTTTCTCTAAATTACAGAAATAATTTGTTGCATTTTCTCTTTTTTTCTATCCATTGTGCTCTTGCTCTAATACTTGAGCCTTTAATTATATTCCTTCTTAATTCAATTAGTTCATTTTGTAAATATTCAAGCTTCTCCTTATTTTTTTCTTTTAAATTTGATTCTAGTTTTAAAATGTCTTCTTACATTTCGTTTTGATTATCTTTTCTTGTTTTGGTTTGAAACTTTAATATGATATGATTTTACCACGTACTTCCATTAACAATGTTTCTAAAAGTAACGTAACTGATCATTAATTACAAATACAATGTTTTCTTTGTCAATATCTATATCTATCTTAACTGTATACTTGTAAACAATATTATTGTATAACCTGATTTTTTATTTCAATTCTAAGAATATCATAGAATGTTCTCATTTGTAACTTATATCAATGTTGCAATTTTTTAAGTGATTCATAAGGTTATTGGTTATCAGGAAGAAATCCAATCTACCTCGCATTCCTTAACATTATGTTTCATAGATTTATAGTTTTTATAATCAATTTCAGGATTTAATACTTAATCATAATATCCGACAATAATATGTGAATCTTTTATCTCACCTGATTGAGTCAAGCATATTAAACAAAGATTGAAAATAATGGACAATCAGTATTTCGAGCGTATATATGGATTAAAACAAATTTAATATCACTATTAAATAATAAATCTAAGATTAATAGGTTTCCATTTTGATCCTTTCTCTCATTCAATATTTCAATATTTAAAGTTTTCCTAAAGAAGTTTGAAACAAGTCTTGCATTTGAAGTTCTGTGGCTGAAGCAAAACCTTACCCTCCCATTCTTTGAAATAATTTTTCAGTTTTGAGTAAAGTGTGTTTCTTTTAAAAAACTATATCAACATGTCTTTCCTTAAATAAGTTAAAAACATTTATTCTCTTTTGGTAATTATTTAGACCACGACAATTGTAAGAGAAAATATAAAGGTTAGTCATTTTGATTATTCTTTAAGTAAACTTTTTTCATAATATGGACCATTTTGATAAAAAAATCACTTTCAGATGTGTTGAGCATAAGATATTTGCCTGCATGCAATGTACTTGTTTTTTTTTTACTGTAATTTGTCAGTAATTGATTTTAGCTCATCTTTCAGTTAATAATTTTCAAATGTGAGTCCTTCATTGGTATCGGAAAACTTTCTATATTTCTCATTTACCTTATTTTCTATATCCTTATCATCTTTTCTTCCGTTGTCTTGAGGAAGATGTCTACCATACATTCATTACTAACATCAGAATGCGCCCCTTTGCTTTTTAGCTCACCTGAGTACTTGTGCTCAGAATGAGCTTTGTCCGTCGTCAACAATTGCTTGTGAAAACTCTAGAGGCGACAGTTTTGATCCAATCTGAAAATTGGTCAGGATGTTTGAAATGATATCTCAGATAACTTTGAAATTGGGTCATGTTGGTCAAAAGTAGGTCACAAGGTCAAATATTAGAAAATTAAAAAAAATATTGTGAACACTCTAGAGGCCATAGATTTAGCCCAATTTCCATAATATTTGTTCTGGATGTTTGTCTGCATGAAATCTCGGATGAGTTTGAAATTGGGTCACGTGGGGTCAAAACTATATCATCAGGTCAGGAGCCCTTAACCCCAATTCAATAAATGCTGCATCTGCACTGAAGTCTTCCTAAGTATTTTATGGACCATGATCATAACTGAATGATGGACAGATTAAACCCCAGTTTATCGTCTTATTTCAGGTATTGTCATTCTCTTAAACAATCTATAACTTAATTTTAGACTCAATGTCAGCCACAATGAGCGCTTACCAGTGGAAGAACACGGCCGTTATGTACGATATCTCGGACATATTCTTTAACCTTGCTGGATCGAATTTGGTGGCAGATTTCCGAAGAAGTAATTTTATGGACCGACCACACGACGTTCCTTTCAATCCGGATAAAACTGATGACTACGACGTATTACTCAGAGAAGCACGTGCACACGCAAGAGGTATAAATGTAAAGAATCAATCTAAAGTATTTTTATGTGTAATTATGCCTGAATCAAACAATTTTTGGAATGTTTCACACACCATTTTCTTTGGCAAGCTTAAAATCACTTTACTTGTACTAATTTAATTAAGAATTTGGCGGTAAAATACTATGAATGAATTGTTTGCAGAAAATCAAGAAATTCGCAATACATGAAGTGCAGCAATTCATGCACATATGACAGGTCCTATTCCCTCGGTTAATCTAATTGGTATATAGCAAATCACATTTATCGATTTATGTTTGGCCCAACAGTAAAATATTTGATCAATTTGACGTGGAAAAGCAGTTCCAAATTGCAAGCCACTTGACATCTCTTTATTAGCCCAGTTTATGTTTTGGCAACCAACGGAATTTACTTTAAAAACTTCAAAAATCTTCTCTTCTGAACGCAACATTAGGCCACTCAGTCCTTTTATTGAAGGTTATCATCATACACAACTAATGCCAAACAAGGTTCAGATGCATTTGTCGAAGTTTCATTTATTGTAGCAGCTAAGGATATTTATGATGAGGTTTCCTGGAAACAAGTTAATTAATTTCAAGTTCATCTCCTGCTAACAGAATTCTGACTATTTTTCCCAATCGGAAAATATCCATATAAACGAAAAAAAAAAATGCAACCGTTGTCTTGTACTTGGGAACAAATTCCATTTTGTATTCAATAGTTCTTTATTACAACATAAACACACACAAAATAACCATAAACAAGTACTACATCCAGTCTTATAATTGTCTTCTGATATGCTACTACACATTTTATATGCGTAAGTATCAACTTATACATTTAATTTTCACACATAATAAATATTAATGCTTCTGTCCTTTAATTATTATATGTGAATGTACACATACTGCTATTTCGTAAACGGATGTGGCTTGCATGTTGGAATATGTCTCAAGGATAAATGTGTTTTTATGCTTGAAATTTAAAAGTGCGTAGTCGTTTACACTGAGTGCGTGAATTTACGTTTGTATCTTTTGTATATATTTATATTGTTTATTTTAATCGCGTAGATAAAATATAATTGTAAATAAAAGTATCTTGTTAAATTAAAGTTGAAAAAGATTGAAAGTTGAAACTATCGTGCTGCTCGACGTATGTATAAGATTTTATTCATTACTTTTAGTAAGCGATCCCTTTATATTATCGAATACATGTATTTGAAATGTCATGGTCACTCAGTGAACTTTTACAAGCAGTGGGATCTGCTAAATGAATTTCGGCCATATGGTACATAACAAGAATGAAATGTTTCTAAAACATCACATTATTTTCAAGCAAAGAAATTCTCCTTTTCAGTGTTCATCATTTTCTGTACCTCGGACATGCTGCGCATCATACTTGCCAGAGCACATCATCTCGGTATGACAAACGGGGATTACGTATTCATCACTATGGAACTATTCCCTAGCAATTTTAATGGATATTATATGAACTTTCTCAGAGGTATGTTGTTACTTCCTGGACATTTTGAAGCCTCGAATTTAACACATTTTATACCACCTGTAAATCTTATTTGTAAGGCCCAAAATACATAACAAAACATATTATTCATATGTCAGAAGAGTGTAACACATAATGTATGCATGGACGCAATTTGTGTACTAAAGAATAAAAATTATAATAATAAAAACAGTAAATTATTTCATATTTATTACCTCAAATAGGTAAGGTGAAATATAAAATCCCTGTTTGTGACCTGTTTATAACAGTTTAACTGTTTTTAAGTTATAACAGTTTAGTGTCGATATACAAAACCTACATATTGATGCTTATGATGCGTAGCTGGCATACAGGACAAAATACCATGCCAGTCGTGGAAAGCATGCACTCGTTAGCTGTCAATGTCAATTAAGCACCCCATGACTGGTGTAGATAATAAAATAGCCGAATGGTATTACTACAATATTCCAAATAATTAAAGAATATAAACGACAGACATTTGTCTGAAGCCTTAACATACATAGCGGGCTCGCTTTCATAACTTACACGTCTATCCAACAGTATTCACATCAGTTGATGTCTACACAATAAATAATAAGTCAGAAACATGAATGGCGATCGTTATATTGGAGCAAGGGGCCGGTGAAACTCTTAATGTGCGCAATACTGTGGTCACCACAGTCTTAACAAGATTCCAACAGCATGATACGCAAGTCAAACGACATTCGTGACTGAAAAAAATGACACACCAGCAGCTGAAGAGCGGTTTTTGATTATCCGCTTGACAATGCGACCCAACCATCTCGTTACCTTCTAAAACACGTCTGGGGTGAAGTTTCGACCATTTAAAGCAAATTGTTGACGTAAGCACACTTTTAAAAAACATTTACTATTGGATACGGTATTTCGGAAGCAGGTGCTTGCCACGTGACACATTCCGCAACATGGTGTCTTCACCACTCCCGGGAAACGAGTTGGTTAGCGTTATTAGGTCACCAGAGCACAACGGTCTCAATGTGAGCTATTAGGATCACCCTGCGTCCGTTGTCCGTCGTCGTGCGACGATCATCGTGCACCGTCCTTCGTCAGCAATTTGCTTAAAACGACACCTTCTCAGAAAACACCAGAAACAAAATTGAACTCGTCATGAATGATTTAAAACTGGCCCACCACAAAAATGTTAATATCAACTTGATCGATGCAGAACTTTGGTTGCCAGGCAACCAACGGAATTTACTTTAAAAACTTCAAAATTCTTCTCTTCTGAACCATTGGTATGAACTTAATTTTCTTTGGCTCAAATGGTCACTAGTGCACTACCATAATTGTTAAAATGAAGTTGTTATCCTGAAAAATAAGGCCTCTAGATGATTAACTAACTTAAGATTTCTTTGTATCTGAAACTTGAATTTGGTTGCCGCTAGAGGTATTCACTTAAAATAAAGTATGTGATGGAGAAAGCATCCATATTTTTTATCACAGAATGAGGCATTAGATGCTCATTCGCCTCTTGTAGACTTATTGATAGAGTGATGAAATACAGACAACGTTTTAATCCTTTCCCTCATATAGACTCATTATGACGCACTCAGTAGGTACCACATAAAGCCTGATCTGCAGAAAACCACAGTTAAACCTTACCAAATTTAATTACAAAATCCTCATTTCCAGACCAGTGAGGAGCAGCGAACAGCATAAAACCTGATCAGCCTGCGAGTTACTCGCAGGCTGATCTGGTTTTATGTTGTTCGCATAGGTCTTTTCATGGTTTCCTCTATGAGGGAAAGGGTTAAATCAAATTCTCAGTCAATGATAATCTGCGCACGTACTTCTTGAAATCCTATCGAACAGTATATGAAATGAGATGCAGTTTGCAATATCAGTCTGTCCCATAAAGCCTATGGAAATATAATAGTTTCCTGCTAATCTGGACTAACATTATTTCACAGTGGGCCTTCAGGGAATAAAGATAAGGCAAGCCAACGCCGTAACTACCAGCAATAAACCACAACCACTGTTACAAAAAGTCACAAAATGGTCAACGATGGTCGAAAAATGTCAAAATCACTGTCCCGACCACGATTACAGTACATGAATGTCACAATCACGGCCATAATATTTCACAACCACTGTCAGAATAGGTCACAACTACGGTCAGAATATATCACAACCACGCTCACAAAAAGTACCACCAACGGTCGAAAAATAGGTAGAACCACGGGCACAAATAGTAACAATCACAGTCATAATAGCTTATATGTACGGTTTCAAAAAGTTACAACCACGTTCAAAATAATTCAAAGCCAGAGTCACAAATGTCTCAAAA
>CM037783.1:34361558-34384940 GCA_021229015.1 Solen grandis | reverse complement strand
ATCAAACATACTTTTAAAAATTCTTTAGTAACATTATTTAAAAACCGCCCATTAACCCTGGGAAAATTTGCTGTTACTTGCCATGAAATGAAATTAAGGGTTTCCCGGGTTTTAAAATTAATTGGGAGGGTCAAACCTTAACTTCTTTTTAAAAAGGGAAGGGCCCTATTTTTAATTTTTTAACAAGAATTACACTTTTTTTAATTTGTTTTTACTGCAGTAACTTCAGCCGGGGCCAGTCTATTTTTTATTTTTCAAAAATGCCAGAAAAAAATTTAAGTTGAGTCCAGTATAAAAACAAGTCAAAGGAAACCCAAAAATTTTTTTTTTCCGTTAAAAAAAATTTTTTAAAAAATTTGCTTTATGGAAAAAGGCTATTTAAAATTTTTTAAAAAAAATTGTTGGCCAAAAAATTTGCCCCCCAATTGTTTTCTGTTAAAAATTTTTAAGCATAGTGGCTTTGCTAGTTAGAGTTGGGAAAGGGCCCAAAATTACTGAATAAATCCGTGTAGTGAACCTTTTAATCTGGTTACAAAGAATTTTTCCCCAAACCTTTTTCATGTGGACTTTTTTTTTTTGTTTTTTGTTTATCCATAAAAAATTTGAAGGGGCTGGATATGTCCCTTTTTTTTCTTTTTCAAAGGTTTTTGTTTTTGAGACATAAAAGAAATGGATAAACAATGGTTTGTCTTGTAGCCAAATGCATATTTTTGAGACTTTGTTTTTTCCATAACAATGGGTATGTTTATCACAGATCAAGGGTGATACTGGTACTTTACTTAAAGCTTATCGTTTGTGGTTGAGAGTCTAGTATAATTTCCGTATTTACAATTCTAAAGTTTGTAGGTTAGATTGGTATATTCTTCTTGTAAGTTACAGCACTGAAATAAATTGATGATTAATGAACACACCACACACACACACACACACACACACATATATATATATTATATATATATATATATATATGGTATGCAAGAGATAGATTAGACAAAGAAATTTGCATCAGTATCATTTTTTCATTTGAAGTTCTTGTTCTCTGTTTTTTGCTTTTTTTCATTTTATACACATAAAGGAAGCATTTTGCGCAATATAAAAAGAATTCTTAACTCAGATTCTTAAAACTTAATGATTTTAGTCTATCTAACCCTGTATTGAAATATTTTCGCAAATTCTGTTTGGGTTACGTATAAAAACTGCCATAAAATTATCAAATTTCCCAATATTTTCTCATGAATTGTTTTATGATATACCTAAAGGATATGTCAAATGGAAGGCATGAGAGAAAACTTGATAAAATGTATGTTTCTACATTTATGTAGAAAATCTTCTTATTACAGTTTGATACTGTTTCCCCATTTAAAGATAGCAACACTACAATTCTTGGTAAATTGCATATTTTTTTATACAAGTTACTTCAAACAAGCTGTTAAAAATATTCATATACTGTATTAACCATAATGTGAAATATTTAAATGGGTTATCTATAAAAATATCAAGTAATAACAGTATGTAGTACCTGACCCCCTATTTAACACCGAATATTAGGTATTGACTGCTTCTTAACGTCTTTTTAGATAAAATAAATAATAATTATAATTATCCTATTAAGTGTCTTTATTATCGTATGATTAATGTTAAATCTGTTTTGAGTGAAATAATGAACAGATAATGACATTTTTCTGTACTGTACATAAAAATAACACACAACTACAGATTGATTTGTTACTTGTTTTTAAGTATTACAAGTCTAAGCATTCAATAAAAGTTATCTTAAGAGTTTTATACAAAATTTATTTGACCAAATAGTTAGAAACTTAAGGTACTGTAGTTACGGTTGATAAAGATACACTTTGCTTTTTAAAATTTGCTTTTTTTTAGAGTTCTTTGAAGAAATACCCTCAATTATCATAATCATACATTTTGACAGATCTAGGAGAATTCATAAAAAGACGTCACCGGAAGTAATTCGGGGAGGTGCTTTTCTTCTTCTTTTTTTTTGAAATAGGAACGACATTTTTGCATTTAAATAGATGAATACCATCCAAATTGTTAGATTTGATGAACAATTCTATATCATAAGATACCATGAATGAAACTTCTTGATGAAAAAGGATTACAAATTCCGAACCATGGCGTGTTGTGACGAATAATATTGGAAGTTGGGTGATCTTTTCCGTAATTTGCCGATCCCATTAGGTTTCTTCTGCCTTAAAAAGTATTATATCATTATATCAAATACATGTACATATAACTTGGTACAATTATTCAAGCCATCCAAAACAAATATTGTCAAACTAAGAAAATATATTAACGAAGCAACACACTACGCATATCTGTATAATTCATATGACTTGTTCCATCCTCTCATAGAACTAAGGTGTATATAGTTATCAGTTGTCCAATGGAAGTGTGTGATAGTGTTGTGTATGTCTCAAATACGAGTGGTGTGTACATTGCGCTTTTTATGTTTAACTTATCTGTCACGTGTATCAAAATTAGTTTCTCGAGTTCTGTAGATAATGACATGATCATGAATGCTTATAGTCAACATATATTTCACTATCGAAGATATTTTCCCTATTAGAAATATATTTGTAATAACCATACGTGCATTGTTTATTTTTCTGCATTAATCATTCGAAGTCTTTTTATCTACTTGTTCAAGAAAACAATTTATTACAATTTATCCCCTTAATAACTTAAGCAGATTTTCTGTTGTTTTTTTTTTGTATATGGAATTTATTTCAGTAAAGCAGCAAAAAATTTGTCGACTCTTAATTACAGTGCCAATCCTTTTATCTGGTGATGTAGAAAAAAATCCCGGACAAATTGCAGATGGAAATATGTATGATTCCATCTCCATTTTGCATCCTTATATTCGAAGTATGCTTAATAAGATGAGCGAAATTTCTGATAAGTTTTATGCCATTGATATCGTTTGTTTTGCTGAAACACACTTTGATTCTAAAATTTATTTTGATGAATTAAAAGTAAATGGTGTTCCTGCTATATGTCTTGAATCCGTTGTTGATGCTCTTCCCTACTTTTATATAATGTACATAGATCTCCTAGAACACCTGCTGACTTTTTTTGATCTTATTTTATTACTATTTTCAGGTCCTTATAATCAGGGTCACCCCATTTATTTTCCTCGTCAATAGGTGTGTGTGTGGAGGTCTTCCCACTCTACACCGTACATAATAAGTAATACGTTATAAATAAATCATAGTATGCAATATGCTTATGAATATATATATATATATATATATATATATATATATATATATATATATGGCATTTTTTTTATTTTAATAGGTATATTGAAAAAAAAATTTTTAATATTACAAAGTTCTCAAGCTGGACTCAAACTCGAAAGCTAGCCTCGCAGGTTGTAGGTAGCACCATATAAAACAAGGACACGGATGTTTTTATTGGTAGACACGAAATATTTTTGAAGATAATGATTTTTTTTACACAGCAATCAGTTCATAACATGACTTTGAACAGCTATATACGTTAAAGTAAAAACAATCGACGCAATCATTATCATTAAATCGCTCCGAAAGGTAACTATAATAAATGACTTGGCTTGACTATTTGAGTTTACCGTCGCTTCGACAGTATTTCAGTCATATAGCGATATCCAGCTAATAACAGGTGGAGGAAGACCCCGAATGCACGGAGGCATCCGGGTAGAACCACCAACCTACCGCAAGTCAGCTGGAAGGCTTTCTCACATGAAAATCCAAATGACCCTGCCGGGATTCGAACCAACGCGGTGAGGGGCTGATAAAAAATTGAAAAGTAAACAATATTGTTGTGTTGTATGCCTAAAAGTACACCTTTATGTGGATGTCTGGAAATCTGAATCCCGCGATAACTTAAAAAAACCGTTAAAGATAATATTATGAAACTTGGTATATGAATAGATGGCAGAATGGAGATTCTGTGCGTTACTTTTTTTCTCGAACCAAAATTCCGGTTGCTATGGTAACGGAAAAATTATGTTCCTCACCGATAGGGGACACATGTGTTGCGTGCAACACCGGTTACTGGAGGTGACGTATTAGGGTGTGTGAATGCCTTTAAAAAAGAACCCAGTTTTCCTCGTCAGATGCTCCTCAGAATGCATCTCCATCACACTCGAAAACATTTTCCGGGGAAACATAACAGACGAACGGTCTACAGTGTGAGGTTATCTCTTTGATATTCCGCCGATAACCTCATGGCGTAAAAGAAGCCTCAGAACGATGCAACGAACTAAAACAACTACATGAGGATATTTCCAACTCTAGAATCGATCTTGTCAGTGTGAACAGAAATACGGACGGACAGGGTGATTCTCACCCCGACTTATATGTATGATAAATAGCATCCTCAGAACAACAGACTGAATCATATATCAAGAGGGAGAGAGTAGATAATAGAAACCTGACCACAACAGTCTTTGTTTAGTCACGGGAAATAAGTAAGTACAATTACAAATCAATGTAAAGAGAGTAGATAATAGAAACCTGACCACAGCAGTCTTTGTTTAGTCAGGAAAATAAGTAAGTACAATTCAAATCAATGTCCGATTGTTCTTTGTCGAAATAATAGTGAGTGTTTTATTTATTTCCCCCCGTTCTATTGACACATACGAAGGTATGCACGCTTTATTGTCTAGATGTTTAATTATCGATGTATCGAATGTGTATCTATGGCTTTGGGTAAGGCATGCTTACTAATAACCCAGAAATATGTATTTTAAGTTCCACACCGGGAGAAGTAGCATTTTTGCTTAATGTAGTAATCTTTATATATAGATCTATAAAAAAAATCCTATTTTGATTGTCTTTAAAATCTGGTATGTTAACAAAGTTCTGCAGTTTTTACAGGTATATGTTCAGGTTCATTAGTTTAATAATTCATGACCGGAAATCAGTTTTAGTTATTTTAGCATTAAAAAGGGTTCAATTGATTTATGTTTGTAATTTTAATTATATACATGTATATGACTTATCTTTTCTTATCAGTGCAATGATTATTTTTAATAGTTAATATAGTTTAAAACTCGACATTTTTTTTTCAATTAATATACATTCTGTAGGGTTATCGACTGCAATGACTCCACATTATGAGTCAATGCTGGGCCCAGCCTTAAGCATATGGGCAGAAAGCATTTCTTGGAGCACAACCATTCAATCAGGCCATGGATTCATCAATGAAATTTTATAGCAAAACATGGCGCTTGGGAGTTTATTATTCCATTTATACCAGAAAATGAAAAGTTTTGGATAGCTTCAAGGGCTTTGCATACACCATTTGTGTCCTGGGAAGGTATGTGAATAAGTGTAGTTTGCTTGGTTTCATCCCACCGATTTTATTTCAGTCATGTAGAGACTTAGTCTATATGCCAAAGACAAAATTAGCATGGAACCACCATTAAAATTAAAACAATATTTTATTTTTTGGAAAACTTCTGACTTGATTAATTGATTATTTAGCAAACAAAAAACAAATGATAATTATTACGTTTAGAGAATGAAATATTCAGTCTATAAATGCTGGAGTTCCAAAGGAATTTGTTCTTCTTTATACAAATGATATTGTAAAATCTTTATTAAGTCTAACTGGACTTTAATGCAGATAGTAATTCTTTATCTTATACGTCATCCCCCTTTGACATTGGCGGTAAAGTGAATCATTAACTTGCAATATCATCAGCAGGATCCACTTTTTAATCAATTCTCATCATAAAAAGGCAGAAGAATTATTCTTTGCAACAACAAATGTGAATCATTTCTAAATATCTATATTCCAATCACATAACAGAAGTATTTGTCTATATAACATTTGAAACAAACTGCTGGCAAATGACTGACATTTCATACTCACAAAAGCTCACCTTGAGCCCAAATTTTACAAAGGTTACTGATGAATTAAACTTCTTGAAAACTTTATATTCAAAAATTATTTTCATATTTATTAAATGACACTGATTTTTTCATTGAACATATCATCCCAAAATTTGCTGATCCTACATTCCAAGCTATCAAATTTAGATGCTTAATTATAAACTGTCTACATTGGAAAGATGTGACCAGATCTGAAGACTTTTGGCAGATAGAACTTTTTTTACATGTTTGTTTGTTTGGTATAATGTCCCACTGACATTATTTCAGTCATGTCTACTTGAGACAGATATAGTGCTGCCACACTGCAGTATCACGCCGTAGACATGTGGCATGATACCACACCCAGTTACATTTAATATCATGACACTGGGCCGATCAGACCTGGAACTACTCGCATATGCTGAGCTATACCAGGGAGCTGTATCAGAACTACTTTTTATGAATTTGGTATGTCACTGCCAGGGATCGAACACACAACCTTCTGCTCCTGAGGCAGAGGCAGTCTGTCTTATTTGTTCATCTCACGCTTTTCTATTTTGCTCTTTTCTATTTGTTTGCTTCAAATATGGTTACATAAGGCAGGAAGAAACGGGGGAAACGTTTAAAAAAACACTGAGTAGATACCTAGCACTGCAAACCAAACATCAGGCATTTGTCTCGCAATAATTGACGATCTGGAAGTTGAGATAGAGTCGATGCATCCAATTTCATGTTAACCAGTAAATAATTTGTTTTAATTCAATAGTTAAAAGTGCTAAATCTTTGGATCAGGAAGATCAAATATGACTGAATGTTTTTTTTTTATTTAACTGTTGAGGAGCTAATGATAAATCCTGCATATGATAATTGTTAAATTGACATTGTTGCATACAAGGACAGCAGGCGCATATACCAGTAAGAACATGTACTGTTATTTCAATTCCAAAATTAAGTTGATGAAAAAAAAGGAATTAACTTAATTTTGATGAAGTAACCATATTTTCATTACTCAATTAAAATTGTGAAAACCCAATTCCTTGAAAAATTGATGAGTAAATACCCAATTGACCTCAAACCTTATCTGTAGCCCTGTTCTGATAAAAATATTTATGCCAAGTATCAGGTGAAATGGCTGAAAGTACCGGACAAGATTTTGCTTAAATACCGCATGACCGACTGACCGACCAACCGACCAACAGGCTGATTGTCTTCCATTTGTACTGGTATACAGGGGTTTTCATTTCAAAACAAAAATAAATCAATAAAAACCTAGTATCATATTAATTAATATAAAATCTTAAGGTTTATAGAACAGGGTTGCTTGCAAAACTGTTCTAAGGAAGCACACATTTTGGATTTGACAACAGTTCGGGGCTATATTAAGAAATTTTTTATTTATAGATTTCCCTCTTTTTTACTACACAGAGAAAAAGTTCAAAATTTATTTTCTCTCTTAACACTCAATGGTGACAATTTCCATGTTTATTTCAGACTCAGAACGATTGCGATATGGAAGTCAAAACTAAATAAAAATGTTTTGAAAATAGATGCTGGAGATATTGTAATTAATAAACTGTAATGAAAACAGATAATAATTATGCAGAAGACAAATTCCCAATTCATGCTTAGATATTTCGAACCATAACTGGCTGGAATTTCCAGCAATAGCCGACAATATATAAATTGTAGGTTTGAGTCCCAGTCGTTTTTTTTCCTTTTGTTTTTTTACACCTAATTATTTTTATTTTTTTTTAATTTCTTTTGCAATATAAGGCATACATATTTTTGCCATAATGAAAATCAGTAATTCAAGTACATGTGTGCGTAAATATATAAAACACTGAGTTACATGTAGATCAGATCTCTCTCGAGGACGCACACTTTAAAAATTAAAATTATGTGCGTCTCGTCGGACGCATGCATATTTCATACATTGAAACTCAAATTATCATGGTTAATGATTTGTCTTCACCGTTTACTCAGTTCAACACAGTGTTGATGTGCAACATGCTTTTATTTGCCGACATATCATAATCCCTACTGGGACCCATGTTTACATGCACTGCAATACACACGCGTGTGTATATATTCTCCAAGTTCATGATTGAAATCCTTTGCTATTATATAATCTTAACGGAGCTGTATTTCAATAGAGATTTGACTGTTTCGTTACATTTTGGAGTATACTTAGTTCATGTAAATTTTAACACCAATGAACTAGTAGTATAATTGGACATTTGTTAAGTAAAGATGACCTGTATTTAATGGTTGTCGCATTACTACAGAATATGTTCAAAATCAAAACCTACAAGATGTAAAAAAAGAAAGAGCAATGCTGTTTTAGGTTAAAATAAACATCCGTTCAGCATTTCTTTTTTTCCTATTTTGTTATTAACAAAAAATAATTTTACCACAGGCATATAAGAAAAAAGTGCATTCAGGTTTTTAAAATGACAATAATGTAATGCCAAGGCATTAACTTTCAACTTCCTTATACTTTAATCAATTTCAAAACTCTAGGTACCAAAATAATCGTCTTAAAATTCTCTACATCTCACTCGCATATGTGTGCAGTTATTTCCAATGATTATTAAGATAAAAACCTTAAACTCTTACATACCGGCAAAATCGCTGAAATTCTACTTTAATTTCACACGCTTTATGTTTAGGAATATTTTCAATACCGTTTGAGATAGAAGCTCTTAAACCTCCTGAAAAATGAAAAAATCACTAAAGCTATATGCACGAATTTCGTTTTTTTTCCCATTACTCCATGAATCTTTGGCCAAACATTAGACCTTAAGCATCAAAAGAACGGCCAAACATTGCTCTACAAATAATATTCATCATCATATTTTCAAAAATCAAAGGTTTTCGAGGTATATACTGTTAAACACACTGGGGGTTCCCAAATTTTCATTTTTTTCCGCCATAACTCAACCGATTCAACTCCGATCATCAAAAACTAAATATCATCTGAAAGGTCTTTCTAAGCACTACAAATTATACGCACATTGTCTCGATAGAATATATACCGTTTTTGAGTTATTTAAGGCCGAAGAAAAACACGATAATTGATATATGACCTTGACCTTGACCTTTGGGATTTTCTGGAAACGGAAGTGATATGGCTCCATAGAATCTAATACTGCATCTTCAGACAAAATTTCATGCAAATCATACAAAAAATAAAGCCTACAGGGCTTAAAACCGTAAAATTTTAATAGAATGCAAAGAAGACCTGGAGACTAATATTCAGTCCAAATATCAGCTTTCTAGCTTTTCTGGAAGCGATTTTATACGCATTTGAAATCTGACATAGCATGTAATCCTACGTAAGCGCAACATGTACCATCTGTGAAATTTTATTCTAAAAATCGTCAAAAAATAATGCATTCCAAAGCACATGGTTTGACGCATATGCAATTACATTTCCATGGTCCTGAAAACTTTACAACATACAGTGGTCACGCGATTCCTCGAGGTCGGACGGGATCTGCAAAAAAACTCGAAGAATCGCCGGTTTCGAGGAATCATTTATGTGTCAAAATTCAATACATTTACATTTGTTGATACCTTAACGTCGTCTTTTCATTAATTATTTTGTTAAGTTTAGCCTTTAATAATACTTTATAAACATAATATATGTTTAAAAATACAAAACACGATCATAGCTTTCATTGTGAGAATTAAGTCAGAAATAAATTCTTTTCTTACCGATAATATGATTGAAACCCTTTGTTTTAGTTTGTGTATATGGTGGCGTTGCGTATTTTTTACATTCTTGTAAGAAACACTTATACCGTTGTACTTCAAATTAATGATTACAGAGAAACAGAACAACACTCAAACAATCAAAATCGGCTCCTTTAATGACAAATAATTAATCATGCAGACCAATCACAGTTTGTTACATGATCAGGTGCGAAAATAATTTCTACATGGTCTTGTTGATATAACGATTCACCGATGTACTCTAAGGATGGTTTGACAATGTGTGAAAACAAAAAGAAAACCATCTCGACCAAGGTGTTAATTACAGGTGGTCATAGGGCCGGAGTATGGTTGTCAGGGAGATATAGGAAGGTATTGATATCGACTTCGAGGAATCGCATAGAAATAATATAGGATATACTATCTAGGGACCAAGGACGGAAAATCGCCCATAAATTTAGAAATAAGAAGGGCTAAATCAAGGGACCGGGCTTGTAGCTCGAGCCATCGCCGGTATTCAATGAATCGCCACATTGAGGAATCGCGTGACCACTGTATATGAATTTAGGCATAGATCTAAGAAATTCTTTTTGACCTTAAGACGTCATGTGACGTCAAATGACGTTCATCTTCTCAGAATAGAACAGACACTTGGAGACTTATAATCTGTGCAAATATCAGCTTTCTAACTCACCAGGAAGCGATTTTATACGCATTTGAAATCTAATTTGACGTCAATGGTTCGAATCTTGGATTCGCCATGAAATTTTTGCCTTTACGAATTTAGAAAAAGGGACACCAGGATTCACAACTAGAGCCTAACATAGACATTCTGTGAAATTTTGATGAAAATCGGTCCAGAAATAATGGCTGTAGACCGCGTACAAACATTTTTAGAGGACGTCAACTTTGACGTCAAATCACGTCTTAGGCAAATGAAATCATTGAAACGCAAAATGTTAGATGTGAAACATATGCTATTAAATTTTCATTGTGCTCGTACGTTTGTAACATGAGAATTAAACACGTAAAAATTAGAAATTTCTTTTCTTCTCAGAATATGAAGAAGACATAGAGACTGTCTTAATACCAGCTTTCTTTCTCATCTGAAAGCGATTTTATACGCATTTGAAATTTGACGTAAATGGTTCGAATCTTGAATTCGCCATAAAACCATTACTTTTTCGAATTTGGAAAAACGGACACAGGTATGCACAACTAGAGCCTAACATACACATTCTGTGATAATTTGATGAAAATCGGTCTAGAAATAATGGCTGTAGACCGCATACAAATTTTTTCAGCTGACGTCAAATCTGACGTTTTATGACGTCATATGAATATGAAATTTATTGCATTCGAAACCTCATGGTTTGAAATATAAGCCATAAAATTTTCATTGTTCTAAGTCAATGGCAACATCTCGAAATTAACACAAATATAAGAGAGAGAAAAAAAGAATAATAAGAAGAAAAAGAAGAATAATAAAAAACAGTACAAACCCAATAGGACTTTCTGTCTGTAGGCAGAAAGTCCTAATAAGAATAATAAAAAAACAGTACAAACCCAAAAGGACTTTCTGCCTGTAGGCAACCTGTTTTAATTTGAACCTCAAAAGGAAGAAAAAAGTAGAATAATAATAATAAAAAACATAACAAACCCAATAGGTCTTTCTACTTGAGGCAGAAAGCCCTAATAACAGAATAAGAGCCATGCTGAGATGGCCATCCCCCGCCGAATGCTAGCTCTTTAGATGTGTTGGAGAGTAGAATATTTTATTTTTAAAAGAAAAATGTTGGTAATGAAGACTGATGTTTGAAGTGATTATAGATATGAAACCCATGCGAAGACCTACAAATTCCCCTATTTTGAGGTCTACAGATAAAATGTCAAAGTCACTGTGACAAAGATTAAGCCTGAAAAATAACAAAGGGCAATAACTAAAAAATATGAAAGATAGGGTTATCATTCTTGTGCAGTGCACTCCTCCTCAATGAGAACTATTCACCTATTAAGTATCAAGTTAATACCTAAAATACTTTTCGAGTTATGCTCCGGAAAAAACTTAAGCCTGAAAAATAACAAAGGGCAATAACTCAAAAATTATGAAAGGCATAGTTATCATTCTTGTGTACTGCACTCCTCCTCAATGAGATCTTTTCACAGATGAAGCATCAAGTTGATACCTAAAATGCTTTTCGAGTTTTGCTCCGGATAAAATTTAAGTCTGAAAAATAACAAAGGGCAATAACTCAAAAATTATGAATGGTAGAGTTATCATTTTTTTGCACTGCACTCCTTCTAATGAGATCTATTCACCTATGAAGTATCAAGTTCATACCTAAAATATTTTCGAGATATGCCCCGGACAAAAATTAAGTCTGAAATATAACAAAGGGCAATAACTTGTCACGAGGTAGTCCTGGGGAATTAGAGGACTCCTCGGACCGCTATTAATTTCAGGGATTCATCTGAAAACTAGAATACGAGAATTTCTTTTCAGTATCTTTGAACTGAAAATGGTCTCGCCTTCGTATTTATACTGACCGCCCGCACCGCGGCAATGAATTAGGTTCATGGGTTCAGCGAACTGGTCTGTAGTTCTAAGAATTGCCTCCCAAAATTGGTTTGCCGCCTGCAGAATCGTTTTCCACAAATGACCAGCTCGTATTGTTTGTTACTTTTGTACCATGCAAACTCAGCGTAGTCTAGATAGTGGGGTATTCTATTTTTCGGCGTAGCTGTATAATTTCGATTTCAACTCGCATATTAAACCAATCAAATGTACGCTAACAGCGGTAAATAATTCTAAGCTGAATAAAAGGACTCCTGTTATTGGTTAACGCATCGTTATGGACTATAAAATTACTGTAAATAAGGGGTGCAGCTTGTATATATCATTCAGCTTGGTGTTATTACTTTTCTTTTTGATGTAAACATGAAAGTGATTTCAGTTAAATACAATCCTTTTCCATGAATTGAGGAATGCTACTTTGTGAAAATGATTTAAAACAACAAAAAAGAATCCACCGTGTTATGACATGAAACCCCTTAATTACTATGTATATTGAATTCTTCCAGCCTGCCGAGATGCTCTCATTGAAAATTAATTCGCCAAAACCAAAACAACTAATAACGCTTTTATATCATAATTGTCATATGCAATAATGATATGAACAAATATCAAACAAGCCTATTTACAGATATAATTTTTTGTATTACCGTCTATAAATAAGTATATTTCATAGAAAAAATACTGAACTATTTCTAGAGCGTACTAAATTCGTTGTGCGTCGGTCTTTCGCGCGCTTTTCCTCGGAATGTTCTAGAAGACTGGAAATCTCGTTTTTCTTTCATCCTACGCCGAATATCTTTTTTAAAGATATTTCTTGTTTCATATGCGTGCTGCCCCGGCCAGCCAGGAATGTGACCTTATCTCTCTCTACCCTGTGTATATGGGGTCCGTTTTTTCCTGATCTAGTTTCATTCTCATTCACCTATTTCCAGGGTTGAGACTACACGCATACATACTTTTTGTATGTTGCTATTGGATGGCAGAGTATATATATATATATATATATATGTCCTATTGTGTATAATTTTTCGTGCTACGCTTTATACATTGGCTCTTTATTGTATTTGTATATAAATGAAGTATTATAAGACCTATCAAACTGAAAGATTATGAAAGGTAGAGTTATCATTCTTGTGCACTGCACTCATCCTCAGAAAGATCTATCAACCTACAACGTTTCAAGTTGATATCTCATACACTTTTTAACTTATGCTCTGCACTTTTCCTCTATAAGATATATCCACCTATGAAGTATCAAGTTGGTATCTCAAATACTTTTCGAGTTATGCTCCGGACAAAAATGTGGGACGGAAGGACGGACAGACGGACGGAGACTATTACTATCCACTTTCGCTTGTTTATGTCGGTGAAGTCTATTTATTGCACGGAAAGTTAACTTCAGGGAAAACCGGTTAAATATAGAATACGGTTTTCCCGAAGCAGATGTTTGCTGTCCCATGTGACACATTCCGCAACGTGGTGTCCTCGCCAGTCCCGGGTAGAGAATTCATAAGTGTTATTAAAATTTTCAGCCTGCGAAGTTAGCGCATGTGCAAAGGATGAATGTTATCAGTCATGTGACGGCAAACGGAAAAAATATTCTAAGCATAAGTTGTGTAATTCTGAAAATTTGTTCAGTATCGCTATAGCCTATGATGAAGAAACCACCCGCATTTTCTTTTTTAATCACGGAATGTTGCTTTGGTGATCATGCGTGTGTAGATGGGTGTTGATGAAGGTAATACGTATACAGTTACACACAGATAAATTAAAAAAAGTCCTTACCATTGACAATCTGTGAACGGACTGCTTTAAATTATCTGGTTATATTTAATTTCAGACAGGAAGTAGATCTAGATAAAATCTGGTATGGCGTGATGTTTGTTTGTGTTTACAATTGACTAAAGCGGCTTTTCCGTACATCAAAACATTTCAGTGTTATCCAGGAGAGTAGGTCATTCCGTCAGCCAGATTAATTTGATAAACATTCATTTAATGATAGATATGTTGATGTTGTTTCTTTGATTTCCGACTTGAGTTACAGCTATCTTGAATTGGCTCGGGGCGGAGACTGTGTCTACACAGCCATTATACTACACAAATGTTTTATATGTTCATTACAACAAAATTGAATAATGTTTTTAAAACATAACGAATTTTTATGCATGTTTCCGAATTACATCTATCAATGAAAGAATGTCAATTTACTGTTGAGAATACATTAGAAAATACATATTGCTTTCTTTTGACGTATAACCAAGTATATTATACCCTTCAAACTGTTTCTTTTTCATTTCTCTTGGCAGTTTCAAGTCATTTACTCCAGCAACAGTTAATTTTATTCCGCTGCAAAGAACCTGGAGCTATAAATAAATTATTAATAGTTATATTGTGTATTTGAATGTATTTATATAAAATACAACCGATCTCGATCCACTGACTGGCCTTAACTTATGGTATACTGGGACAACTTGTATAATCCACAGACACGACCTAACCAATCAGTACAGGAGAAAATGGTCTGATACAACAGACCCGATCTGTCCTAACAGTACGGGAACAAGTGGTCTGATACCACAGACCCGATCTGTCCCAGCAGTACGGGAACAAGAGATCTGATATCACAGATACGATTTATCCTAACATACGGAAACAATGGGTCTGATACCACAGACCCATCTGTCTTAACAATAAGGGAACAAGTGGTCTGATATCACAGACCCGATCTGTCCTACCAGTGCGGAAACAAGAGGTCTGATACCACAGACCCGATCTGTCCTAACAGTACGGGAACAAGTGGTCTGATATCACAGACCCGATCTGTCCTAACAGTACGGGAACAAGTGGTCTGATACCATAAACCCGATCTGTCCTAACAGTACGGAAACAAGAGGTCTGATACCACAGACCCGATCTGTCCTAACAATAAGGGAACAAGTGGTCTGATACCACAGACCCGATCTGTCCTAACAGTACGGGAACAAGAGGTCTGATACCACAGACCCGATCTGTCCTAACAGTACGGGAACAAGTGGTCTGATACCACAGACCCGATCTGTCCTAACAGTACGGGAACAAGTGGTCTGATACCACAGACCCGATCTGTCCCAACAGTACGGGAACAAGTGGTCTGATACCACAAACCCGATCTGTCCCAACAGTACGGGAACAAGTGGTCTGATACCACAAACCCGATCTGTCCTTACAGTACGGGAACAAGTGGTCTGATATCACGGACCCGATCTCTCCTTACAGTACGGGAACAAGTGGTCTGATACCACAGACCCGATCTGTCCTTACAGTACGGGAACAAGTGGTCTGATACCACAGACCCGATCTGTCCTAACAGTACGGGAACAAGTGGTCTGATACCACAGACCCGATCTGTCCCAACAGTACGGGAACAAGTCTGATATCACAGATCCGATCTGTTCTTACATTACGGGAACAAGAGATCTGATATCACAGAACCGATCTGTCCTAACAGTACGGGAACAAGTGGTCTGATACCACAGACCCGATCTGTCCTAACAGTAATGGAACATGTGGTCTGATACCACAGACCCGATATGTCCTAACAGTACGGGAACAAGTGATCTGATACCACAAACCCGATCTGTCCTAACAGTACGGGAACAAAAGATCTGATTCCACAAACCCGATCTGTCCTAACAGTACGGGAACAAGTGGTCTGATACCACAGACCCGATCTGTCCTAACAGTACGGGAACACGTGGTCTGATACCACAAACCCGATCTGTCCTAACAGTACGGAAACAAGTGGTCTGATACCACAGACCCGATCTGTCCCAGCAGTACGGGAACAAGAGATCTGATATCACAGATACGATTTATCCTAACATACGGAAACAAGGGTCTGATACCACAGACCCATCTGTCTTAACAATAAGGGAACAAGTGGTCTGATATCACTGAGCCGATCTGTCCCAACAGTACGGGAACAAGTGGTCTGATACCACAGACCCGATCTGTCCTAACAATAAGGGAACAAGTGGTCTGATATCACAGACCTAATCTGTCCTAACAGTACGGGAACAAGTGGTCTGATACCACAGACCCGATCTGTCCTAACAGTACGGGAACAAGAGGTCTGATACCACAGACCCGATCTGTCCTAACAGTACGGGAACAAGTGGTCTGATACCACAGACCTAATCTGTCCTAACAGTACGGGAACAAGAGGTCTTATATCACAGATCAGGCCATTCTCACACTGATCGAGAGGCTGAAGCACATACAAGTTTCATTGTCTAGACGGTAGCAGAAGCACAATGGAGTGGTGGTCTGATTAGGTCACAATTTCTTTTATTGACTGGTCTTTCATTTAAAGAGTTCTGAGACCACATGTAATTTAAATACTGGCTGACCAGCTCTTGAAAAGGTTGAATAATGCCACAACGTAGTCTGTTTGTCATTACACCTAATACACACAGCTGTTATCTACCCTTGTGGTGGACACAACCCAGTGAAACATTTCTGGTTATCTGTATTGTTTTAAGGCCGTCTCATTTGCTAATTCGGAACATTTTTGCTTTCCTTGTAACATGATCAACACAATGAAGAGTGATTGAGGTATATCAAACTATTTTCATACTACCACGTGGCACATGCCAACAAAATACGTGATAAAAAGGTAGGGAGTAAAACGGTAAACCCTGAACGTTGATATTTACTTATTATTAAAAGGTCAGTGGGTTGAAGAAAAAAATATAAAAGAAACGATAGTCTTGAACGAAATATATATATTCCATTGTCATACAAATGATGATACATGATTATGATATTGTGTATCTATTTTATGCATATGTGTGTATGTATATTTATATATATATATATATGTGTGTGTGATAAAGTATCTACACATACTACATTGTTACATTGTTGAAATATTCGCAGTTAATATTTATGTACACACAAACATTGTTTGAAATAGTTATATACAATCATGAAATGCAACAAGAACAGTTCAACTTATACAGCGTATCTCATGATATTTGTCGCCTCTCTTTTTCATTAACACCGGTTAAAATACAGGGTTCATTATGAACATAAAAGTACTACAGGTGAAGGTTATCGGCAGGCATATTTCTTAAAGATGGCGCCGTCCAAGGAACATTGTAAAGAAGTTTAACTAAATTGATTTGTATTATCCAAATAAATCACTTGTCACAGAACTATGAAAGGTGATGACTAAAAAGAAGCAAGTACAGCGTGTCAAGTGACATTGCAATCTGGGATGCACTAGGTCTTCACTAAGTGAAGCAAATTGCCAAGTTGAGATATTGATCACTGAGAAACTGCCGAGTTAAAGGAGACGTCATTAATTACAGAATGGTGACTCCTTACACAACGTCTCTAAATCTGACTGAGGCATTTGCCTGTTGGATGATTGTAAACAGTCACTTACTGATAAGACCCGCATCTTTAGTAAGGCGCGTTTTTACCAAAATAATCAAGCTAACAAGAAAACTTGCAGGTTTGGGGAAGTGAAGAACAAAACGAGGAGGCTTAACTGATTACTGCTAGCGTTGTGTTGTTTCAGCAAGATGGAGCCATCCCACACATTGCAATAAATGTGATTGACATATTAAATAAGACGTTTTGTGATATCTTCATTTCCTTGATGGGGGTTTTTATTTCATGTATATATTTCATGTAAATATTAAATTTAAAAATTACACATAGTATAAATATCAATTTGATATGTTTCAGTATACACTTAGATATTTTAGATATATCGTACATTTTGTTGGCTAAAAGACATAGACATATCGTACACTCTGTTGGCTAGAAGGAATACATTTTACACGAGGCTCTTAATACAAGACGTAAACAACAGACGCACGGTGCCCAAACGATTCTTCAAACCAGGTCCGATACTGAAGACACGAGTGGTGAACAATGACAAAGTGGAGAAAGTTGGGATAAAACTAGGCATACCATTCTTCTCTGAAAGTAACGCATATCTACGTACCAATGTAAAAAAATTTTTTTCACACTTTCCCTCTCGACTTAACATTACACAAAAGTAAAGTGTACATTCGTGTCATTTTCTACTCGCCAACCGGTTCCGAAGTTCCGTCTGCCTCATGAGCCACATGTTGCATACTACATCTCGAGTCACGTGCTCTGATGAATTGGTACTGATCAGCTTCAGAGCGTACACCCCGTCCTCACCCACAAATCCGGAGAAGCTTTCCAGATCCCCTGGGTTCCCATCACATAAGTCTATAGTTTCTGATAGGTGTAGCATTTTGGACAAATATCTGAAAAAAGGAAAATGTGTCAAAACATCTGATCATTTTATATAGAACTGGTGATTTCTCTAATATCTTGATTATGTCTTTGTTGAATTTTGATCTGAATCAAAGTTTAAGTAGATTTTAGCTGTTTTAAGTAAGAATCGATGCAAAGCTTCAGTGTCGCTGTGAAAGTTGTTGAGTATGTTTTCTTAGTTTTTGGAATAAAAATTATACCCTTACACAAATTCACATTAAGACCAGTATATATGAAGTATAATGTATACCTTTTCCGAATGGGCGGTAAAAAAGTCTTCAGAAGCCAGACAACCAGGCTGAGACTGGTAACCAAGGAAACAAAGATAAGCCACACCCAAACAAACATACATATGTTTTCGTTTAACTCGTTAATGGGCAGCTGGCACTGAACATAGTACTCGTGAATATTATTACTCTGGAACACTGCAAAACTACACACGACTTGACGCGGAAACGGTGGAGCGTTTCTCCACAAGGTGGCGTTGTTGGTAAAAAGGTTGTCGCTAATAACGTCACCGTATGACGTCGAATTGTCCACAGGTGGATCAGACGTACGTAAGAAGGCATCAAGGACGCACAATTGAACTATGGCGTTGATGCAGTACAGAACTTAATCAGCATCCAGACGACAGTAAGCCATCGCCATGGCAAACAATTGTCAAACAGTTTACACCAGCAATACAGATAACGTGCAATAAGCTTCCCTAACCTCTGTCTGTCTTCGAGATTTATGCGCGTATAGCCCTCCGTAAGTCCAAAAAGCTTTTCGTAATTGATACCTGAGTATCCGTGTAAAATATAAAATAAAATGTGAGGGACTTTATATAGGAACGCAAAAAAGCAGAGGATGACCGGAAGCCATTGGTACATAGTAACGGTTGTCATCATTTTGCTGCTCAGGTCAGTCCCGCGGCGACTAGACACAAGCGGCATGGCGTCTCTGAACATCATGCTGGACGGGCTTCTTAAACCTAGCTCTTCCATGACCTTCTTGCGGTCCCTAGGGTACTGTATAAAGTAACTGTGCCAGCAAGAAGACTCGGCATACTCTGTAAATTGAGATGTAAATTCTCTAGGGGTGTTGCACACTATTAGTTTGCTTGTACCCTGTTTCCAGCTGGAGATGCAAGCGAGGAGGAGGAGGAGACCAAAAGTCCAGAAATGATTCAGTCTGTCCGCAAAGTCTTCAAGTACTGCGCCGCACCGGAAGAGGTAGCGGAAAATCCCAACACTCGCGGTAGGCATCTGTGAAAGAAAAGTAAACCAAATATTAGTGCATGGAAGTGGGTTACTCTGCTTACTGGAATGTAATGCTGTTTTAAACTATTTCGTCATTTGGAGCGGTGGCCATTTATAAATATCCTAACCTCTTCGAGAAGCGTTTTTAAGCAAGTGATATTTTTTATTATTTAATTATTTAGATTAGAAGAAAGATAATTTTGAAAATTGAAGCTTTCTATTATTGAAAATAGGTTTGTTTTAGATTGATTAATAAGTTTATTTAAGTTTTATTTATTCTTGCATCGATTGGGAAACAAGCTCTTACAACGTATACTACTGAGATTAGTATGTTTCGAGAACACGGGGTCCGGCCGACCGGTTATTGCAAGTTATCCTGACCACAAGCTTAACTGTAAATCCTAAACACGAACCATTGAGACATAACCCTTCTCATTTACAGATAGTCATACTCATATCATACATTTATGAATGAAAAGAAAAAAAATGTGACGCTGTAATCATTTAAAGCTTTACAAGCAAAAGTTAATGTTAAAATATAATTGGAAATGGGGTTTATAAGCCCCTACAAGAAAAACAAACCATCAAAGACAAATAATCAGAAGTTCTCCTTTTGTTGATGATCACCTACTTATCCTATAATGGATGAATTATTTCGGCGAGTACAGATGGAGTGCATTTGAGAGATTTCTATTTATATAGCGAAGGCAGTTGATGAGTCATGGCACATCCGTGTATTGAGTGGCTGGAATCACTCTCACGAGGTTAAGGCACATACATGAATTAATCAAACAAATTATCTTCAACAACTGATCGCTGTCTTCTCTGCATTTAATTCAATTACACAATCATTAATTTAAAATAGCTAACAATTCATTCCTATATCTTTCATATAAAAGCTAATAATAATAATAATAATAATAATAAACTTTCAGTCCCTGGTGACCAGTTTCCACATATAAGCAAGGCAGGGAAACTTGTGTGTGTGTGTGTCAATGTATGTAATTCAATTGCAAAAGAAAGTGTGCACTCCTGGTTTCTTTTACATACATGTAACTGCAGTATTTATCTCCAATGTACATAATATTCAATATAACATATATTGAGTTTTAATATGCAAGTTTTATTTCGACAGTTTTGATATTTTAGAGGAATGTTTGCCGCCCCAAACAAGCTACAGTCCTGCTGGAACTACTACAGTCCTGCTGGAACAACTATAGTCTGCTTGAGCAACTATAGTCTGGTGAAACTACTACAGTCCTGCTGGAACAACTATAGTCCTGCTGGAACTACTATAGTCCTGCTGGAACTACTACAGTCCTGCTGGAACTACTATAGTCCTGCTTGAACACCTATAGTCTGCTTGAACAACTATAGTCATGCTGGAACAACTGTAGTCCTGCTGGAATTACTATAGTCTGCTTGAACAACTATAGTCCTGCTGGAACTACTACAGTCCTGCTGGAACTACTATAGTCCTGCTTGAACACCTATAGTCTGCTTGAACAACAAGAGTCCTGCTGGAACAATTATAGTCCTGCTGGAACTACTTAAGTCCTGCTGGAACTACTACAGTCAAACTAATAAAACACGAATGAACACTTACGAACTCGTGTATGAAGTCGACGGAATATCGGCACAAAAATCTCGGTATACAATGAACTGATATATTGCAGTTGGCTAAATATAAATATTTAATTATATATGAAATATATAATTTTTAGACGGCGATAAGCCGTCTAGCTTATGCTGGAAATCGAAATCAGGCCTTGCTAATTTGCATATTTTCCACAACATTTTTAACTGTACCTCTCCGCGCTTAGTGCGGATCCGTGCAATGCGATTCTGGACTAACGAATACGAGTGGAATATGTTACACAGGCGTTTAAATCATAACCGTAACCGCTTTTAGCGTGTTAGTGTTTGTTAACATGTTTTCTTTTGCCATTATTTTGCACTGGAAGCATCAATTTTAAGCGTGAAAAAAATATACGTGACATTTCTTAACCAGAACAGCAACCCATCTTACGTACATGAAGATCTACTCCTGTAACAAGAAAAAGTAGTGCTCCGTATGTATGTAATTGACCTAAAGTAGTCCACACAATATTTTGCATGATGGCGAGTTAGGTTCCTCCCAGGGCATTTCTTAACTTTGAAATAGATAGGCAAACATTCTAGTATCTTAAATAATCAAATACCTGGTCAATTTCTACACATACAAAACAACAGATAGAATTCGCTAGTACAAGAGAAAGAGAATGACCTACTAAGGTATGCAGCTCTTTATGAATGAAAGGTTCATGACCTTTACTCCGGATTATTATGTTACAAACAGAACCTCTGTAGCAACAGCGGTGGAGTTTTTGTCTTCATGTGACTGCTTCAATAACTTCAGAAACGCTGGGTTTAGAATATTAATCCCGTCGCCGTCTCTCAGCGCACTGTGCGCTTTGATTTAATTACAAATATTTGATTACATATGAAATATAAATAAAGGAACTTACGATGAAAACTTAGACCAGATCTTCACACGGGGGTTAAAGGAATGCTCCCAGTACACAGTCAACAGCCAGATTCTTGTATTTTACAGACCGCTCGGCACGAATGCTACATATTGCCGTGTAGAGTAGACAGGTGGAACTTCGTTTACCAGCTTATCTCACGCTAGTACCCACTCTCTACACTCCTCCCCCACTCTCTCTCCCACGTTTATTTTACAGTCTGTTTCTACTACACTTGCCCATAAACTCTTTAAAGATGTATTCGATTCAATATTTATGCCTGTCAATTCTTGACAGGAAGTTGCATATGTTGAGATACTGTATAGAAATATAGCGTGCAACATTAAAATTCACAGTAAGAAACAGACGGTTACACGAACATAACGAAATTCTTAAATAGAAAGCCCAGATGTGTCCTTTTTTCATCGCTGCCAGAATGTTGTTCAGCCATTTTGTTTTGATGACCTTCTGCCCCCCCCCCCCCCGTTAACAGTATGCATTACTAATTACCAACGGGACTTTCCGATAATAGCAGACACATTTCCAAGGGTTTGTTTCTTAAATCTTCTCTACTTCTGATGTAACCGTCTTATACTAGTATATTTAAGCAGATAGTAAACAGTGTTTTTTTTTCCCTGTCCAATATCTATTTTAAAGTTTAAAGTCTCACTGTTCTCTAATTCTTTTCTCTGGTACCTTATATCCTCTTTCTCTCATGAAATTCAAACTTGCATACATCTTTTTCTCTCCAATATTTAAATATGCCCCAAAATCTCTCTCTCTCTCTCTCTCTCTCCCTCTCCGCAACAACAACAAACATGAATTAAATAATGAAAGTTTGTTTCCACATATTCATATAATCTTATAATCTGTAGGCAAGAGAAAAGGGAAGAGTAAGAATGGCGATATGCTTATTGTTAGTAGTCCATTCAGACAGGTCATGTGTTCATCTGTTCTTTTAACGAAAATTTGATCATCGTTTATTAAATTTACTTTGATAAGCAAAAGCGACATCATCTCATTAAAAACCTTGTTTTCACAGCGCTATCAGCTTTTTGATTATAGAAAACAAAGTAATCAATGAAAATTGTGTGGCGCGCTATACATGAAATGCAGCAATTCACATACCTCTGGCATTTTAAAGTCCTTAATCTAATAGGTATTTCAATGAG
>CM037783.1:34311458-34361458 GCA_021229015.1 Solen grandis | reverse complement strand
TCTCATTACATGTGCTAAACGATGGTCTTCTCTACAAAGTGTGCCGACAGAGTCAGTCGCGTTTTCAGGGGGACGGATATTTAGTGTTTCCCCATTTCCCAGCTCGCTATGTTTATTTCGGTCGTTTATTTCAGATGAACACACGGTTAACCAGTTATACGTGACGGTAAATATTGTTAACAACATAATGGTTTTGCATATTCAAATTAAGAACGCATCGCAGTGTAACGTATTGAATTGCACAGGTGAATCGTAGATCGTATATCGTTCATATTTCAATCGTATTTTTTGACAACTGATACGATAGCACTACTGTATACGCCCCACATTTTCAGGTCACAAATGTTTTTAATATTAGAGATAATTGTATATTACTTATGTTGTTGTTGTATTTAGGTTTACCGTCGCTGCAATAGTATTTCAATCATATAGCGACGTCCAGCTAATTACAGGTGGAGGAAGACCCCGAGTACACAGAGGTACCCAAGAAGAACCACCGACCTACCGCAAGCCAGCTGGAAGGTTTCCTCACATGAAAAATCCGAAGTCCATACCGGGATTCGAACCCACAGCAGTGAGGGGCTGAGAGATTTATAGTCCACGACTGTAACCGCTCGTCCACGACGGCCCCGTACATTACTTACTGCAAGTTGAGGGTGCATCATTCAATATTGCAACCGTGAAAAAAATGGAATTAGTGTACATTTTATTGTCTTGCGTTTTTGCAGAAATTTAAGATCAAATTGGATGATTGCATGTTTTTCTTTCGGTATACAACTCGGAAAATATTTATTGTTGTGTTGACTTTGCAAGAAAAAAGTTTCTTTTAAATACAATACTAAATAAGATAGATAAAGATTTTTGGAAAATGATTTGAGCATTATTTCTTAAGAAAACCGATTTAAATGCAATACTAAATAAGACCTATTCATGTGGCGCAAATATATTAAATAGATAACACCACATAAACTGGTTTGATATAAGTCCACCCCATTTTTAGGTATTGTGCAATCTTACAAGACTGAATTACATCGCTCATAATAAATTCCTTACACCAAATAAATTTGTTCGCAGTTTAATGTTTAGTGTGAAATGTTTATGTTTGTCTAAATACTGAAATTAAATTTTTTTTTTTTTTTTTTTTTTTTTTGAGTTTAACATTTATTGTCCCCGTAACATAGATAGCAGTGGGTCGGGGATCCATCCCACTGACCACCTTACAATATTTTATATGCATTTACAATAATAAAAATGTCAACTCCAGCATTATAGAAAATGGACATATGAATAAAATATTGAATAAAGAAGAAGAAGAAAAAAAGAGAAGTAGATTTACATGTTTCCCTTCATATTTATATATATGTAAACATAAATCTAGTGTGACATACAAGCAATAAAGATTGCTATCTGTGTTATATAAAATCACTTATATCAATTAAACATGATTACATAAAACTGAGCTTACAATTGTCCATCCTAGACTTGATTTCGGTGTACTTAGAACTTTTAAAAATCTCTATTTCTAATTTTAAGACTTGTTTAAAGCTATAAATGGTTGGTATCACATTTTTCATCTTACTTAAGTAAATAAATTTTTTCATGAGTAAAAAATGATCATATTTTTTTCTTTTCCAAAAATATTATCTCTTTTTATTTTCATTTTATAAAGAAGGGAATTAGTACCTAGTATTCTATGAATTATTCTTGTTTGCAACCACTGTAAGTAAGTATCTTTGGTACATTTAAAGGTGTAAGTGTAAATAGCTTCCCAGTTTATATCTAATTTATGTAACTTTTCAATCCATTTAATTTTACTGGTAGGAATTTCTGTATTTTTTGACAATTCATTGTAAACATACTTGTTCATATCAGTACCAGTAATAATAGGATTTATGTACACATTGTTTTGGGGATTCTGAAACAGAATAACAGGAAAATTATTAAGTTGTATTTTCTTTTTCTTGGCATAGTTGAATATAGCAGATTTTAAACTATAAAAGTTCATGTAATTTATTTTTGTTTCTGTAATATTATTTAAGTATTCAATATCAACAAAGTTTCCATTTATATCAATTAAATCTTTAACGAATCTGAATCCTCGATTTTTGGGAAAAAGACTTAATATTAAATAAACAATCATTATAGAATAATGGCATATGTAAAAATTTGTATATATCATCAATACACACTTTGTCTATATAGTACATATATGATGTGACAACATCAATCCAAAATTTATTTGAAATTTTGTCTATAATGTTTACACAATATAACTTCCCCAAGTTAAACAGTTTGTCTATATCAAACAAAGATCTTAACAATATATAACATTTACTAGGACTGTCACTACAATATTTTCTCAACCATTTTATTTTGAGACTACGTTCATAACTGAAAATATCAATCATGTTTAAACCACCATTTTCATACTTTTTTGTAAGAATCAGTTTTTTTATTCTACTTTTTCCATCCCATATGAAATCATATAATATATTATTTAATGTCTTAAAGAAGTCTGTGCTTGGTGTAGGTAAACTAATAAACAAATGTGTCAACAGTGGAAGCAAAAGAGCCTTGATAACAGTAATTTTTCCTATTGGGGTCAACTTTCTCTTTTTCCAATTACTAATGTATGTTTTAATTCTCAACAATTTAGAATTAAAATTTAAAGTTTCCATCTTAGACAAATCAACATCAAATAGCAATCCTAATAATTTGAATTGTGTATCTCCCCAATTTAATTTCCATCTTGTTTTTATTGAATGTGCACTATATTTTAATGAACCAATCCAAACTACTTTTGTTTTATCGTAGTTTGCTCGTAATCCAGACAACAGAAAAAATTCATTAAGTAAGTCTAAAGCTGAATTTAAAGTATTTTCTGTACCATCTAATAACAAATATGTGTCGTCTGCAAATTGTGAAAGTTTATATTCATTTCCATCAATCTTTATTCCTTTAATATTTTTACTATTTCTTATCTTAATGGCTAAAATTTCAGCACAAAGAATAAAGATATATGATGAGATAGGATCTCCTTGCCTGCATCCTCTATTTACTTTAAAGAATTCAGACAAAAAACCATTTATTTGAACACTTGTTTCAGTATTATATAAAAACATCCTAATCCATTTCCGAAAAGAATCGCCAAAATTAAAGAATGTTAGGGTTTGTTCAATGAATTTAAAAGAAACTGAATCAAAGGCTTTTTCAAAATCAATCAACATTACTAATCCTGGTATATTATTATCTTCAGTATATTTCATTACATCATACAGCAGTCGTGTGTTGTCACCTATGAATCGACCTTTAATAAAGCCGTTTGATCTGTAGATATAAGTGAACTTAATACTTTTTTAAACCTATTAGCGATTGTGCCCGATGCAATTTTATATAATACATTCAAAAGAGTTATTGGCCTTAAGTTTTTTAAAAAATGCTTTGGTTTGTTATCCTTAGGTATGCATGTAATGATACCCATCTTAATATTTCTCGAGAAAGAGTTTGATTTAAAAGCATCATTTAAAGCTCTAACTACAAAATATCCAAGTTTCTTCCAGAAAACCTTAAAAAATTTGAACTGAAACCATCAGGTCCAGGACTTTTGTCATTTTTCATACTTTTTAGTGTATCAGATACCTCTTTATATGTTAAAAAACCCTCTAGCATCTCAGCCTCATCACTATCTAGTTTCCTAGCATCTAATCCTTCCATTTTCTTTTGTATATTAGAGTCTTTTGTGTTTGACTGACTATATAAATGTTCATAAAAGAATTGAGCTTCTTGCAGAATGTTTTTACTATCAGATATAATTGTACCATCCTCTTTTTCAATAATATTTTTTCAATTAATTCTTTTTCTTTATTGTTTCGTTCTTTTGCTTTATAGCTTGAATAAGATATCGTTTTTCCACGGATTTCCATTAATAATGTTTCTAAAAATAGTTGATCATTTATCACAAATTCTATGTGCTCTTTATCAATTTGTTCAATATTATCAAAATTATAAACAGGTACACAATATTGCTGTATAATTTCATTAATTTTCTTGTTAATGCACTTTATATAGTTGATATCATGTAGTAAGGCATTATTGAATTTCCACAAGCCTTTTCCATGACTGACTGAAGAAAAGCACATTTCCATGTATATAATTGAATGGTCTGATTTATAACTTATATCAATATCACAGTTCCTTAAATAGGTCATCATATTATTGGTTATAAGAAAAAAATCTAATCTTCCCTGTTGTAATGGGTTGAGTCTCCGCCATGTATATTTCTGCGATGTATTATTAAGTTCCCTAATGGATCTATTAAATAATATTTATTTCTTGCTTTAATATTATGATTTACAGATTTATAATTTCTATAGTCTATTTCTGGGTTTAAAACAAGGTTAAAATCTCCAACAAGAATATATGAATCTTTTGTATCAAAACTATCAAGCATTTTGAACAAATTTTCGAAAAACATTGGACTATCTTTATTTGGAGCATATATATTTACCAGTACAAAATTAACATCATTAAATAATAATTTTAAGATGATTAAGTTACCATTGCTATCTTTTTTCTCATTTATGACCTTAATACCTAAGTTTCTCTTGAATAGAATAGATACTCCTCTTGCATTTGATTTTCCATGACTATGATAGCAATAACCATTCCACTCTGCATAAATCATTTTTTCCATATCTTGTGTAAAATGTGTTTCTTGCAGACAGAGTATGTCTACCTTTTTTTCTTTGAATAATTTAAATATATCAATTCTTTTTCGGCTATTGTTCAAACCACGACAATTGTAAGAGAAAATATTAAGACTAGTCATTTGTTTTTTTAGTAAGAAGAGAATAATCTATGAAGCAAATCATTATTGTACAGTAATCATATTCAATTGCAGTGAATATGAACCATTTGTATATATTTTTCATTTCTAATGGTATATTACACTGTAATTGTAAAATAAAGGGAAAAAAACATGTAAGAAATTAGAAAAATGCTATTCAAAGGTTGTAAATGCCAATGAATAGAACAAATAAACAATCTCTGAGTCTTCACCTATTTGCATATTAATATAAATTTTTAGTATATCTTATGTGCATCTGCTGAAACAAATCAAGAGAGTTCTTATGTTCAAGAAAAATATGACATATACAAATCAAGAAAGTTTTTATGAAATTAAATTTGGATATACGCCCCACATTTTCACCTCACAAATGTTTTAATATTAGAGATACTTGTACATCACTTTGTGCAAGTTGAATGTGCATCATTCAATATAGCAACCGTGAAAAAAATGGAATAGTGTACATTTTATGGTCTTGCGTTTTTACAGAAATTTAATATTAAATTGGAAGATTGCATGTTTTTCTTTATTGTGTTGACTTTGCAAGAATATGGTTTCTTTTAAATACAATACTTATTAAGACAAATAATTTTTTTGGAAAATGATTTGAGCATATTTTAATAAGAAAATCGCTTTAAATGCAATACTAAATAAGACCTATTTATGTCGCGTATATATACAAAAATGTATATTAAATATGTAACACCACATAAATTGGTTTGAAATAAGCCCACCCCATTTTTAGGTTTTGTGCAATCTTGCAAGACTGAATTACATCGCTTATAATGAAATCCTTTAACCAAATAAATTTTTCATATTTTAATGTTTAGCCTGAGTTATTATATTTGTTTAAAAACTGAAATTAAATGTGTATATACGAATGTGAGCTGAATATATATATACACACCCCACATTTTCCAATCACAAATGTTTTTAATTTTAGAGATAAATTGTACATTACTAAAAGAAAGTTGAGTTTGCATCATTCAATATAGCAACTGTGAAACAATGGATTAGTGTACATTGTATTGTCCTTAGTTTTACATTTAAAATTAAATTGGATGCTTGCGTTGTTTTTTCGGTTGACATCTCGGTAAACATTTACTGTTGTGTTGACATTGCAAGCATATGATTTCCATTAAATACAATACAAAATATGATAGATAAAAGATTTTGGTAAATGAATTGAGCATAATATCTTAAGAAACCCCGATTTACATGCAGTACTAAATAAGACCTATTTATGTGGCGTATATATAAAATATATATATCTTTTATTTGCGCCACTTAATTAGGTTTTGTACGATCACCCCATATTGCCGTGAATATCAATATATATATATATATATATATATATATATATATATATATTATATACAGGGATTCTACTTCTCGATGTCAGAAAAACATCTGGTTAACCAGAACATGGATCACTGTTTCAAAAAAAAAGTTTGTTTTATTACGATTGCGCTACATTAATCATAACTTCTTGCCTATCAGTATAATATACATTTTATTTATTATTTCTCGTATCCTATAGCTCCTATATTCTCTGACATTTCCAGAGTGAAAATGACCTATTTGCAAGTTCGCCAGAGGGACTTTCACTGACTGACTGTAATGATTCCCCACCCAGTGCCCTGGCTTTTGACAGCGACGGAGAAAATTCCCAGGGCAGTCACCACAGCCCATACTCAGTGAGCTTATTTTTTGTATATTAAAAGAATACATGAGGCAAAAGGGATGTGTCTAACAAACACAAAAAGTAGTGTTTTTTTAGATAAGCTGCTACTGGGAAGAACTGATATGAAAACATTCAAAGATGGTATTTAATTATGGTCACTAGGTAACATACAGTTGCAAACATTTATTCGTCCTATATATCAATGTAGAAAACAGCTATGCTTAGCCTTTTAACCTTAATTTATGGCTACAGATAAGGTTTTGCTGTAATTGGGTACCCTCTAAATCTTAACAGTTATGTATTTTACAAACAATAATTGGGTATTTTGGCATTTTTAAATTGAGAATCCTTCATATTCATATTGGCAATTCCATTTTTAATTGCCTTTTATTACTCAATGATTAAAAAAATGCTTTATCCTTAAATTTAATTTGGTAAATACCCCAAAAAGCAGCTTATCTGTAGCTCTTCTAAATTAACTGTATGTATATTCACATCTTGTGTTTATTGTAGCTACCATTTAACATGTAGTCACTGCATAAAGCTTACCGAATGTAGTTTACTCATTGACAGGGCTCTACATCTCTCTTTTTTAGTACCTATATAAGGCACCATGCCCCCGGCCAAAAAGTATGTTTTACCCCCATTTTCAAGCAAAATTCCCCCTTCAAACAAAACAGAAATTTAAAATTCACATAAAAAACAAAATAACCCATTTTTAGGTTGATGTAGTATAACAGAGTTCCATTTCAGTTCAACAAACTACTACAAAATAACTGTTTTGTGTATTATATACTTATTGTAGATGACGTGAAAATTCTCTCTCCTGAAGTTACAGGTACTGTCCCCCTAAAACAGAGAGAGAGAGCCCTGATTGATCTTAATCCTTAATATGACTTACATTAACCACATAGCATAATCATTTTAGAAAGTGGCTTGACCTAGCTTCTGATTCTTAATTATTTGCATGTAGATCTTCAATTCTTGCATTAGTTTAGATGCAATTAAACATGTAGTTTGACATATTAATAAAACTTGCAAAAACTAAAATGGGTACTGTGACTTAAAGCTGTTCAACCAGTTTGGGTGAAAATGGAATTTGAATTTAAACTGAAACTAAACCAAATCTTTATGTAGCTTATTTTGATATCTATACCATGATAGGAAGATTATGAATACACGCAGAAAGAAATAAAAAATGTAATAAAATTAAAATTGAAACATGTATAACCATGCAATAACTTATAGGACAATCATCATGCAGTGTGATGCCCTTGTTATACCCAAGTCAAGGCTGAGCAGCTTTAATATTCATTATGAACTTAGCCTAGTAGTGCTTGCTGTAAAATAACAAACCACAATTGACATAATACTTAACCAAACATAAATGACTGTACTAATATGCATGCAAACTTTTCAGATATCACCTGAAAGTCAAACGGAATTATCTGGAGTTGATAATGAATTAAAGTTCAATAAATGTGTCAGACAAAAGCTGACAGAGAGATGTAGTTTTTTTACCTGCAATATACACAAATAGATGATATTAGCAAGTTGGCTATAGACAGAACCACACAAACTGTTCAGTCTGGTGGTATAATCACAGACAAAAGTGTGCAAACTGAATGGGATATCAATTTCACTACAGTAATAGTAGATGCAATTTTATCATAAAATGTCAACTTGGTTCCCCTTTCACCAGCAAAAGAGTATGATTCATTTGACACACATTTAGATTCAGAAGAAAATAAGAAGGTACTGGCCTCATCTTACAGTAATACTATAATAACCTGTGTTAAAAACATATAAAAATGTCAATAACAATATCAGATGTTATTGAAAAGATAACCAAAGTTGGAAAGAACAATACTGTGAAGTTCTTAATAGAATTCGCAAAGGAAAGAGAAATTCCTATTGCTGACATTAGAACCTACACAAAATGTTGTGAAAATATTCAGGCCAGGTATAAGACTTTAAAAAAGTCAGTTAACAAAAGTGGTGGTCAATTAAAAATTAATGAGTATAGAACTTCAGAATTTGTTTTTCCTAAGCAAAGTGGCAGTTTGATTAAGAAGAGTCAGAAATTATCTGAAAATGTTACTGAATTAAAGAGAGAGGTAGAAATATTAAAGGATGTGAGTTGTTCTCTGGCAGAAGAATTAGGAAAATGCAAAGCAAATGAAAAAGAATTGGAAGGGAAATTGGTACAGAAAAATTCTAGAGGAATGGGCTTAAAGCAAATTAAATTTAAGTTAAAGTGTGTACAATCAGAACAGAAAGCTTTAATAAAGCATAATATGTTTTTGAAGAGGCGTTTAGATTTGAAATCTGAGGAACTGAAAAGACAGAGATCCAGTGTTTCTTACTTTAAAAAGATATTAGTTAAGGAAAAGGAGAAGCTTCAAAAGAAGCAAAAAGTCATTGATGACCTTAAGGGCCAAGTTGATTTATTAAAAAATGAATATGCAGATTTGCATGAGGAGTCCATTGCAGACAATATAAAAATAAAAGATATTACAGAAGAAAATAACTGGTTTGCTGACATATTACAGGATGCACAAAATGAGGAAGTGAAATTGTTTGACAATTTCAAAAAAACATATAATGAAAAATGTCAAATGTGTGTGTATTCCTTGCTTGAAAATCATGTTCCTGCAAAACATGTAGGGCCTGTAATAAATAGTGTCTTGACTTTGGTAGACAGAAAACCAGATAGACTGCCATCAGTAAGTACTATACATAATATGAACCTGCAAAAACTGATTGTAAGTCAAGAGCAGGTCGCTGAAGTTCTTGTTGACAAAAAAGACACTACAATTTATACTGATGAAACTTCCAAGTATGGTAAAAAAGTTGGCGGTTACCATATCAGGGACAAAGAAGGTAACTATTTTACCCTAGGTTTAAGAGATTTATCAACTAAATCTGCCAGTGATACACTAGACACATTTCGAGAAATCCTATCAGATATAGATCATGCTGCTGAGTCTGGAGATGAAACTTCACGCAAAATCCTTGTAAACATTTCAGCCACAATGTCGGACAGTGCCAGTACTGAAATTAAATTTAACTCTCTTCTTGAACAATACAGAGCAGCTGTGCTACCATATACTGTTGAAAATTATGAGATTCTGGATGAACAAGGAAAACAAAGCATTTCTAGGCTGATGATTTTTTTTTGTGGTTTACATTCCTTGGTCCACATTGCTGAAACTGCTTCACAAGCTGTTTCTGAAGTTGAAAAACAAATTCACTCAGACAATCCACCAATTCATCCCTCCTCATTTAGAAGACCTAATGAGCATGGAACTGTTAGATTGATAAATACTGCCAGTAAAGCTTTCAGCAGAGGAGGTGATGAAAAGTCTGGGTGTCATTTACCTTTTGTGACATTCCTGACTGATTTTCTAAAGCAGAGAAAGATTATGTCAATGAAGCTGGTTCCATTTAGGGGACACAGATTTAATATCCTTTTTCACAATGCAGGACAGATTTTCTGGCTACACAGTAAAATGAGTGAATTCTTGCAAGGTCATGCATTAAACAGGCTTACTCAGAGTGTAGCATTTGATTTATCTGTACCAAGGTACATTGCAGGCTGTAAGGCTCTAGGACTGGTTTGCAAAATGATAAGTACACCATTGTGAAATCTTCTGGAGGATAAGGTTTAAACATTCTAGAAATGGACAAGTACTATGTAATGTTGAAGTCAGGGCTTAGAGATGCGGCAGAGAATGTTCCAGACTTTATGCAAGGCAAGACCAGACCTTTTGGGAACAATTAAATGTGAAAGAAGATGTTGTGTATGATGCTTTAGTGGAACAAAGTGATTATGACGCTGATTGTGAAGTGTTCCTGTCGATAATTATTGCAGCAATAACAAAATATGTTGAAAGAAAATTCAAGAACTTCCTACCCGGCGGCCTATATAGCAACCCTTCCGAAGAAATGAAAACTAAAGTGCAAAGTGTAGAAAAACACAACAAGTTTAGTGAAATGGTGTTTGCTTACTATGACAATTTGCTGAGATTCAAGCCACATATACAGATTCTGGCATCAGAAGCCTATGTTGCCTTTACAGTTAACAAAACTGGTGAGTGGTTGCGAGAAAAATCTAAGGATGAGGTAAAACAGCTTCTATCAAAGGCCAGGAAAGAAGTAAAATCACTCAAACAGCAGTTCAATAGACGACAGCCTGTTATTGTTGAACGCAGAAGAGAAAAAATGGAAGAGAGTAGAAGAAGGAAGGAAGAAATGGAGACAAAAAGACTGCAGCAGCATGAGGAGATTACAAATCAAATAATATATTACGGATTGTGGCAGTCTGAAGAACAGGTGGATGATGTATTGTCAACATTTCGCACAAAATCGGAGAAGGTCAGAGCTTTAAAAGCCCAGCTTAAATTTAGGAAAGAGGTTCTGAAGCAAACAACAGATGACAGTACAGTCTACAAGTACTCAAAAGATGAGGGTGGTAAGAAAATGCAATTGACAGTGGAAGAGCTAACGCAGAACGTCAAAAAGTTGGTTTGCCATGCTCGAACTCTGCCAACTAATAACCAAGATGGTCCTGTGCTTGTAGGAAAACGGATCAGGCATAAATTCCTCGAGAAAGGAGAAAGTGTTTGGTACACTGGCAAAGTTATATCTCAAGTATGTTTACCTGGGTCTGAATGTTTAACCCTTTACCTAAGAAGATTTACAAGTGAAGTGAAAACATTTTTCCAAAACACTTAGAAGCAGAGAACAACATAAAACCAGATCAGATCTCTACATTTCACACGCTTTATGTATAGGAAAATGTTCAATACTTTTTGAGATATAAGCTCTTAAACCTCCTGTAAAATGAAAAAAATCACCAAAGCTATATGCATGAATTTCGTTTTTTTTCTCATTACTCCATGAATCTATGGCCAGTCATTAAACTTTAAGCATCAAAAGAACGGCCAAACATTGCTCTACAAATAGAATTCATCATCATATTTTCAAAAGTCAAAGGTTTTCGAGGTATAAACTGTTAAACACAATGGGGGGTTACCAAATTTTCATTTTTCCGCCATAACTCAATCGATTCAACCCCGATCATCAAAACCTAAATTTCATCTGAAAGGTCTTTCTAAGCACTACAAATTATACGCATAGTGTCTCGATAGAATATTTACCGTTTTTGAGATATTTAAGGATAACGAAAAACACGATAATTGATATATGACCTTGACCTTTGGGATATTCTGGAAACGGAAGTGACATGGCTCCATAGAATCTAATACTGCATCTTCAGACAAAATTTCAAGCAAATCATACAAAAAATAAAGCCTACAGGGCTTAAAAACCGTTAAGTTTTAATACGAAAGTTTTATTAGCATTATGACGTCATGTGACGTCATATGACGTTCATCTTTTCAGAATGTAAAGAAGACCTAGAGACTAATATTCAGTCTAAATATCGGCTTTCTAGCTCTTATGGAAGCGATTTTATACGCATTTGAAATTTGACGTCATTAGTTCGAATCTTGGATTCACCATAAAACCTTTGCGTTTTCGAATTTGGAAACACGGACACCAAAAGGCACAACTAGAGCCTAACATACATATTCTGTGAAATTTTGATGAAAATCGGTCCAGAAATAATGGCTGTAGACCGCGTACAAACTTTTTCAACTGACGTCGAATCATATTGCATCGGAAAGCTCATGACTTGAAATATATGCCATAAAATTTTCATTGTTCTTAGTCAATGGCAACACCTCAAAATTAACACAAATATAAGAGGAAGAAAAAAAGAATAATAAGAATAATAATAAAAAACAAAAAAACAGTACAAACCCAGTAGGCAGAAAGTCCTACCTAGATGTCATTCGTGAAAACGAATGATAGGACTTTCTGCAAGCTGTCTTAATGCAAAAAGCAGGAGATAGAAGTTTCATGTAATGACTAACCTCTGGTAATGTTTCATGTTCATGCTGAACAATTGACATTATATTCCGAAATTAGTGCAAATGATAAGAACTAAGTATTAGTCTGTGACGTAACATGATGTCATATGACGTCAGGACATGACTGCAAACTTGATTTCTAGTTTAAAGGTCCTATGTTCGAATCTTACTTCAGCCACAATACTTCGGTTTTTCGGAATTAAGGTTAGCTGAAAAAATATTCACACCTTAGTTTCAAGATGTACCATCTGTAAAATTTGAAGAAAATCTGATCATAAATGGCGGCTGTATAGCGCGAATACCATTTTTCATTATTTTTAGCTTTGACGTCACGTGACGTCATAGGGTGCTGAAAATGCTGTTGCTCAAAAGCGCATACTTTACTGCAATAACTCTGAAATTTTCATTATTCTGAACAACTGGCATCATGTCGAAATCATTGCCCCAAATTAAAATTAAGTGGTATGCTTATGACGTCCTATGACGTCACGATTCAAAATATTTGTAGAAATGCTGCAGAATTGCAAACTGTGTAAGTTTCAACTTTCTATCTCATCCTGAAGCTCTTCAATCCTAAAATGAAATTTTTGGTCCTATGTTCGAATCTTATTTCAGCCACAGAACTTCGGTTTTTTCGGAATTTCGGTTAGCTGACAGGATATGCACACCTTAGTTTCAAGGTGTACCATCTGTGAAAATTTGAAGAAAATCCGACTATAAATGGCGGCTGTAGAGTGTGAATACCATTTTTCACTATTTTTATCTCTGACGTCACATGACGTCAAAGGGTGCTGAAAATTCTTTTGTTCAAAAGCGTATACGTTACTGTCATAACTCTGAAATTTTCATTATTCTGAACAACTGGCATCATGTCGAAATCATTGCCCTAAAATAAAGATTAAGAAGTATGCTTATGACGTCACATAACGTCATATGACGTCACGACTCAAGATATATGTAGAAATACTGTAGAACTGCAAACTGTGCAAGATTCAACTTTCTATCTCATTCTGAAGCTCTTTATTCCTAAAATGAAATGTTTGGTCATATGTTCGAATCTTATTTTAGCCACAGAACTTCGGTCTTTCGGAAATTCGGTTAGCTGACAGGATATGTACACCTAACTTTCAAGATGTACCATCTGTGAAAATTTGAAGAAAATTCGACCATAAATGGCGGCTGTAGAGCGTGAACACCATTTTTCACTATTTTTAGCTCTGACGTCACATTACGTCATAGGGTGCTGAAAATGCTTTTGTTCAAAAGGGCATACTTTACTGTCATAACTCTGAAATTTTCATTATTCTGAACAACTGGCATCATGTCAAATATCATTGCCCTAAAATAAAATAAAAAGTATGCTTATGACGTCACATGACGTCATATGACGTCACGACTCTTAATATATGTAGAAATTTTGCAGAACTGCAAACTGTGTAAGTTTCACCTTTCTATCTTATCCAGAAGCTCTTTAATCCTAAAATGAAATTTTTGGTCCTATGTTCGAATCTACTTCAGCCACAGAACTTCGGTCTTTCGGAATTTCGGTTAGCTGACAGGATATGCACACCTTAGTTTCAAGATGTACCATCTGTGAAAATTTGAAGAAAATCCGACCATAAATGACGGCTGTAGAGCGCGAACACCATTTTTCACTATTTTTAGCTGTGACGTCATGTGACGTCATAGGGTGCTGAAAACCATTGAAATCAAAATTTCCTCACGTGACTAATAAGCCATAAAAATTTCATCGTCCTAGGACTATTGCAACATATAAAAATAAGCGTTTAGTTAGGAAGAAAAAAAGAATAACTAGATTCCGTTTGCACGGCAAACGATAGGACTTTCTGCAACCCGTTTAAAATTTGATCAAACTGAAAATCATTTTACGGAATACGAAGAAGACATTAGGAAATAAGAGTGTATACTATACAATCTGTGAAAACTTTAAGAAAATCCATCCATTTATAATATCTGCAGAGCGCATATAAACGTTTTGACCTGACGTCTATTCTGATGTCATATGAATATGAATTCATTGCATTTAAAAATTCAGCATCTAAAATTCATGTTATAATATCTTCACCATTCTGGACCATTCGGATCACATTGAAATTATTGCGCGAGAAAGGAAAACATACAAGAACGTCATGACGTTAAATAACATCAGGCCTATTGAAATCTAAAGAGCCTTTGAAATTACAACGTGAGCAAATTTCATCTTTCTATCTCATCTGGGGGCTCTAAGAATATAAATTAATTTTGAGGTCATATTTTCGAAACTTGGTTCCACAAAGAACCTTGGTCTTTTAAATATTTGAAAAGGAAAGTAAGGATGCACGACTAAAGCGCAACTTACACCCATTGAGAAAATTACAAGAAAATTTATTCACAAAATAAATTTTGCAGAATGCGTACAAATGTTTTAGGTGATGTCACATCTGGCGTCATATGACATCATATGAATCTGAAAATCATTGCATTCGAAAAGACATGGCCTAAAATTTTTGCCATACAATTTTCATTGTTATGGACCATTGGCATTTTCCAAAAATGTCTAAAATTAATTTATAGTGAAAATAGGATATTTTCCGAAAATGCTTAAACTTACAGTGTAGAAATACCCCGTGACCGTGACGTCACTAAAGGCATCAATTATAAGACAAAACTGTCAACATTTGACTCTGCTTGAATATAGAAAATTACCAGTAAGAATTTCGTTTTTTCGTCAATTTCAATGGGACAAGTGTCAGTCTAAGAAAAAAAACTTTTTTATACGTATCTGAAATGTAATTTAACGTCAGTGGTTCGAATCTTGGATTACCCATAAAATCTTTGCCTTTTCGAATTTGGAAAAACGAAAACCGGTAGGCACAACTAGAGCGTAACATACACATTCTGTGAAATTTTAATGAATATCAGTCCAGAAATAATGGCTGTAGACCGCGTACAAACTTTTGTAAACAACGTCAAAGTTGACATCATATGACGTCAATAGGCATAAGAAATTCAATAAAATGAAAGTCATATGACGTCAATTGACATTTGTCGTAACAGAATAAAAAGAAGAAGACTAATATTCAGTCTAAATATCAGCTTTCGAACTGATCTGGATGATATTTTATACGTATTTGAATTAAACATCAATCGTTCGAATCTTGGATTCGCCACAGAACCATTACCTTTTCGAATTTGGAAAACTGGACAACGGTTTACACAACTACAGTGTTGCATATACATTCTGTGAAAATTTTATGAAAATCGATAAAAAAAATAAACGCTATAGTTCGCGTGAAACCTTTTTTTCCTGACGTCAAATCTGACGTTATATGACGTCACATAAATATGAAATACATTGCAATCAAAAGCACATGGTTTGAAGTATACGCCATTAATTTCCATGGTCCTTGAAACTTTAAAACATTTATCTTAACGTGTAGATATCAGAAATTCTTTGTTTTTAGTTTTTGACGTCATATGACGTCAAATGACGTTCATCTTCACAGGGGGCCGCCGTGGCCGAGCGGTTACAGTCGTGGACTACAAATCTCTCAGCCCTTCACCGCTGTGGGTTTGAATCCCGGAAGGGACTTCGGATTTTTCAAGTGAGGAAGCCTTCCAGCTGGCTTGCGGTAGGTCGGTGGTTCTACCCGGGTACCTCTGTGTACTCGGGGTCTTCCTCCACCTGTAATTAGCTGGACTCGCTATATGATTGAAATACTATCGCAGCGACGGTAAACCCCATACAACAACATCTTCACAGATTGTAAAACACACTTGGAGTCTATAATTTCTCTCAATATCAGCTTTCTAACTCATCTGGAACCAATTTTATACGTATTTGAAATTTGACATCAATGGTTCGAATCTTGGATTCGCCATAAACCTTTGCCTTTTTGAATTTGGAAAAACGGACACCGTGATACACAACTAAAGCGTAACATACATATTCTGTGAAATTTTGATGAAAATCGGTCCAGAAATTACGGCTGTAGACCGCGTACAAACATTTTTAGACGACGTCAAGTTTGACGTCAAAACACGTCATAGGCAAATAAAAATCATAAAAGTACAAAATGTTTAATGTGTAGCATACACTATTAAAATTTCATGGTGCTCGGACGTTTGCAACATATAGAAGTTAACATGTAGAAATTAGAAATTATTTTTCACCTTATGACGTCATATGACGTCAAATGACGTACATCTTCACAGAAGGAAAAGAAAACTTAGAGGCTTATATTCTGTCAAAAAATCAGCTCCTTTACTCATCTGGAAGCGATTTTATAGGCATTTGAAATTTGACGTCTATGGTTCGAATTTTGGATTCGCCATAAACCTTTGCCTTTTCGAATTTGGAAAATCAGATACCGGGATGCACAACAAAAACGTAACATACACATTCTGTAAACTTTTGATGGAAATCGGTCCAGAAATAATGGCTGTAGACCCATACAAAAGTTTGTAGACAACGTGAGGTGTGACGTCATATGACGTCAAAGGCATATGAAAATCATTGAAATAAAAAATTCAGCATATGCCATTAAATTTTCATGGTCCTAGGACTCTTGCAACATACAGCAATTAAGGCGTAGAAAAGAAGAAAGAATAAATATATACATGTTTTTTATGAAATTCCATTGCGTTGTAGCAAAAATATAGACCAAGCAATGGAATTTTCCATATCATTGATAACAAGAATTAAACAACTCAACAAATAAATTTCAACCATAATATAGCATAATATATACGTAAACTAACTGTTTGGGGGGGGGGGGACAAAAATAAGTAAACTTTATCCTCACATTATTGTGATGCCCTTATATTCAATAATAAGCTGGTGCGATGATATTCTCAATTTATTTTGAGAGAAGGAAATGTTGTTGTTGTTTAAAGAAAATTACGACCGTACGATTTTCACGTTACACCGGTTCTAGGAGCGCGAAAGATATCCGGGAGATTTTATTTTCTATATCTGCCAGAATTTTCAAAGTTATACTTTGATATTTAAGTGGAAATCAATTCTTTAGTTGATGGTAATAGTGTACTTATTAAAACATATGTTCTCGAGTTTCGTACTTGTCTATTTTCTTAAAAATCAATGTTTACCCTTTCGTATTTCGGTTCGTCCAAAGAAGTTTGGCCCACAATCAAAAATTCTTTTTTTCTATTTATCTGTTTGTTCTGCCAAATATTTTTTGGACATTCGTCATGTCTTCCTGAATTTGAACTACTGAAGAAATGGGTGTACTACGTTTGCTTATCTATGAAATAATGGAATTGTACAAAGTTTGGTATACAAGCTTTATGCCCACTTTCGTTCAAGTAATATTCCATGTTCTGAATCTGATTTTCTTTAAAAAAATGTTTTATTGAACTGATGCCAGGATAATGTGACTTTGCGTACTGTCACATTTTTTGTTAAGTAAACAAAGTCTAAAATATATTATTCAATTAATGCAATTGCAAAGGGAACATAGAAATATTATTATGTTGTTTATAAGTGCATTTGTAACAGACTATTTACAAAGTATATTTACAGTGTGCAAATGTCTTAATGTGTGATGTACAAGGCCTCCTTCAGTACTGGCAGTTTAGAAATAAGGGGAGTGCTGACTCTATTACAAAGAGGTTTGTATTATTATAATCTATTAATATTTTATAAATGCATACATGATAATTTATGTAAGCACAGAATAATGGATTTTTTCAGTGTTTTCAATCCAGTAGCTACAGGGGAATAATAAATAGTCTTTGCTGTAGTCTGGTTTATACAGAAAAAATAACATGGTTTTGTTTTAATAGTTCAAAACTAAGATGAAATTCTTGGATTTGAAACTTTTTTTTATAGGTTAATCCAAACTAGTAGATGTTCAAAGTAACTTGCCCCCTGGACAAGTGAAAGTCAAATCCTAAAGAAAACCCCCGTTGCTTTGTTTGCAGTTGTGATAATATTTGGGGAAGTGGCAATTTGCATCTCGCTTGAGGTCAGACAGAAACCGACAATTGATTTTGTGTTTATTTAATCTGATTTCCTTTTTTTTAATTTTAAATGTTATGCTCCATCTTGTCTGTAACAGATGCTTGAGTCAGACCTTTGATTGGAAGCCTTTTATATTATAAAAAAGCATCTTGATGATCGAGAATAATCTTTATACTGTAAAGCTGTTCAAACAATTTTGCAAAATATTGTCGCTAACGGTTGAAATGCTATAAGTATTTTTTTAGTTTCTAAGAAAGGTAAAAGTTGTTTTTATCTTTAGAGGGAATTCAATCCATCTTGGAGAAAAATATTTGAAATTGGGGGGGGGGGGGGGGGGATCACACTTGTTTTGCTTGGGGAAAACGCTGTTAAGCAGCGTCTGTTATAGAAGGGAAATAAAGCCTGCACGGTTGCCTTGCATATGTAAAATGGAGATTAAAATTGTAACACAAAATGGAGATTTAAATTGTAACACCTTTTTAAAACTTAGTGTGTGTGTGTATAATGTAGTTTGATCAGAATTCCATTGTGATTTTATTAAAAAAAAACAAAAAACAAACAAACATATTATTACATTACCCAACTCACTTAACTACATATGACTATGATCAGTAACATTTTAAGTACACATTAAGCATCAATATAATGATTTAAAAGCTTGATTTATAGTTTCTTTCAGCTTACATTCTGATTTATGTTTAATTACATTTAGGAACCTATTGACTGTTTTTTGGGTGCTGTGCATGCTTTTTTTCATGATTTTCTTCGAACACACCACTGGCCAAAAGTAAACACTGTTATAATGATTTGCAAAAATATGAGCATTTTCACCTGCTAAATTCAAATGAAACGGTGATAATAAAAGGAAATATGAGTATATTTTGACACAACTTACCTCTCTGAAATGTCATAGGAGGGGGATAAACAAGCATGCAAAGCAGCTAAAAGGGTAATTTTTCTGCTATGTATAATGAAGGTGTTCTATTATTATGCCCCCCTTTGAAGAAGAGGGGGCATATTGTTTTGCAAATGTCGGTCTGTCAGTCGGTTGGTCCATCAGTAGACCACTTCATTTCCGATCAATAACTGGAGCCCACATTCCTCAAACTTAATAGGGTGATTGGTCATGACTAGTAGATGACCCCTATTGATTTTGGGGTCACTTGGTCAAAGGTCAAGGTCACTGACCTCAAATGTGAAAATTGTTTCTGATCAATAACTGGAGAACACTTGAGCCAACATTCCTCAAACTTCATAGGGTTATTGGTCATGACTAGTAGATGACCTCTATTGATTTTGGAGTCACTTAGTCAAACGTCGAGGTCACAGTGACCTCCATTAAGCAAATCATTTCCGATCAATAACCAGAGAACACTTGGGCCCACATTCCTCACACTTCATATGGTGATTGGTCGGGACTAGTAGATTACCCATACTGACTTTGGGGATGGGGTGGGGGGAGCTAGGGTGGCATAATTTATGTGTCATTCCGACAACTTTTTCTGTAATGTACGCAATGATGTTTAATTGCATAAAAGAACATTAAGAACAATAATATAACATGTTTGAATAGTTTTATTAGGAATATAACATTTAAAAAAGACACTGACAGTTAGTACATGCACACAATATGGTATGTAAACTGCAATAATCAGGGAGGGGCGAGTCGAATAAAAAGAAGTGTGTGTGTGTGGGGGGGGGGGGTACATATATTCCAGGTAGGGGGGAATGCTTCCGAATTTCTACATATATTTTGCCCCCCCCCCCCAAAAAAAAAATAAATAAATAAAATAAAAAATAAAAACACTGGATAGTAACAAATATTTTTTGTCAGTTTTATGTTGAAACACTTTATTATTGAAATCAAAGTTTTATTTGACTGTTTGTAAATGCTTAAAGTTATTTGCAGGCATTGTCATGAAGTCTAAAATGATTTTTCCAATTTTTCCTAGATAAGATAATGCAAGTCTATTAGATATGAATAGTGTCTCAGTATACATGTTTTTTGAATGGGGATAATAATATGGCATTGCAGTTTTTGACAGCAAATGTTTCTACATTTATTTCAGGTTGAGTTAGTTTGCCAGTGAAGCAGGCCTTTGACATCCTCATTAAAAAGCAAATGATATACGTATGTATGATAAAAATAAAAGGTAAGATATACGTTATACCTAAACAACATTCTACCTGCATTTATATTTTAAAACAATAATCTTTTCATTTAAAAACAAGAAAATTGGATATTGGTTAGAAATTATATTTTTTGCTTGACTACTTGAAGAATAAGGAGGGCTATTCTACTTACTGTAACGGTTAAGTCGATTACTATTCCCCATAAAGTTTGTTTTGAAACTTGGAATACTTGTATATGACCACCACCCAACCTGTAGGCAAGAGGGGATAACTCTGTCATGGATATTGACCAAATAATGCCCCTTTTTATCCCCTGCCGAAAGTCTCTGTCTGTCCGTCCCACATTTCTGTCCGGAGCATAACTTGAAAAGTATTTGTGGTATCAACTTGATACTTCATAGGTGGATAGATCTCATTGTGGAGGAGTGCAGTGCACAAGAATGATAACTCTGCCTTTCATAATTTTTGAGTTATTGCCCTTTGTTATTTTTCAGACTTAATTTTTGTCCGGAGCATAACTCGAAAAGTATTTGAGGTATCAATTTGATACTTCATAGGTGAACAGGTCTCATTGAGGAGAAGTGCAGTGCACAAGAATGATAACTCTACCTTTTATAATTTTTGAGTTATTGCCCTTTGTTATTTTTTAGACTTAATTTTTGTCCGGAGCATAGGTTTAAAAGAGTTTGAGGTATCAACTTGGAACTTCATAGGTGGATCGATCTTATTTAGGAGGAGTGCAGTGCGCAAGAATGATAACTCTACTTTTCATAATTTTTTAGTTATTGCCCTTTGTTATTTTTTATACTTCATTTTTGTCCGGAGCATAAGTTTAAAAGAATTTGAGGTAACAACTTGGAACTTCTTAGGTGGATATATCTCATTGAGGAGGAGTGCAGTGCACAAGAATGATAACTCTACCTTTCATAATTTTTGAGTTATTGCCCTTTGTTATTTTTTAGGCTTACTTTTTTGTCCGGAGAATAAGTAAAAAAGTATTTGAGATATCAGTATATACTTAATAGGTGGATAGATCTTATAGAGGAAAAGTGCAGTGCACAAGAATGATAATTCTACCTTTCATAATTTTTGAGTTATTGCCCTTTGTTATTTTTCAGGCTTAATTTGTATCACAGTGACCTTGACATTTTACCTGTAGACCTCAAAATAGAGGAATTAGTAGGCCTGCACATGGGTTTTATATCTGTAATCACTTTAAACATCAACACTTTAAACATCAGTCTTCATTACCAGAAATATCTTTTAAAAATGAAATATTCTACTCTCCAACACATCTTCTAAAGAGCAAGCGTTCGGTGGGGGATGGCCATGTCAACATTGCTCTTGTTCGACTTAGAATCTTGGTTAATGTTTTTGTACGACATTTTTAAGTCTCCCAAACAAAGTTTGGAGACTTATTGTTATTACTCTGTTTCTTCTTATCATTCTACTTCTTTCTTCAGCCGGCAACTTTGTACAGGCAATATCTCAGAGATCCCTCGACCTATCTTTACAAAACTTCACACACTTATAGTCCTCAGTGAGTAGTGGTGCCTTCCTGATTTTTGTAAATCCCCCTTAAAGATGGATTTGTGCATATATTTTTCAATATTGACAAGCATTAGAAAAGTCGAGCGTGCTGTCTTACTGACAGCTCTTGTCTATAAAGCTGCTTATGTTTCTGAATGGCAAAAAAAAGAAGACTTTCTCAGTAATCAAGAGGTTAGAGTATCCGTCCAATAAGTGTCCTTGGGTTTTATAACCAGAAAGAAGTAGCAAATTTGCAAAGTATATCTCCTTTGTGTCTGATTGTTATTATGTAAGGGTAATTCCAGAACTCAAATCCTATCATGCAGTATGTGGGGGTATTCATCACCTTCAGTGATAGTTGTAGTTCTCTGAGTTCTGTATTTTAGCCTCCTTGCAAATGTTTAGACATATTGTTATCACGTGATGGTCTGAATGGAAATATGACTTCCTCAAGATACATCAGGATTAATTTGTTGCATGTCCATGTAAGAGAGTCATTTGTCATACATATAGTTTTTATGTCCGACTAAAAATGGGCTGGGGGCATATAGATTTGCCTTTGTCCGTCAGAATGTACGTACACGTGTACATCCGTCCATCCCGAAACTTTGTGACACGCATAACTCCGAAAGTATTTGTACTACAGACTTGATACTTCATAGATATATTATTCAGAACATGAACTTGCACATCTTGGTATTTCGTCGAACCACCGTTGACGTTTACAGAGTTATTGGCCTTTGTTTTTGAAAGATATGGAATTTTATGCTTTTGATGCACGTAACTCAGAAAGTATTTGTACTACAGACTTGAAAATTCATGGATATATTAATCAGGACATGAACTTGTGCAGCTGGATATTTTTATGCCCCCTACCAAAGAGTGAGGCATATAGTTTTGCTTTTGTCCGTCCATCCCAAAACTGTGACACATGTAATTCTGAAGGTATTTGTGCTACAGACTTTAAACTTCATGGATATATTACTCAGGACATGACTTGCGCTCCTAGGTGTTGGCCTTTGTTTTGGAAAATGCAATGGATGGGGGTATCTTAGTCCTCTGGACACACTTCTGGTTATGCCTTTAAATACTTAATATGACATATGAGGGAGGCATATATGTTTTACAAACTTCTATTATTATTATGCCCCCTCCCCCCTCCTTCAAAGGAGGGCATATTGTTTTGCAAATGTCAGTCCGTCGGTCGATAGACCACTTGGTTTCCAATTGATAACTTGAGATTCTCAAATATGATAGGGAGTTCGGTCAAGGTCACAGTGACCACAAATGCATAAATTATGATAACTGATAACATGAGAACACTTCAACCCACCTCCCTTAAATTTTATATGGAGTGTGGTCATGGCTTGCAGATGACCCCTACTGTTTTTGAGTCACTGTGTCAAAGATCAAGGTAAGAGTGACCTGAAATGTGTAAATCATTTCCAGTTGGTCACTTAAAAATGCTTCAACCTACCTTCCTCAAAATTAATAGTGAGTTTGGTCATGACTTGCGGTTGACTCCTATTTATTTCGGGTCACTGGGTCAAAGATGAAGGATATGGTGTCACTGAATTTGAATATTGTTTTCGATGAATAACTTGATAACGCTTAAGTGCAAATTCCTCAAACTTTATAGAGAGTTTGGTCATTACTAGCAGATGACCTCTATTGATTTTGGGTTCAGTGGGTCAAAGGTCAAGGTCACAGTGACCTAGAAAGTGAAAGTCATCTCAGATCAAGAACTTGGTCAATGGTCACAGTTAAAATTGTTTTTGATCAATAACTTGAGAACTTTTAAGTCCACATTCCTCAAACTTAATTGGGAGTTTGGTCATGACTAGCAGGTGACCCCTTTTTATTATGGGGTCAAAGGTCAAGGTCACAGTGTCCTCAAATGTGAAAAACATTTCCAAGGGTTATAATGGCATATGAGGGGCGGGAGCATATATGTTTTACAAACATGTCTTATACTTTCAGAGAAGGATAGCAAGGGGAGATAGGAAAAAGAGAGAAGCAGCCAGGGAGCGGGCCAGGAAGAGGAGAGCTGCAGCAGCTGGGCAAGGAGACGACATGACTCGAGGAGTTGGCCTCGTTAAAAACAACTCAATAGACATTGACATGACTCGAGGAGTTGGCCTCGTTAAAAACAATGCTATGGACCTGACGAGCAACGTGACTCGAGGAGTTGGCCTCGGACTAAAAAACAATGCAATGGACCTAGCTCTAATAGAGCTCGATGAAATTAACAATGAATTTCAAAAACAAAGCTATGCTATTCAAAATGATACACACAACAAAATACATAAAAAATGCAATGGAATACCTCAGAAATGCAATGATATTTGTGAAAGCATATCAGAGAGAAATGTTGATTCTCCAATATCAACAGAAAATCCATTAAAAGCTGATCAGTTGGCAGATGAAGTGCATAAAAAAGAAAATGCAACAGACAAACAGGAAAGAAAACAATTCAGCTTAATAGCTGAACAAATTAAACTGCCTTCAATAGCATTGGATGAAAATAATCAAAGTAGCAACTCAGAAATCGAACATCAAATGATGAAATGTAAATCAGAATTACGTTTTATGCCACTAAGTGCCACTGATAGAAAGTTCTTGGCAAAAAATATAAAATGTCCACTTATGCTAGACAAAACTGACATATTTCAGAATAACAGTACGAAGTTGGGAAAACATCTGTTAACACAAAACATTGAACCTGATGGAAATTGTTTTTTTAGGGCTTTATCATTTGCTATATTCCATACTGAAGAAAATCATAAGGAAATAAGAAGAGTCATAGATCATTTGCTTGAAAATAAAGAAAAAGTCCAGTCCTATTTACGTCCTGGTTACAAGTCAGTGGATGAGTACATATGTAGAGAAAAAAATGTTTGATAATGGTACATGGGCAACTGAAGTAGGGATATTTGCGGCAGCAGAATGTTTTGATGTTGATATTTTTATTTTTGATGATATGCAAGAAGTTTGGAACAAGTTTATTGTTAATAAATTACCAGAAAGAGCAGAGGATGTCAATCTGAGAATATATTTAAAACACTGCTGTAGGAGTCATTATGAAGTGGTTTTGTCTGTGATAAATGAAGACATTCAAAATTTTCCCAGTGAAACTTCTCCATTAATTGATTTAACAGATTCCTTAAAGCTATCCATTTGTGGAAATTACCATCAAGGAAATGAAATATTTGGAAACAATGCTGGAAAGCAGTGTGTGATGAACTGTGTGTCTGCTGTAATATTTAGTCAGTCTAAGAGTTTGACATCATGGGATCCAAGTGATCTAGATCTTGTGCTACAGACAGGAAATCAGTTATACCAACATGTTAGGTTGACATCAAATAGTACAGAATCATTTGTATCCATAGCAGAAATTCCTACTAAAATTAATTGTTATGGAAAAATATTTGACTTGAATTTTAGCGAGTCATTATGTGGACCTGTCTTAAGAAATATTTGCATTGACTTAGATGCATTCCAAATGTTCACAATGGAGGAAGCTTTAAGTATTTCTTTATCAGAAACTGCAGAAGTCTGTGGATGTTTTGTGACTTTCAAAAGTAGCACAATTGTTGTTATGAAAGATGCAACTTCTTTTTTTGCATTTGACCCTCATTCAAGAAATGATCATGGCCTTCAAGTTGCTGATGGGACAAGTGTCCTCATTGAATGTTCTGACATTACAGATGTTACATGTCATTGTTTAAATCTGGCACAATCTATGAATGCAACCGACACTGATCAATTTGAAATTACGTCAATTTACATCAAATCAGAGAGCATATGTGAAGACAAATATAATAAAAATACTGATAACATTTCCAGCTTAGATAACTCTTTATCATCTGAGATAAAGATACATAAATATATCAAAAACTGAAAAAGAATTCAAGACAAGTGAAAAGAAACGCCTGTCATGTAAAAGGAAGTATGCTGAAGATGAAAGTTATAGAACAAAGAAAAGGAGGTATTCACAGAAGCGGTACCATGAATACTCTGCATATAAAGAAGCTACAAAGGAAAGATACAAGTTGCATAAACAAGCATTAAAAACAGAATTAAAAGCAAAGTACTTGAAAGAACACCAGTATAAACAAACAAAAGAAACAGCATCTGTGTATAAGTTTGCATCAAATCCTGTTCATAGACTGATCATTAAAGATGCATCTAAGCAGAAATATGCATCAAATGAATCACACAGAGAGGCAAAGAAAAAAGCATCAGCTGAAAAATATTCCTTGAATGAAGCGCACAGAGAGGCAAAGAAAAAAGCATATACTGAAAAATATTCCTCGAATGAAGCACACAGAGAGGCAATGAAAAAAGCATCGGCAGAAAAATATTCCTTGAATGAAGCACACAGAGAGGCAAAGAAAAAAAATCTATTGAAAAATATTCTTTAAATTCAGTTCACAGAGAGGCTGTCAAACAAGCAATCAATTGAAAAAAATTAGTAGATGAAACCGACAAACAGACAATTAAAGAAAAGTATTCAGGCAGTATCTTATTTAGAGAAGCAGTTAAAGCAAATGTATATAAACACAGACAACAAACAAAAGAAGCATTGAAACATGAAAACACAGTTTTTGAAAAATTTTGTTCAGACAATCAGGATTATCCAGACCATGTTTGCTGTGTTTGTTTAAAATTACTTTTCTTTAATCAAGTTAAAGAATGTAAGACTGACACATATCAAAACAAAGGTAGAGGAATTGCTTCTTTAGCAACAAGATGTATCAGCACAAAATACTTCAAACTATGCATCGGAAATAATAGTCATCAATGTTAGCAGATGCAAACTCTGGATTTGTTATACTTGCCATAGGAAAATTCTCAGTGGGACTATGCCAGTTGAAGCTAGCATAAATAATATGGAGTTAAGTCTTGTCCCATCAGAACTTGCAGTGTTAAACTCGATAGAATCCCATTTATTAGCCAGAGTCATACCATTCATGAAAGTAATTGCTTTACCAAAAGGAGGTCAGAATGGTTTTTTGGGACCAGCTGTCTGTGTACCAACTGATATGCAAAAATGCTTTTCTAGTTTGCCAAGTTCTAAAAATGACAATGAATTGATACCAGTAAAGTTGAAACGTAAGCTATCTTATAAAGGTCATGAACAATATCAGTTTGTAAATAGAACAAAAGTTGAAAGAGGTCTGAAGATTTTGATAGAAAACAATGCTTTGTATAAGGATGTTAATGTAGAAGAACTGACATTCAAACCTACACAAGTATTAGCAAAAAACAGTTCTGTAGACTTGACAGAAAATGAATTGGATGCAGAAAATGGAAATGTACCCGTCTGTGAAACGAGAGTGAGTAATGAAAACTTGAACAAAGTACAGGAGGACAAAATTGATGAAAGAAATGAATCTGTCTCAGGGCAAGTTTTAGACACATGTTTGCAACCAGTTGATCTTGGACAAGAAGTGCTGGATCAGTTTTATGATAAGATATTTTGTATTGCAACTAGTGAAGGGAACAACCCTATTAGAATTCTTATGGAAAAACAGATAGAAGCACTTGCATTTCCAACTTTGTTCCCAGATGGAAAAAATACTTTCAGTCATGATAGAGAGGTTAGAATAACATTATGTAGGTATTTGCACAATCGTTTGATGAATGTTGACAATAGATTTGCTATGAACACTGATTACATTTTTTTTGCTCAATACATGTTGGAACTACAACAAATAATTTCAAATGTGTCTTTAGCATTAAGAAGAACAACAGAAAACGGCCGCTTGAATGACAAAATTACAACCAAATTTCTGAAAGACAGTGAAAATGCTAAGAATATTTTTAAGAATGATGAAGGTTATAAATTTCTGAAACCTATCAGAGGAACACCACCATATTGGCAACAAGAACAAAAAGACCTCATGGCAATGCTAAGGCAACTTGGGATACCTACATGGTTCTGTTCCTTTTCCTCAGCTGAAATGAGATGGCCAGAAGTTATTCAAGCAGTTACAAATCAGCAATCAAAGAAAACAGTTCTTGATGAAATAGACTGGAAATCAAAATGTAAAATTCTGCGAAGTAATCCTGCTACTGTTGCCCGTATGTTTGATCACAGGTTTAATTTGTTCCTAAAAAATGTCATTTTGTCCCCAGCAGACCCCTTGGCAAAATAAAAGACTATTTCTATTGAGTAGAGTTTCAGCAAAGAGGCTCCCCTCATGTACATTGCTTATTTTGGGTTGAAAATGCACCTAAACTTGGAACTGACTCTGAATCAGAAATAACAGACTTTGTAGACAGATATGTTTCATGTGAAAAGCCATCGGAAGACACAGATATATTTGAGGTGGTAAACAGTGTTCAGCAGCACAGCAAAAATCACTCTAAATCTTGCAAAAAAATCTGGAAAAGAATGCAGGTTCAATTTTCCAAGACCACCTAGTATTAGGATATTTGTTTCCCAGCCGCCTAATGAGCTTGATGATATTCAAACCATGACATAGGATATGGATATTGAAGAACAGGAAAAGATTATTGAACACAATATGAAACAAAACCGTCTGAATATGTCACATGCTAAAGGAATTTTAGAAAAAGTATGGCAAGCAGTAGCAGCTAATGCAACTATAGAAACAAATGTATTGTTTCAAGATTTAGGTATAACTCAAGAGCTCTTTGAAAAGGCATTTAATGCAGCCACTAAAGGTAAAAAGATAATTATGAAAAGATCATGTTCAGATCTTTGGATAAACCAATACAATCCATTCTTACTGAAATGCTGGAATGCTAATATGGATATACAGTATGTGACAGATGCCTATGCCTGTATTGTTGATATAGTATCTTATATATCCAAAGCAGAAAGAGAAATGAGTCTTGTTCTAGAACATACACAAGCAGAGGCCAAAAAAAGGTAATGTAGAAGCAAAAGAAGCCTTGAAAAAAATTGGATCAGCCTATTTGCACAACAGAGAAGTAAGTGCTCAAGAAGCAGTATACAGAGCTTGTGGTTTGAAAATAAAAGAATGTTCCAGAAAAGTACAATTCATTCCAGTTGGAGAAAACCCAGTTCGAATGAGCTTGCCTCTAGAAGTAATACAACATAGACACTCAGACGACGACAACTCAGTGTGGATGTCAAACATCATTGATAAGTATCTAGCACGACCGTCTTCTGCAGTGTTTAATAGCATGCCATTAGCAGTTTTTTGTTCTGAGTACAGAGTTATGGCTTCATCAGAAGTAGCAAATAGGTCAAAGAAAAATGACAATGTCTTCAAACTACAGAATGAGCTTGGATATGTATGTAAGCGAACAAGATCAGAAAATGCAGTGATCAGGTATCCTCGCTTTTAAGTAACACGTGATGCTGAAAAATATTTTCATTCGGTTTTACAGTTATATTTGCCATACAGACAGACTGAAGATTTAAAAACCCCAGATAATCAGTCTTATTTAGATTTTTATGCTCATGGAACTGTTACCTTTGAGGGTGAAACAGAGGTTAGGACAGTGAAACCCTTTATTGAAAACATGCGAAAGTATTTTGAAGTGAATGTTGATGAAATAGATGTTGCAGAAGAAGTTTTAGAAACTTCAGAGCCACAGGAAGATGCATGGGCACAATTGTGTTCTGAAACTGAAAAAAAAAAAAAAAACAGAATTGAATGCCTGGAAGAAAAAGAACAAACTTCCTCCAAGGATGAAAATGTTCCTATCCCTGATTTACTGCAAAACCGTAAAGATAATCCTTCTTCAACAGAAATATGCCAGACTGTTCTGTCAAGAGAGGAGGGTTTGCAGCTGTTGCGATCAATGAATAACAAACAACAACAATGTTTCTACTTTGTTCGTAGATGGTGTCTAGATGTAGTTAGTGGAAAGACAAAAGAACCGTTCCATATATTTATTACTGGTGGGGCTGGATGTGGCAAAAGTCATCTGATAAAAGGCATATATTATGAAGCAACAAAGCATTTTTCTTCAATGCTTACTAACCCATCCGAAATATCTGTTCTGTTAACAGCACCTACTGGGGTTGCCGCTTTCAATATTGGTGGATTAACAGTTCCTAATGCTTTTTCAATACCAATTGAGGCATCTTTACCTTACCAACCACTAGGCGAAGACAAAATAAATTCTCTGCGCACAAAACTAGGTCAGTTGAAACTACTCATCATAGATGAAATATCCATGGTTGATAAAAAACTACTGGCATATATCCATGGTCGCTTAAGACAGATAAAACAAAACTGGTGATCAGTATCCGTTTGGCGGTGTATCAGTAATTGCTGTCGGAGATTTTTATCAGCTTCCACCAGTTAAAGGAAAAGCCTTGTACAAGAATGAAATACACTATGATTTGTGGAATGATAATTTTGTAAAAGTTGAGCTAACTGAATGTATGAGACAAAAAGATGATCTTCCTTTTGTTTAGGTACTAAATGAATGTCGAATCAAATCGAAAACAGACAACAAAAAGCAAATTAATGTTGCAATCTAGAGAAACAGGAGAAAATTCAATGGCACTTCATATATTTCCTCGAAATGATCAAGTGAATGAACATAATTTGCTCACATTTCAGAAGGTTTGTCCAGACAATATTTGTGTTGAAGACTGGATTATAGATGAGCGCTCTGGAAAAATGAAACGATGCAAAACTACAAATGAGAAGGTAAATTTATGTGACAGACTGTACATAGGAATTGGTGCCAGAGTAATGTTGACAATGAACATAGATGTTTCAGATGGTCTGATCAATGGAGTTATTGGAACTGTCAAAATATTCAAATAAACAGAGAACTAAATAGAGTGAAGCTGATTGAAATTGTATTTGATGACAAAAGATGTGGAGCAAAAAATGGAAGAAAAGTAATCAATGATACTATTGTTCAAATTAAGTTGCAAGAAGAAAATATTGGCAGAAGAACTAAACAAAATCAGACAGCAATTTCCATTAAGATTAGTTTGGGCATGCACAGTACATAAAGTTCAAGGACTCAGTACTAAAGAAGCAGTAGTTTCACTAGAGAAAATGTTTGCTCCTGGACGAGCCTATGTGGCACTAAGCCGTGTATCAACCCTAATGGTTTATACATTAATGAATTTAACGAAAAGGCAATATTTTCTAATTCTGAATCTCTTCCAGTCTGGCAAATATGAAAGAATTGTTTCAAGATACAAATGATTCAGAAAATGACTATGATATTCATCTTGCATATCATAATATTGAAGGACTTAAAAGACAAATGAATGACTTGACATGCAATAACAAAATTCTCAAATCAGATTGTATATGCCTTGTTGAAACCTGGTTAACTGGGGAAAAGTTTAATGAAACTATTGTTCTTGAGAACTTCAATGTGTTCAATAAGAAACGCAGAGACTCTTATTCACACAATATGGACATAAAGAATCAGTCTGGTGGAGGCATTTCTATTCTCAGTAAATCAGATATTAGTTGTGATATCAGAGATCTTCACATATCTAATTTGGAGTATATGAGCGTGTGCATCAAAGACACAATAATTGTTGTAATCTACCGTCCCCCATCATACCCTATTGCATCATTTCTAACTAAATTAATAGAACTTTTAGAAGCAATAAGTCATTATGAAAAAGTAATATTGCTTGGGGATTTCAATGAAGATCTTTTAGGAAATAAGGCCTCAGTGACAGCAGCCAATTTGCAAACAAAAGGTTATCGGCAGTGTGTGACTGAGCCAACTACAAGGCGTTTAACTCTGATCGACCATGTATATGTGAAAGGTATCAATAATCTTTCTACAAATGTACAGCAGACCTACTATAGTTACCATGAGGCTATTTTTATAGATTTCCAAATTAGGTAAAATATGATACATTTAAGGAAATTACTTCCTTACAGAAAAGTGTACCTTAACACATAAAATGTCTACAGAATCAGCTGTGCAGACAGTTTATCTCCAAGATGTGAATAACCTAAGCAGGAAACTTGTTTATTATCAACCCATAAAAATATCACCCACAATATTTTAAAGGTGGCTCTTTTTAGGGCTACCTTCAGGCGGTTGCATAAGATAGGGTGGCCGCCATCTTTTTTGTGTCACCTGCTGCAAGCAGAGGTGACACATAGGGATCCCTTTTCTGTTGTCCATCTGTCACACTTTTTCTGTTGTGCTTCAGCAGGTGACATATGTGTTCCAGGGAACACTCTTTTTTATATTTATGTTTTGTATAAGAATTTAATGATTTTCAATTAATTCTGACAGTATGGGACCCTCACAATACTATTATCACTAGATGTTATTTGGTACTGTGCAGTACCAGTTACTGTTGTAGGTAATTTTGCGAGTTGGGTTTGGGATTTATAAGACATGTAATTACCATAACAAAGTAAGCAACCTATAGTAATTTGATGCACTTTCACATAGAAGTCAAAACTGCATGGTAAATGTCAATAATTCTAGTAGAGTTACAACAGGATTTATGTTTACATCACTAGCTAGCAGAGTCCACTAAACCAATCAGATATATTTAAAAATAAACCACTCTGAAATGTTTGACTTGTACTTGGTACATTTATATCCAAAAGTACAAAAGTACAAAATGTACAGAGTATGGCACCAAAGGACAAAGCACTAAGGTACAGCTGTGTTTTAGCCCTAATATTAAATGTAATGCATTATGCATTGCAAATTCATAGGGATACTTATTTGTTTCATAGCATTTGATTATTGGGATTGTTCAAATAAATTAAGTTTTAAATGGATAAATGCAGTCTGTATCATGTTTTTTTTATCTGAAGTACTATATAGTAGAGCCTATTTGTACACAGTGCAACAACAGTAAGGGACTTCGGATTTTTCATGTGAGGAAGCCTTCCAGCTGGCTTGCGGTAGGTCGGTGGTTCTACCCGGGCACCTCTGTGTACTCGGGGTCTTCCTCCACCTGTAATTAGCTGGACGTCGCTATATGATTGAAATACTATCGCAGCGACGGTAAACTCCAATACAACAACAACAACAACAACAGTAAGACAACACATTCATCAGTAACCAAGGACACTGACATTAAGCCAGTTGGTCTACAGTGCAACAACAGTAAGACAACACATTCATCAGTAACCAAGGACACTGACATTAAGCCAGTTGGTCTACAGTGCAACAACAGTAAGACAACACATTCATCAGTAACCAAGGACACTGACATTAAGCCAGTTGGTCTACAGTGCAACAACAGTAAGACAACACATTCATCAGTAACCAAGGACACTGACATTAAGCCAGTTGGTCTATAGTGCAACATCAGTAAGACAGCACATTCATCAGTATCCAAGGACACTGACATTTAGCCAGCTGGTCTACAGTGCAACAACAATAAGACAACACATTCATCAGTATCCAAGGACACTGACATTTAGCCAGTTCTACAGAAAATAAAAAATCAATGCCAATATGTTGGGACTAACGTGACGTAGGATCAATGTTTTTTTAAATAGTTGGGTAGGGTTTGTCAGTCGGTAAATATTTAATATGTTTATCATCCACAGTGACCAATAGCAGTGTAATGTGGGTATTAATCATTTTCAGTGATAGCTCTAGTTTTTAAGAGTATCTTTTTTTTTTAAATATTTAAAAAATTTGTAACAATTTAAATACATTTTATCCCCCCTTTGAAAAAGAGGGAACATTGTTTTGCACATGTTGAACTATTGGCTGGTCTGTCGGTAGACCAAACCCTGTCCATGTAATAACATAAGTTCTATGTGCATGACCCTTAAGCCTCAAACTTCGTTATTGGCTGTTTAGCTTGTGAACAGCAGAAACTCCTCTTTGATTTTGGAGTCTGTACTTCTTAGGTCAAGGTTATAAGTTAAATTCTATAAAATGCTGTATTAAGAAACATTCTTTGACAATCTTGATCTTATTACATAGCACTAGCTATTACCATTATTGATTTTGGATTCTGTATTCCAAAGGTAACATGAATAAATTTTAAACTATATCAAAATGAAAGCCTTGTTTGAGTGATACCTTTTTGACCCTGGACTCTCAAACTTAGTATAGTTGTTGCTTATGACTCCTTGAATACCTCTCCTGATTCTGTGATGTGTATCTCAAAGGTCAAGGTCATTTCTCAAAGTCTCATAGACACTACATTATATAAGCATTATCCAACTGATATTTCAGGATCTGATTGACATGTTGGTATCAAACTTTGCATATGTTGCTTATGGCCCAAATAATTATGATTATTATGATAATTATAATTATCTTAAAGGTCAAGGTCACAGTTTATGTTAAGCAAACCTTGTCTTAGTGTTTTTTCTTTTGTTTTTTTTTTCTTTTGTTTTGTCTTGTGTTTTACAGATTGTTTGATCAGGAGCTAAAGAGAACAATATTTTGTTATTTGACTGGTAGAAACCCATATTTATTATGGTGTCTGAATCTAAAAGGTCATTGCCACATGGCTATTTGTAAATTCCAGTCAACATTATCCATGGGATTCCTTTAGATCTAATTATATCAAGCCCCTTCAAAATAATTGCATATGAGGTAGGACATATGTTTTATAAACATTTCTTGTTATTTTAAACATTCATTTCTGTATTGACACACTAAATACTGTTTTTTAGTGCTTAACACTTGGAATTTGTAACCTAATTAAAGACACAAAGCATTTATTTTTTTCTCTCTCTTGAAAGAATATATTTTATGCCTTAATTGCGTTTCCTTGTATGTTGATGTTTATATTCATTAAATGTTTAAAATTCTTTATCAAGAAATTATGAACAAATTATTGAACATATGATTATAATATTATTGTCAGAACTTTTTGTGTCACCTGCTGTAAGCATGGATGGTTACAAAGTATATTGTATTGATTTGATTTTTACGCTCCTCTTTGAAGAAGAGGGGGCATATTGTTTTGCAAATGTCGGTTGGTTCGTCGGTAGATCACTTCGTTTCCGATTGAAATCTAGAGAAGGCTTGGGCCCACGTTCTTCAAACTTCATGGGGTGATTGGTAGATGACTCCTATTGATTTTGGGGTCACTTAGTCAAAACTTACTTTCACAGTGACCTTCGAATATGAAAATTGTTTCCTATCAATATCTGGAGAACACTTGGGCCCACATTCCACAGAATTCATAGGGTGATTAGTCATGACTAGTAGATGACCCCTTTTTATTTTGGGGTCAAGGATGCTTGGGCCTACATTCTTCAAACTTAATAGGGTGATTAGTCATGACTAGTAGATACCCCATTGATTTGGTGTAACTTGGTCAAGGTATAAGGATTGTGGAAATCATTTCCAATCAATAATGGAAGAGTGCATGGGCCCACATTTCTCAAACTTATTAAGATGATTGGTCATGACTAGTAGATTACCCCGATTGAATTTGGTGTAACTTGGTCAAGGTGACCTTTGAATGGGAAAATCGTTTCCTTTCATTAACCGGAGCATTCCCCAAACTTCATGGGGTGATTGGTCATGACTAGTAGATGACCCTATTGAATCTTGGGTCAAAGGTCAATGTCACAGTGACCTCGATGGGAGGGTTGGGAGCGTAGGGAGGCATATGTGTTGTTCCGACAACTCTTGTTGATAGCAGACTTGCACTTTTGACATGCTATTTCTCTGTCAATCTATAAGTACTGCATGTATTAAACATGTTTCAAAACTGTATAATCTGTTTACACTCTGTACAGTGAGCTAGTATATTAATCAACATATTATATATCATGTACATGTATCTTGAGGGTCATGTGTGTCTGTGAAGATTATGATCAACGATCCATGGACCCCTGAGACTTAAAATAATGTAATTCTGATGCTTATTTTTTTTGTGAAAAAAAATATATACCATATCTTTCAAACTTTGTATGTTTTGTGTTTTATGTAGATGCACACTTATATGTTCCTTTTATACACTTGGCTGATTTTTCACTAACTTTATTATTAGCTGGACATAACCATATACTAGTTTGATTGAAATAATGTTGCAGTGATGACAACAAAACATGAATCAAATTCACTACAACGTATATATAAATAATAGTGAATAGTTTAATATGATTTAGGATAATTTCATTAAATGCATGTTTCTGATCCTTCAGTTTTGTGTATATACTACTCAAAGTTTGCTAAGCACCACCAGCTATTTTCCCATAGAGTGTACCTGAAAGGAAAGCGTTAGCTGACCATCATTTTAACGCATAGTTTTTGTCAAAATGATAGAAAAGAGACTCAAAAATGAGTTACGATTTAGCCAATTCCTGTCATTAGTTGGCAAATTCACAAAAGTGTGTTTTTTTTGCAAGAAATGGCATTTTATAAAGAAAGCCGAAAGTCCTTATTTCTAATGTAGCTTCCTTATACTTTAATCGATTTCAAAAGTTTAGGTACCAAAATAATCGTCCGAAAATTCTCTACATTTTACTTGCTTTAAATCTTCAATGATTATTGAAAAACAAGCTGTTTAACCTTGAGAAAACTGCAAAAATCACTTAAGTTATATACACGAATTTCGTTGTTTTGCCATTACTGCATGATTTTTAGGTCAGTCGTAAAACTTAAAGCATCAAAAGAACGGTCAAACATTGCTCTACAAATAATGTTCATAATCATATTTTCGAAAATCAAAGGTTTCCGAGATATAAACTGTTAAACGCACTGAGGGAAACCAAATTTTCTTTGTATTGCCATAACTGAACTGATTCAACCCTGATCATCAAAAACTAAATATCATCTAAAAGGTCTTTCAAAGCACTACAAATTATTCCGATAGTGTCTCGATAGAATATTTACCGTTTTTGAGATATTTAAGGTCGAAAAAGCGATAATTGATATATGACCTTGACCTTTGCAATTTTCCGGAAACGGAAGTGACATGGATCCATAGAATCTAATGCTGCACTTTCAGTCAAAATTACATGCAAATCATACAAAAAATAAGGCATACAGGGATAAAAAAAAACGTTTATTTTTAATACAATTTTTATTTGGCATTATGACGTCATATGACGTAATATGACGTTCATCTTCTCAAAATGTAATGAAGATCTGGAGACTTATATTAAGTCCAAATATTAGCTTTCTAGCTCATCTGGAAGCGATTTTATACACATTTGAAATTTGACGTCAATGGTTCGAATCTTGGATTCGCCATGGAACCATTGCCTTATCGAATTTTGAAAAACGGACAGCGGGATGCACAACTAGAGCCTATCATACACATTCTGTGAAATTTTGATGAAAATCGGCCCAGAAATAATGGCTGTAGACCGTGTACAACCTTTTTCACCTGACGTCATATCTGACTATGAAATTCATTGCATTCGAAAGCACATGGTTTGAAATATTTGCCATTAAATTTTCATTGTTCTGGGCCATTGGCAACACATCGAAATTAACACAAATACAAGAGGAAGAAAAAAATAATAAGAAGAATAAGAAAAATATCTATAAGAATTAAAGAATTACTTATTTTCATAGAGAATTAATTCATTCGTTCCATTCTTGGGAAAAATACACTTCCTTGTACTTTCTTCGTTCTGAATTGACTTACTTTTTATTACAATTACCCTCTCTCTCTATCGATGTTTCTGCTTGTATACTAGCATGTACTCGTGAGCTAGTGTTTTGTACAACGAAATTTGTTTGTGACAAGAAAAAAATTAAAATTATTAATTATAATTTAAACGCTCAGTTATCTGTTAGTAAATACACGTACGTACATAGCGGGAACCGTAGGAATATTATCATCATTCTTGCTCTGAATATGTTTAATGCAACAGGAAAAATATGTCGGTGATTTTTTTGTGTGTGTGTTTTTTATACATGAAAGTATACGTTAACTAGATGTCATTCGTGAAACCGAATGATAGGACTTTCTGCAAGCTGTGTTAATGCAAAAAGCAGGAGATAGAAGTTTCATGTAATGACTCACTTCTGGTAGTATTTCATGTTCATGCTGAACAATTGACATTATATTCCGAAATTAGTGCAAATGATAAGAACTAAGTTTTAGTCTGTGACGTAACATGATGTCATATGACGTCAGAACATGACTGCAAACTTGATTTCTAGTTTAAAGGTCCTATGTTCGAATCTCACCTCAGCCACAATACTTCTGTTTTTCGGAATTAAGGTTCGCTGACAAAATATTCACACCTTAGTTTCAAGATGTACCATCTGTAAAAATTTGAAGAAAATCTGATCATAAATGGCGGCTGTAGAGCGAGAACACCATTTTTCACTATTTTTAGCTCTGTTGTCACGTGACGTCATAGGGTGCTGACAATGCTGTTGCTCAAAAGTGCAAACTTTACTGCAATAACTCTGAAATTTTCATTATTCTGAACAACTGGCATCATGTCGAAATCATTGCCCTAAAATGAAAATTAAGAAGTATGCTTATGACGTCACATGACGACATTTGACGTCACGACTCAAAATATATTGAGAAATTCTGCAGAACTGCAAACTGTCTAAGTTTCAACTTTCTATTTCATCCTGAAGCTCTTTAATTCTTAAAGGAAATTTTCGGTCCTATGTTCGAATCTTATTTCAGCCACAGAACTTCGGTCTTTTGGAAATTCGGTTAGCTGACAGGATATGCACACCTTAGTTTCAAGATGTACCATCTGTGAAAATTTGAAAAAAATCCGACCATAAATGGCAGCTGTAGAGCGTGAACACCATTTTTCACTATTTTTAGCTGTGACGTCACATGACGTCATAGGGTGCTGAAGATGCTTTTGTTCAAAAGCGCATACTTTACTGTCATAACTCTAAAATTTTCATTATTCTGAACAACTGGCATCATGTCGAAATCAATGCCCTAAAATGAAAATTAAGAAGTATGCTTATGACGTCATATGACGACATTTGACGTCACGACTCAAAATATATGTAGAAATTCTGCAGAACTGCAAACTGTGTAAGTTTCAACTTTCTATCTCATCCTGAAGCTCTTTAATGCTAAAATGAAATTTTCGGTCCTATGTTCGAATCTTATTTCAGCCACAGAACTTCGGTCTTTCGGAAATTCGGTTAGCTGACAGGATAAGCACACCTTAGTTTCAAGATGTACCATCTGTGAAAATTTGAAGAAAATCCGACCATAAATGGCGGCTGTAGAGAGTGAACACCATTTTTACTATTTTTAGCTCTGACGTCATATGACGACATAGGGTGCTGAAGATGCCTTTGTTCAAAAGCGCATACTTTACTGTCATAATTCTGAAATTTTCATTATTCTGAACAACTGGCATCATGTCGAAATCATTGCCCTAAAATAAAAATTAAGAAGTATGCTTATGACGTCAGATGACGTCATATGACGTCAGGAATCTAAACATATGTAGAAATTCTGCAGAACTGAAAACTGTGTAAGTTTCAACTTTCTATCTCATCCTGAAGCTCTTTAATCCTAAAATGAAATTTTCGGTCCTATGTTCGAATCTTATTTCAGCCACAGAACTTCCGTCTTTCGGAATTTCGGTTAGCTGACAGGATATGCACACCTTAGTTTCAAGATGTACCATCTGTGAAAATTTGAAGAAAATCCGACCATAAATGACGGCTGGAGAGCGCAAACACCATTTTTCACTATTTTTAGCTGTGACGTCATGTGATGTCATAGGCTGCTGACAATCATTGAAAACAAACTTTCCTCACGTGAAATAACCCATAAAAATTTCATGTTCCTAGGACTATTGCAACATATTAAAATAAGCGTTTAGTTAGGAAGAAGAAAAGAATAATAATAATAAAAAAATGACGTCACATGACGTCATATGACGTTTATTTTCACATAATTGTTAGACACCCAGAGACCTACTAACTGACAAAATTTCAACTTTCTATCTCAAATAGGACAGTTTTTATAAGCATTTAAAAATTGACGTCCTTGGTTCGAATCTTGGATCCGCCATAGATACTTGGACTTTTCGAATTTTGAAAAACGGACACCGGTATACACAGTAAGAACGTAATATACACATTATGTGAAAATTTGATTATAAAATCGGCCCATTAATAATGGCTCTGGACCGTGTACAAACTTTCGTAGTCAATTTCAAATGTGACGTCATATGACGTCATAGGCTTCTGAAAATCATTGAAATCAAAATTTCAGCGTCTGAATCATTTGTCATTAAATTTTCATTGCCCTTCGACAATTTCAACATATAAAAATACTCTTATTAATATTAGAAATACATTATCATATAATGACGTCAAGTGACGTCATGTGACGTTTATTATCACAAAATGTTTAAGACTACCAGAGACCTATATACTGACCAAATATCATTTTTCTATCTCAAATAAATCCGATTTTATAAGCATTTAAATATTTACGACCTTGGTTCGAATCTTGAATTCGCTATAGAAGCATGGACTTTTCGAATTTTGAAAAACGGACATGAGATGCACAACTAGAACTTAATATACACATTCTGTGAAAATTTGATGAAAATCGGTTCATAAACAATGGTTGTAGACCGCGTACAAACTTTTGTTGCATATTTCAAGTGTGACGTCATATGACGTCATAGGCATATGAAAATCATAGAAATCAAAATTTCAGCCTTTGAAGCATGTGTCATTAAATTTTCATTGCCCTTCGACAATTTAAACATATAGAAATATTCTTGTTAATATTAGAAATACATTATCATATAATGACGTCACGTGACGTCATATGACATTTATTTTCACAAAACGTTTAAAACTTCTAGAGACCTATATACTGACTAAATATCAACTTTCTATCTTAAATAGGACAGATTTTATAAGCATTTAAAAATTTACGACCTTGGTTCGAATCTTGGATTCGCTATAGAACCATGGACTTTTCGAATTTTGAAAAACGGACACAGGGATGCACAACTAGAGCCTAACATACACATTCTGTGAAATTTTGATGAAAATCGGTCCAGAAATAATGGCTGTAGACAGCGTACAAACTTTTTCACCTGACGTCAAATCTGACGTTATATGACGTTGAATGAATATAAAATTCATTGCATCCGAAAGCTCATGGTTTGAAATATATGCCATAAAATTTTCATTGTTCTGAGTCAATGGCAACACCTCGAAATTAACATAAATATAAGAGGAAGAAAAAAAGAACTAGATGTCATTCGTCTAACCGAATGATAGGACTTTCTGCTACAGGTGTTAATGCAAAAAGCAGGAGATAGAAGTTTCATGTAATGACTCACCTCTGGTAGTATTTCATGTTCATGCTGAACAATTGACATTATATTCCGCGAAAAATAAGCGTTTAGTTACAAAGAAAAAAATAATAAGTAGCAGTAGTAGTAGTATGCTTATGACGTCATATGACGTCACAACTCAAAATATCTGAAGAAATTATGCAGAACTGCAAACTGTGTAAGTTTCAACTTTCTATCTCATCCCGAAGTTCTTTAACCCTAAAATGAAATTTTTGGTCCTATGTTCGAATCTCACTTCAGCCGCAATACTTCGGTTTTTTGGAATTAAGGTTAGCTGACAAAATATTCACACCTTAGTTTCAAGATGTACCATCTGTAAAAAATTGAAGAAAATCTGATCATAAATGGCGGCTGTAGAGCGCGAACACCATTTTTCACTATTTTTAGCTGTGACGTCATGTGATATCATAGGCTGCTGATAATTATGGAAATTCAAAATTTCCTCACGTGACTATTAACCCATAAAAATTTCATCGTCCTCGGACTATTGCAACATATTAAAATAAGCGTTTAGTTAGGCAGAAGAAAAGAATAATAATAATAAAAAAATGACGTCACGTGACGTCATATGACGTTTATTTTCACATAATTGTTAGACACCCAGAGACCTGCTAACTGACAAAATTTCAACTTTCTATCTCAAATAGGACAGTTTTTATAAGCATTTAAAAATTGACGTCCTTGGTTCGAATCTTGGATCCGCCATAGATGCTTGGACTTTTCGAATTTTGAAAAAAGGACACCGGTATACACAATAAGAACGTAATATACACATTCTGTGAAAATTTGATAAAAATCGGCCCATTAATAATGGCTCTGGACCGTGTACAAACTTTCGTAGTCAATTTCAAATGTGACGTCATATGACGTCATAGGCTTCTGAAAATCATTGAAATCGAAATTTCAGCGTCTGAATCACTTGTCATTAAATTTTCATTGCCCTTCGACAATTTCAACATATAGAAATATCCTTAGTAATATTAGAAATACATTATCATGTAATGACGTCACGTGACATCATGTGACGTTTATTTTCACAAAATATTTAAGACTCCCAGAGACCTATATACTGACCAAATATCACTTTTCTATCTTAAATAGGACCGATTTTATAAGCATTTAAAAATTTACGACCTTGGTTCGAATCTTGAATTCGCTATAGAACCATGGACTTTTCGAATTTTGAAAAACGGACATGAGATGCACAACTAGAACTTAATATACACATTCTGTGAAAATTTGATGAAAATCGGTTTATAAACAATGGCTGTAGACCGCGTACAAACTTTTGTTGCATATTTCAAATGTGACGTCATATGACGTCATAGGCATATGAAAATCATAGAAATCAAAATTTCAGCCTTTGAAGCATGTGTCATTAAATTTTCATTGCCCTTCGACAATTTCAACATATAGAAATATTCTTGTTAATATTAGAAATACATTATCATATAATGACGTCACGTGACGTCATATGACATTTATTTTCACAAATTTTTTAAAACTTCTAGAGACCTATATACTGACTAAATATCAACTTTTTTATCTTAAATAGGACAGATTTTATAAGCATTTAAAAATTTACGACGTGGTTCGAATCTTGGATTCGCTATAGAACCATGGACTTTTCGAATTTTGAAAAACGGACACAGGGATGCACAACTAGAGCCTAACATACACATTCTGTGAAATTTTGATGAAAATCGGTCCAGAAATAATGGCTGTAGACCGCGAACAAACTTTTTCACCTGACGTCAAATATGACGTTATGTGACGTCATATGAATATGAAATTCATTGCATCCGAAAGCTCATGGTTTGAAATATATGCCATACAATTTTCATTGTTCTGAGTCAATGGCAACACCTCGAAATAAACACAAATATAAGAGGAAGAAGAAAAGAATAATAAGAAGAAGAAGAAGAATAAAAAAACAGTACAAACCCAATATGACTTTCTGCCTGTAGGCAGAAAGTCCAAAATAAAAAAAAACCCAATAGGACTTTCTGCCGGAAAAAAAAACAACATCTGCTTTATATAGTATATATAGAAGATGACATAATAGATAATCTGTCCAAATTGCAACTTTCTATCTCCTCTATTTCTATATAAAATAGCACAAATAGAACACATTCTGTGAATTTTAATAAAAGTCCGCCCATATCTTGCCCATGTAGTTTACATACAAAATTTATACTATGTCATATGACATGAAAGAAAAATGAAACAGTGTTCAAATGTAAGTTTCTAACTTTAATCACACATAGAATTTCATCACTCCAGCTCAGTTGAAACCTTGTTTAATTTTAGCCTCAGTAGGAAGAAGTATTGAATATTTGTATAGTGCTATATCCTTTCGACACCTGTAACGTAGTTAAACGTATTTAGCGATTTTGGCGTGTTTGGGCTTCCGTAGTTTTGCCATAAATTCCTGGAATTTCGAACTATGGTGATATTTTGAAAGGTAACATCCCAGCCTACAAACTGATGCAATATGAATATCGTTAGCATAACAATGCAGTTTTTAGATGGTCTAAAATGTGGGGCTGCGTGTGAATTTTTCAAGGCTTGCAAACTGCTCGCTAGCTACATAGTGTTGCAAATACGGATTTTTGTCTTGTGCCGTTGTACATGTATTAACTTCAATGCTTATTTTGGAAACAGTCAACATTCGACAAAAAACAACAACAACAAAAAACAACAAAATCAAGATATAGCCCATCAATTGCAATTTGATATTTTTTTTTTTTTTAAATCGGTTCATAAACAATGGCTGTAGACCGCGTACAAACTTTTGTTGCATATTTCAAGTGTGACGTCATATGACGTCATAGGCATATGAAATTCATAGAAATCAAAATTTCAGCGTTTGAAGCATGTGTCATTAAATTGTCATTGTCCTTCGACAATTTCAACATATAGAAATATTCTTGTTAATATTAGAAATACATTATCATATAATGACGTCACGTGACGTCATATGACATTTATTTTCACAAAATGTTTAAAACTTCTAGAGACCTATATACTGACTAAATATCAACTTTCTATCTTAAATAGGACAGATTTTATAAGCACTTAAAAATTTACGACCTTGGTTCGAATCTTGGATTCGCTATTGAACCATGGACTTTTCGAATTTTGAAAAACGGACACAGGGATGCACAACTGGAGCCTAACATACACATTCTGTGAAATTTTGATGAAAATCGGTCCAGAAATAATGGCTGTAGACCGCGAACAAACTTTTTCACCTGACGTCAAACCTGACGTAATGTGACGTCATATGAATATGAAATTCATTGCATCCGAAAGCACATGGTTTGAAATATATGCCATAAAATTTTCATTGTTCTGAGTCAATGGCAACATATCGAAATTAACACAAATATAAGAGGAAGAAAAAAAGAACTAGATGTCATTCGTTTAAACGAATGATAGGACTTTCTGCAACATCTGCTTTATATAGTATATATATAGAAGATGACATAATAGATAATCTGTCCAAATTGCAACTTTCTATCTCCTCTATTTCTATATAAAATAGCACAAATAGAACACATTCTGTGAATTTTAATAAAAGTCCGCCCATATCTTGCCCATGTAGTTTACATACAAAATTTATACTATGTCATATGACATGAAAGAAAACTGAAACAGTGTTCATATGTAAGTTTCTAACTTTCATCACACATAGAATTTCATCACTCCAGCTCAGTTGTAACCTTGTTTAATTTTAGCCTCAGTAGGAAGAAGTATTGAATATTTGTATAGTGCTATATCCTTTCGACACCTGTAACGTAGTTAAACGTATTTAGCGATTTTGGCGTGTTTGGGCTTCCGTAGTTTTGCCATAAATTCCTGGAATTTCGAACTATGGTGATATTTTGAAAGGTAACATCCCAGCCTACAAACTGATGCAATATGAAAATCGTTAGCATAACAATGCAGTTTTTAGATGGTCTAAAATGTTGGGCTGCGTGTGAATTTTTCAAGGCTTGCAAACTGCTCGCTAGCTACATAGTGTTGCAAATACGGATTTTTGTCTTGTGCCGTTGTACATGTATTAACTTCAATGCTTATTTTGGAAACAGTCAACATTCGACAAAAAAAAAAAAATAAAAATCAAGATATAGCCCATCAATTGCAATTTGATTTTTTTTTTTTTAAGTCGTTGCGCAAGTATTTAAGCTTGGTGACCCCTGCGCGTGACCTTTTCCATATTTTTATGATGCATGATTATGAAATATCTTATTTTCCATGTAACTTTCTTATATGAAGTCCAATTTCAATAAATTTGGTACCGTTAGAAAGTTCTTAAAACATGCTACATTTTATACGCATAATGTATAAACTTATCTTCAGTCGTTTCTGAGATATTGACTGTTAAACCTCAAGAAAACAGCATATTATCAGCAAAATTAGCTTCATTTCATTTAGTTTTTTTGCTTATAACTTTGTATTGCGTAAACCAATTTTAATAAACTAAATATCTTTGGAAATGTCAATTATTCAGCTATAATTTTTATTCATACATAATTTTACAAAAATCGATATTAATTGAGATATGGCTACATATATGCAGTAGGGGTGAAATCAAAATTTCCTCACGTGCCTAATAACCCATAAAAATTTCATCGTCCTAGGACTATTGCAACATATTAAAATAAGCGTTTAGTTAGGAAGAAGAAAAGAATAATAATAATAAACAAATGACGTCACGTGACGTCATATGACGTTTATTTTCACATAATTGTTAAGAAACCCAGAGACCTACTAACTGACAAAATTTCAACTTTCTATCTCAAATAGGACAGCATTTAAATATTGACGTCATTGGTTCGAATCTTGGATCCGCCATAGATGCTTGGACTTTTCGAATTTTGAAAAACGGACACCGGTATACACAATAAGAACGTAATATACACATTCTGTGAAAATTTGATAAAAATCGGCCCATTAATAATGGCTCTGGACCGAGTACAAACTTTCGTATTCAATTTCAAATGTGACGTCATATGACGTCATAGTCTTCTGAAAATCATTGAAATCGAAATTTCAGCATCTAAATCATTTGTCATTAAATTTTCATTGCCCTTCGACAATTTCAACATATAGAAATACTCTTGTTAATATTAAAAATACATTATCATATAATGACGTCACGTGACGTCATATGACGTTTCTTTTCACAAAATGTTAAAGACTCTTAGAGACCTATATACTGACCAAATATCACTTTTCTATCTTAAATAGGACCGATTTTATAAGCATTTAAAAATTTACGACCTTGGTTTGAATCTTGAATTCGCTATAGAACCATGGACTTTTCGAATTTTGAAAAACGGACACCGGGATACACAACTAGAACTTAATATACACATTCTCTGAAAATTTGATGAAAATCGGCCCATTAATAATGGCTCTGGACCGTGTACAAACTTTCGTAGTCAATTTCAAATGTGACGTCATATGACGTCATAGGCTTCTGAAAATCATTGAAATCGAAATGTCAGCATCTGAAGCCTGCGGCATTAAATTTTCATTGCCCTTCGAAAATTTCAACATATAGAAATAATCTTGTTAGAATTAGAAATTCATTATCATATAATGACGTCACGTGACGTCATATGACATTTATTTTCACAAAATGTTTAAGACTCCCAGAGACCTATATACTGACCCAATATCATTTTTCTATCTCAAATAGGACCGATTTTATAAGAATTTGAATATTTACGACCTTGGTTCGAATCTTGGAATCGCTATAGAACCTTGGACTTTTCGAATTTTGAAAAACGGACACCGGGATGCACAACTAAAACTTAATATACACATTCTGTGAAAATTTGATGAAAATCGGTTCATAAACAATGGCTCTGGACCGCGTACAAACTTTTGTTGCATATTTCAAGTGTGACGTCATATGACGTCATAGGCACATGAAAATCATAGAAATCAAACTTTTAGCAATTGAAGCATGTGTCATTAAATTTTCATTGCCCTTCGACAATTTCAACATATAGAAATACTCTTGTTAATATTAGAAATACAATATCTTATAATGACGTCACGTGACGCCATATGACATTTATTTTCACAAAATGTTTAAAACTTCTAGAGACCTATATACTGACTAAATATCAACTTTCTATCTTAAATAGGACAGATTTTATAAGCATTTAAAAAATTTACGACCTTGGTTCGAATCTTGGATTCGCTATAGAACCATGGACTTTTCGAATTTTGAAAAACAGACACCGGGATGCACAACTAGAACTTAATATACACAATCTGTGAAAATTTGATGAAAATCGGTTCACAAACAATGGCTGTAGACCGCGTACAAACTTTTGTAGCATATTTCAAATGTGACGTCACATGACGTCATAGGCATATGAAAATCATAGAAATCAAAATTTCCTCGCATCAAGTATATGCCCTTAAAATTTCATGGCCCTGGGACCATTGCAACATGCTTAAATTAACGCTCAGTTTGGAAGAAAAAAAGAATAAGAAGAATAAAAAAACATAACAAACCCAATAGGACTTTCTGCTTTAGGCAGAAAGTCCTAATAATAAAAAACAGTACAAACCCAATAGGACTTTCTGCCGAAAGGGCAGAAAGTCCTAATAATAAAAAAACAGTACAAACCCAATATGACTTTCTGCCGAAAGGGCAGAAAGTCCTAATAATAAAAAAACAGTACAAACCCAATATGACTTTCTGCCTGTAGGCAGAAAGTCCTAATAAGAAGAAGAAGAAAAGAATAACTAGATTTCATTCGTTATAAATTTCTACTTTTAACATATTTTTGTAGGGCCATAACTCCATAAACTTTGAAAGATAAACCGATTAACTTGGAGGGTATGGCAAAAGTAACTGAAAATCATTTTTTAAATTTCATTTAACTTGTCCTTTTCTTATAATCTATGCAACAAAACAAATTTATTGTAAATGCTTACAATTCGATTGTCACATAATTCGTTCCAGCTTTAGAGGTTTTCAAGATATAAACAATGATTGAACTTAACATTTTTATCAAAATGGAAATGACATTGTTCCACAGGATCAAATGCTACACCTTCAATAAGAATTCATGCAAATCAAACAAAAAATAAGACCTTCAGGTGTTAAAACCGTTTAATTTCAACAGAAAAAAATAACTTTGGCCTTATGAGATCACATGATGTAATATGACGTTCATCTTCTCTGAATATAAAGAAGACTTGGAGACTTATACTGAAATTTGACATCAATGCCTCTAATCTTGGATTAGTCATAAAACCTTTGCCTTTTCGAATTTAAAAAAATGGACACCGGTTAGAGCGTAACATATACATTCTGTGAAATTTTGATGAAAATCCGTCCAGAAAAAAATGTCTGTAGACCGCGTACAAACTTGTGTAGACAACGTCAAGTTTGAGTTCATATGATGTCATAGACATAAGAAAATCAATAAAATGAAATCTTCATTACTTTAGATATATGAGAAATTTAAATTTTTTTGTCAAATGACGTTCCCAAAAAAGGATCTAAAGTCCAAATATCAGCATTTAAGTCATCTGGAAGCGATTTTATACGTTTTTGAAATTTGACGTCAATGGTTCGAATCTTGGATTCGCCATAGAACCATTGCCTTTTTGAATTTGGAAAACGAACACCAGGATACACATCTAGAGCATTACATATGCCTTCTGTGAAATTTTTATGTAAATCGGTCCGGAAATAATGGCTGTATACTGCATAAACCTTTTGGACCTGACGTCAAATCTGACGTTATATGACGTCATATTAATATGAAATACCTGGCATTCAAACGCACATTGGTTAATGTATATGCCATTAAATTTTAATGGTCCTGAGAACTTTACAACATATTTAAATTAACGCGTAGATATCAAAAATTCTTTTTGACCTTATGACGTCATATGACGTCAAATGACGTTAATTATCACAGAATTTATAGGACACTTAAAGACTTATAATCTGTCCAAATATAAGCTTTCTAGCTCACACGGAAGCGATTTTATACGCATTTGAAATTTGACGTCAATTGTTCGAATCTGTGACTCGCCATAGAACCATTGTCCTTTCGAATTTTGAATAACGGACACCGGAAAGCACAACTAGAGCCTACTATACACATTCTGTGAAATTTTGATGAAAATCGGTCCAGAAATAATGGCTGTAGGCCGCGTACAAACATTATAAGACGACGTCAAGTTTGACGTCAAGACACGTCATAGGCAAATGAAAATCATAGAAATGCAAAATATTTTATCAGAAGCATAAGCTGTTGGATTTTCAAGGTGTTCGGACGTTTTTAACATATAGAATTTAACACGTAAAAATTAGAAATTTCTTTTCACCTCATGAAGTCATATGACGTCATATGAAGTTCATTCTCTCGGGATCTTAAGAAATCATAGAGACTTATATCCTATTCAAATATTAGCTTTCTAGCTCATCTGGAAGCGATTTTATACGCATTTGAAATTTGACGTCAATGGTTCGAATCTTTCACTCGCCATAGAACCATTGTCTATTCGAATTTTGAAAAAACGGACACCGGAAGGCACAACTAGAGCCTAATATACACATTCTGTGAAATTTTGATGAAAATCGTCCCAGAAATAATGGCTGTAGACCGTGTACAAACTTTTT
>CM037783.1:34261358-34311358 GCA_021229015.1 Solen grandis | reverse complement strand
GAACTTATTACAATTTCTGAGAAGTAACGGGCGTTTTAATTTTAAATTTGAATATTATCTGGATTCTTAACAAGAAAATATAGAATCGCTCTTTTAAAATTAAGACTTTCCTCACATCATCTTCAAATTAAATATGACAGATATGGTTTAAATTAATTAGAAAATAGCCAGATTTATCGAACCATTTGCAGACTGGTGATATTGAGGATGAGTTTCATTTTGTGTGTGTTTGTACATTTAAAAAAGTACTTATAATATATTAACATGAAAATCATTGCTGAACTTAATTAAATTTATCAAACATGCATTCATTATTCGAAACACCTTTATATTATATAATTAATATTTAAAAAATTTTCATTTTTTTATGTTATTATATCAGTGTTATATTTGATTTTCCATATTTAGTATTTTGATCTATAATTGAAATGTGAATAAATTGTGCTCTGAATAGCACACAGTTCATCCTTACGGTTTTCTCTATATTTTTTGTTATTTTTTTTTTTTAAGGGTTATTTCTCTCTCTTCATGCTATGTTTGTTAAAATTTATTTCATTTGTTCATGTAACAAGAAACTTGTACATGTGTTTACATAAAATATACGAATCTTGACATTTTAAAGTACTGGTCTATCCCAGGAATCGTCGAGAATGATTAATTTGTAAAAGTTGTAAGTGCATGCTACGATCTCCCAAACTTCGGCGCATTGGATTGCCTCCCATTAATCACTGCCACGCTGTATACCACGTGACCATGGCGTGTAACAACGGTCAAGCTATTAGTTATCTGTGATTTACAATATCTCAGCTATTTTCTTCTAACTGTGGCATTGATCTGTGTATGATTCTCCTGCGTTGGAGATTGACGATCTCCGTCTACATATTGCATTTCGACGAGAAACTTTCTTCAGCTTAGGAAGAAAAAAAAAACACCGTTCTCGATGATTTGAATACATCGATATGTTTAATTTAAAATGATATTGTCTCGAATAAGTAAGTAAAGTAACTCAAATCACACAAGAATCCAGTCAATTACCTACCTTTAACAAGGAGTAATATTCCATGATAAAATGAGTAAGAAATTTTATACGTGTGGGATTGATCCATATCATTTATGATCATTTTGCATTTTCAGTATTTCGCACGGGGATATCGAATTTTCAGGAATGAAGCTCTCGCTTTTTATAACTCTGTTTATTGTTATATGAAAACCTGTACAGTATTTAAACTATTTATGGAAGGCATTTTCGGAAGTCCGCCTGCTACGGTTTATTCAAAAGAAAACGTACATTGATTAATAACTGTGTTACTGGTAAACCAAACTTGAGCCGTAGCTGTCCCTCGACTTTCATTTTATAGTTTTGCGCTTTAATTTATTCATACCGTCATTAAGATTTTAAATCGTTCAATTGCTGTCATTAGGTTTAATCTTTTTGAGTTTGCATGATTTAAAATTTTGTTAATTTTACCGCAAAAATATAAACAGTATATCTTAAAAATTTTTTTGAGATTACTTGACATCAAAATTAATAGTCGATGTTGACTTGTTTATCTGATTATAAAAAGCTTATCAACAAACATTACAATAGAGCTTAGCAAAAAACACTACAATATGGCTTTCCAACAAACACAACAATAGAGTTTAGCAACAAACACTACAATAGGGCTTTCCAACAAACATTACAATAGAGCTTAGCAACAAACACTACAAAACTGTGGGTCTTTGTATGTTGTGGTAAGCTCTATTGAATGTTTGTGGGTAGCTCTATTGTTATGTTGTGGGTTAGCTCTATTGTAATGTTTGTGGGTAAGCTCTATTGTTGTTTGGTAAGCTATGTTTTTTTGTGGGTAAGTTCTATTGTACTGTTTGTAGGTAAGCTCTATCGTTATATTTGAAGGCCTAGGTAAGCTGTATTGTAATGTTTGTGGGTAAGCTCTATTGTTATGATTGTTGGTTAGCTCTATTGTAATGTTTGTGGGTAAGCTCTATTGTACTGTTTGTAGGTAAGCTCTATCGTTATATTTGAAGGCCTAGGTAAGCTGTATTGTAATGTTTGTGGGTAAGCTCTATTGTTATGATTGTTGGTTAGCTCTATTGTAATGTTTGTGGGTAAGCTCTATTGTGCTGTTTGTAGTAAGCTCTATCGTATATTGAGCTGGTAAACTGTATTGTTAGTTTGTGGGAAGCTCTATGTTATAATGTGGTAAGCTCATTGTAATGTTGTGGGTAAGCTTATGTGCTGTTTGAGTAAGCTTCGTTTATTTTAAGGCCTAGTAGGTATTGTAATTTTGTACTAAGTGGGTTAGCTCTAAAATGTAGGTGTATAATTTAACAATGCAAAGTCAAAGGAGATCGGATATGTGATCATTAAGTACAATACATAATTCACTATATAAGTTTCATGTGTTAATTATAATTTTAAATGTTATCTTTACGATTGGTAAGAAGATTTCGATCTCTGTTACAAACATATCCAGTCATTTTTCGGTACCTACCTTTAACCAGAAACTATATTCTCTGAAATAATTTACGACTTTGCGTAAGAAGTTGATACGTATAAGATTAATTCAAATAAATTATAATCATTTCCCTTTGACAAAATTTCGCACAGGAATATACGATTTTAGTTGTGGATCTCTCGCTTTTTGTAGTCCCATTGATTGATATATGACATTCTGTACATTATTAAAACTACTGTGTGGAGACGGTTTCGTCGGGAGTCCGCCTGCTACGGTTATTCGTAAAAACACGTATATTGATGCTCGAAATATAGCTGTGTTACTCGCAAACCAGCCGTAACGTGAGCGGTTTGATCCCTGTTTTATCGTTGTGTAATGAATGTAAGCTGGATACCAATTCGCAACCGTGAGCTAACGTTGCTTGACTGAACGCACTACAGATGTCAGTCGTATCCTCTCGATTGCAAATCAAAGTACCGGTAGTTCGATCTCTATTACACTCATATCCAGTCAATTACCTACCTTTAACCTGGTGTAAAATTCATTAAAATAACATGTATAAGAAATAAATACTTGTTTGATTTATCCAAATCAATTTTAATCATATTATTCTTTAAATATCATTCTCGGGAATATTAAAATTTCGTGTAATGAAGCTCTGACTCGCTTTTTATAACCCCGTTGAATGTTATATTACAGCTTGTAAAATATTTAAGTCACAGTAAGGAGCCAACTATATCGGAAGTCTGCTTGCTTCGGTTTATTCATAATATATATAGTATATAGAATAAAATAAATGTGTTACTCGTAACCAAATTTGAGCCGTAGCTGTCGTTTGACTTCCGTTTTGGTCTTTTAGGGCGTATGAAACATGAATTGTAATATATCTCGGATACTCCAAATGTTTTGTTATTAGCTGCCACAACGACAGATAAGATATTTAAACCATTCATTCCGATAAACTGAACTATTATAAATCAACTGTTAGTATGTGTGTCTTTTACTTGTAGAATTTTTACTTTTTTTAGTTTTAACAAGAAGTGTCTTTGCCATTTATTAGAAACAGTTACCATGGATACACAAGCGTAGCATTAAAACGAGCACGGTGTCAGGTCTATCATAGTTTCCACATTTTCGTATTCAGCGCCATTTTTTTTTACATAACCTCGGTGAAAATCAGAAAATTCTGTTGAAGAAAATAATGTCGCGTACGCCCTTAACCCTCAACTTTATGGAGATTCACGAATTAGGTCGTAGAAGGAGCTGTCTGATCAGGGTTTCCTCTGTTTGCTTATATACTAATGCAACTCAGGTTTCTACACAATTTGCATTAGGAAAGTCCATCATTTAATATACCATTTAAAACTCATTCAACATGATCATTTCATCAGCATCAATGTTTTGCCTTAGGTTGGGGGCGACAGGTACACATAAAGGGTTTTGGTCAGAAGACCATTTCGACAGGCGGAATTTTACATACAGAATAGTACCAGGTCTTTGCAGTATACAATGTGGGGTGATGACAAATTATCAATGTTCTAGGGTTGGAATTTACAGTTAAAAATAAAATATCAAATTCCCCTAGGTCAGTCCGCCGCCTTTATAAATCAATACATAACAGATCCAAACTTTGGAAAACAAATTTAAATCATACAATTAATTACAACTGGTAACAAGTCTTAACAACTCCAACTATCAATAACAAGAACTGAGAATTTTTTTTTTTTTGCACTCACAAAGTAATGAGGAGGAATTAAAGCCAATGCTTTACAGATGTAAGCGAAGTCAGCTGTATGTTATTTTGTCTTATAATTACAGACTGAACACACACACACACACACACACACACACACACACACATTTAGACTGACTTGACTATTTGAGTTTACCGTCGCTTCGACAGTATTTCAGTCATACAGCGACGTCCAGCTAATTACAGGTGGAGGAAGACCCCATTTGCTCGAAGGAATCCGGGTAGAACCACCGACCTACCGCAAGCCAGCTGGAAGGCTTCCTCACATGAAACACACGGTTAGGGAATACATTCTGGAGATAATACAGGACAGTGTCTGTTGGAGGCCGGAATCTTTCTTGGACTTCACGGACACACAGAACTGGACCAAACCTAGAAACCTCGGAAATGGATTGTTGTTATTGTTGCTGTTTAAACTTATCAATTTTCACGTCGATTTTGAAACAAGTTCTTACAACTTGTGCTTATCCCTCTCGATGGTTCCTGGGTTGGACAGTACTTTGCAAATGCAAACAAAGAAGAAACACGACGGAGAAGGAGTTTTATTGTTTAACTTATTTATTTTCACTACGATTTGAAATAAGTCCTTGCAATTATACATATCCCTTTCGACGGTTCTTGAGTTGGACCAGTACTTTGGGACTGGAAAAGACATGATTTTTTTTTTTTATGCCGCAACGGGTTTCGAAGCCACAAACTTCGTATCCACAATCGTATCCAATGCGTTTCCCAATCGACAGAGAAAATAAATATATAGAAGAAAAACTCTCTCTCTCTCTCTCTCTCTCTCTCTCTGCGTTATATAAGGTCGAGACATATATCCATTATGTATGTGTTGTATTAACAGTGACCCGCTTAAACGATTAATTTTGTTACCACTAAGAAAAGCACGCACGAAACGTAAGCTGCAAATAAATTAATAATTAAAAAAAAAAAGAAATACATATATACGAGTACATATAGAAGGTTTGATTTTGATAAGCGGGATAACTCAAACAATTCTAGCGAGTTCGAAGCCCCGGTTTGTCAATTACCTACCTTTAACCCAAAACGAATACATTGAAATACTTAATATAACATAATATGCTCACGAAATTGATAAAAGTATTATTTTCATTGCTAATCATAATTACCCTTTATTTTTAATATTTCATAAATTTTATTTTTTATCAAAGATGAACGAAACTCAAGCTAACCCTGCTGTTTGTTTTATTACAATATGTATAGTATTTATACATCAACGTCCCACGGCATGTATGGGAGTCCGCTTGGTACGGTTTATTCCAACCGATTCGTACACTGAAACATTGATAAGCGTTATTCGTAACCAAACTTGAGCCGTATCTGTCCCTCGACTTCCTTTTGTATTATTTTTGTAACTATGAGTCAAAATTATTTCATACATGTAGTTGCATTATCCGTGCTAATGAGTTTCGCATTACCTCCTACTAAATTGCTTTGAAATTGAGGGTTGGTGGTTCGAAACTCAAGCGGGTCAATTTTTTTTCTTTCTATTTTTCTCTTTAGTTCTTGTATCACTCATATCTGAATAAGAAAAGAAAAAGTGTCTAATTTTATGTTTTGTTTAGCTTTTTAAGAATTGAGGTTCATATACCAAATTAAAATTTTAAGAAATAGCCTCAGTTAATGATTATTAGATTCTGAACGCCCCGGTAAAAGTTTATATATTGTTTATAAATTTATTTAATAATAAAATGTGGCAATTTTTAATCAAGTCTCGTGATTGTACCTACAATATGTTACAGACAGGTTGCGTTTAAAAATCAGAGTTTAAAAATATTGTTAAATTAAACACGTTTTAACTAAAAGTACGTAAAAGCTAAATTTGAATGGAAAAAAAAAAGAACTCAAAGATGCAAAAAGAAAATGTGTTTGTCCTTTTCAATCATGAATCTGTGTGACAAGAAGAATTGTTTAACCAAATTTGGGTAAAATATTTACACATTTCATAATTTTTTTTTTTAAAAATGTACTTTTAGTACTTTTTAGGATCCCAGCTGTACACAGCAGTTCAAAATATAAAAGAAATATCTTAACTTAATTGGCAGGTGGAAAAATGGTAAAATACATTAAAGATTTACCATAGATTGTCTTTTATATTATGTTTTTAATATAAGAGGCGTCTGATTTCACTTAAAATACAGCTCAGTAACATATTTTTAAATTTCTAAAGTAATCCAAACATTCAGCTATCTTGTGGTGATATTTGAAAGTATATTGTTTACAGTCAAAGAAAGATATTTAATGCCTTTGAACTATGTTATCATTCCCCTTTTTCTCTGTAAGTGTTTCGTTCTTTAAATATTTCGGCAAATAAAGAAACAATAATTGCACTTTTTGATGGATAAAATTGATATGAACCCTAATAATGGATGGAATACCTTAATTGTTGTGAATTAATGATCTAGTTATAGGCCTTATCATAATGAGTGCGTTTGTGTGTGTGTGTGCGCGCGCGCACGCGCGTGCGAGTGCTAATATACACGATAACGTTTTTGAAGCATACCGTTATGACCAAAGGGGTCTGGCACGAAAAGTGAGTCATATATCACTTTATATATGGATATGACCCAACTTTCGTGCCGGGCCCCTTTGGTTATGACGTGCACGTTTATATATGATTTCGATATAAAACATCTTTAAGTGAAATGCTGCGACGACTGGTGTACCAACAAAAATGGAAGTCAAGAGACAAATGCGACTTATTGTAACTTACTATTAACATGACTCCAATTTACACAAATTCAGTGGAGCGGACTCCAACGGCCGAGTTTTCGTTAACGGAATATATACAAGTGTGTTGCTAGTGTAGCAATCCGTCTAGTTTTACAATGGCGTATAATATATTAAATACCACAGATATATTGCATGGGTTTGAAATCCACCCTTTGTGTGCAGTATCTAAATAACACGTTAACTTTGTTATTTAAAATATTAAAAATATGGTTATATTTTGTGCGATGTTATTGAATAATCATACAATGCTTAAGTTTTGGCAAGTTAAAGGGAGATAATGCCTAAGTACCAGTATAAAGACTATTTTCACAGCTTAAGTCATCTCCCTTTATCCATTCACCATTATCGTAAAACCTAGTAAGAAAAGTGTATTTATATATATATATGGAAAGGCAATCCGACTTGCGTAAATAACGTCTATGTGATTCAACACAAAATTAATCTATAAGAATCTCTACAATAGGATCTGCATGTATACAATAATAGTGTTTTGCGAATTACGGTTAAAAACGCCGATATACGTTGACGACACAATGTCACTTCAACTTTTTTTTTATCATGTTCATCATTTCCGCGGGGCGTTAGCATAAATGCACACATAATTGACCCATTAAAAACTTCTAAAGATCTGATAGAGTCCTTGACGGCAGTGACAGATTTTGATTTTACCATGATAACATTCAGTACCTCGTTAGATTCATACAAAGTGTATCATTTTCTGCCTTAATATTCTCTTTAGGCTCTGGTGTGTCAGTTTGCATATAGAATTACTGTCATCTGTCCATATGAAGGTCTCAAAAGCTCCCCGTTTATTATAAAATTGTTTCATGTCAGTGGTTCGGTGGTTTTCGAAGACGATATTCTTACCGTCCCTTCAATCGTATTTCAGTCATTTTGGGAGATCCACTCACAATATAATAACAAGTCTATTAATATTGGAGTTGCCTTTATATGACGATAAGTCGGCTTTTATATGACTACAGAATGTCACGACCGGGGACTGAACCAGTGACATCCCACCACTGAGGCGGAAGTTCTAACCACGTGAGATCACTGTGACAGGTATATAGAATGGAATGGAATAGTATGATATAGTATGGCATGACATGGTATGTATGTATGTATGTATGTATGTATGTATGATGATGTATGCATCATGTATGTATGATGTATGTATGATGATGATGATATGTATGTATGTATGTATGTATGTATGTATGTATGTATGTATGTATGTATATATTCGCATAATCATATATATTTGTGTAAGGGTGAATGCATGCGCTTCTTTCATTTCACCTGTCACCTTCTGTTTTTGAGCAAACATCAAAGCGCGTATTCAAACGAGGAACCTTTCAAATTCTACTCAACTTTATAGTTGTACGTCAAAGATCTGTTAACTAATACCCAGGGATCAATGCGTTAATCCAATTAAAATTAATAAATCCCGTTTGCAATTCAAACTGGCTCCAACTGTAAAACGTTTTGTTTTCTAATCTCAAGCGAGCGACATGACCCAGTCCAGGCGACATACTCGGGCCACAGAGGGACTACCAGGCCCCGTCTCGAGCCGATGACTGCCATTGACTGATGTTGACGTCTGGCGTATACTGAGACTTGGAGTAGTCTCCTGGATTAGTGAACATGGCGTCAGACGTGCATCTTATACACGGAGAGGCATTGACAGCTCGGACTATGGTAAGAGGCTTATACTGTTCAATCTCATTAAAATCAGTATCAGTAAATTCGTTCATATTTCGCTATCTGATGGCGTATAGTAGAGGAGCGCAAAATAGGATATGATTTTAATGAGATAGATATATGGCACTTTTCTTTCTTTTATTTTCGTAGTAATTAAACCAGAATGATAATGATGAAATATAGGTGTATGAACTAGATCGATCGCAGATAGATAGATATTGCAAATCCTGTAAGGCATGATACAATAGATTAAAAATACGATGTACATGATACTAAATGGAACATAATTATGTTTAATGCTCATTATATAATCAATATTTAAACAAAAGATTCAAATAAGAAAAAAAAAACCATAAAAAATCATATAATCAGTCACCTTATCTGAATAGGAAATATAAATATGTTATGGCGATCATAATAAGAAAATGATTCTTTCGCCATTAGAAGAAGAAGAAATATAGAGGAAGTTGCGAAGTTGAATGAACATAGAAGGTAAACTTAAGGACTTTGAAAACGCATATATATATATATATATATAACGAAATACGAAGGATTCCATTAAATCTATAATATATAAATACTTTAAAAAATTGAAAATATTCAAACATGTTTAAATGTCTGTAAATATAAAGCGTGCGTTTTCAAAGTCTTTAAGTATATAACCAAAGACCTATGATAGGTCTTTGATATGATATCATCTGGTGAATTCACACAGATCTCGACAATTATCATTAGATGTTGCATATACTCAACAACTTTTCTAATTGGTCACCTGATAATTTCATCAAAATATCACAAGGAAAATAAGTGTATGAAAATCTAATGTATTTAAATTAAAGAACTGTTTATTACGAACTAAGAGCTGTGTTGGTTTACCTACGATGTTTTTGTTGGCAAAATCCATGTATACCTCAAGGTTATGTTCATGGTAACTCAATTGTGATGGTTTACCATCAATATATTCACCAGTATTGAAAATATCAAAATCAAAGGGTGACCAATTTGAAAAGTTGTTGAGTTTACATACAGTCAATTGATGACAAATGATTTCTTACAACAATGGTTGATATTGCAATTCATTAAATGAGTCACGTGCCCCCTTACGTGGGACTTCTTGCGAATCAACATACATCCTTACACACTTCTAAACAGAGCTAGGGGGTAAAGAGACGGAAAACATTATTCACACTGGCAAAGCAAAACAACGAACTCCATTAGGCAATTCATCAGGGCCTTTTTTTTTCAGTTTTATCAACATCCTCTCACATGTGTTTCACCGTAACATTTGCCAGGCTTAAAAAACACTCCTACCTTAACATTGAGTGATTGAGTGAAAGACAAATGAACTGTTAAAAAAAAGACGTTTCTTTCTTTTTTTCTTATTAGAAATCAGTAAGTAAACTAAGTTATGTGTAGAAGATTACCTAACGAGATAAGGGTGTTATATTGGATTTTCCTGGTATCATATTCAATTTTATCTGTTGGAAAGTAAGAGAAAAGTAAAACAGGATCTAAACAAAGTATTGCATTTAAAGTTCTCTTAACCCTTTCCCTCATAGAGGAAACCATAAAAAGACCTATGCGAACAACATAAAACCAGATCAGCCTGCGAGTAACTCGCAGGCTGATCAGGTTTTATGCTGTTCGCTGCTCCTCAGTGGTCTGGAAAAGAGGTCTTTATAATTAAATTTGGTAAGGTTTAACTGTGGTTTTCTGCAGATCAGGCTTTATGTGGTACCTATTGAGTGCGTCAAAATGAGTCTATATGAGGGAAAGGGTTAAGTTTGTTGGAATCATTTTCCATTGTATATGTTCACCTTGCACAAGGTCCGGATTATAGTTACAAAACCACATAAGTTTTGACAGGTTGTATGTCAAAATAAAATGTACTATCTATGTATTGGATAGAGACTATTAAGTCTACCGAAGAGAGCGCAAGCTTCAATTGTCTGGAGAAATTACTTAATAGACTCTATCCGACTTCGAAGTCGACCTAAAATTGTGATTTTTGTTCAAACTGATTGATCTATTTTGTATATGGTAAAAAAGGAAATAGGAAAATGGTCTATTGAAATAAATCGCAGGTAAATTTGAATTTTAAGAGAGCTTCTGATTTGCCACAAATTTAGGGTTACTTCTAATAATTATTTTAATTATCTTTAAAAAAAAATACCATGGGCAAAATAGATGAATATATTTGACAAATCAAGTGTTTCATAAAGTTGGGATGACCTCCAAAGTCGGGTAGAATCTATTAAGACATTTCTCTAGACAATATAAGCCTGCGTACTCTTCGGTCTTCTATTGTCTGTAGAAACAATTTAATGGACTCTATCCTATACATAGAGTACGTGTTTAAACGTAGAAAAAAAATCATTTTACATGGAACTAATTTTCAGCATCAAGGATAGTTCACGTAGCTAATTAAATGGGTCACCGTGCACCGTGATTCTGCTGAATCACATCACGTGATCATTTGTGATGACATATATATTGACTGGACGATGACCAGTAGGTGACTGACCACTGCCTGGACATTCCATCTCGGCATCCTATTGTCCATATCGATTTTTCGATCCTATTTTACAAGAGTCCAGATGGCGATCCACTATATTAATTGTAGGTTTGGAATACTTGTTTTCAAATGCATTCGTGTTTCGAAGAACTTATGCAATGTTGTTTGTACACAATTGTTTATCTGCATACATGCAGTATTTATCCCTGCAGCTGCAATGTTTCCCGAGTCACTTTGTGCATATTCATGGTTTTTAATTGCCTGAGTAACATGTTATTGCTGCATAGTATTTATTAATATTAGGTCTTAACTTTCCTGCTTTTATGAACATAAATGTTTGTTTATAACATTCGAATACTATTTGTAGGCAGGATGGAGTCGTTGAAAAAAAAAAAACCCAAATAATCGAAGTGTTAACTTTTCCAAAAACAGTGTTTTTATTGTAAATATTTTATTGTTTGCTGCGTTTAACGTCCCATCGACAGTATTTCAGTCATTATGTCATCATTATCTTCTTGGTACAGATATAGTGCTGCTACATTGCAGTACATACCACACCCAGTCACATTATCCTGACTACGGACATAAACTACCTAAACTACCCTGTATATATACTGAGCGTCTAAATAGCCCTATACTCAATGACACATTGCTAAGTCTAAATGCATAATATAAGGCATATCCCCCACCACCCCACCACCACTAAAAAAAAAAACAAAAAAAACAACAAAAAAAAACAAAAACTAAGAACCATCGTGGAGCGGAGTTAACTTTACATTATCTTGGTCATGCATGTCGGAGTACTGCTGACACAGTCACGCAATCCGGTAGGTCTAGATTAGTGAGTGATCTTTGAGTAGAACCATAAGCATTTACACATGTATAATGTAGACCCTGTAGCCATTGATTGTTGAATAGCAGGGATGTAGTAACCGCTGTCAAAGGACATGCTGCTCAACTGACCGCTGACCGTAGCAAGCAGTTGGGCGTTGTTCAAGATAAACTTTAAGAACAATATGTGACCGTTTCTATCAGATGATTGTTACGCGAAGGTGACCTTTGCCACAAGTTTTTACTGTATATATTCCTAACGAAAAAATAAAACGGTCTCTTCTTACTTGTCGGTTTTCTTTTACCCAGCTTATTTTTAAACGATAAATACTTTAACCCTTTTCCCTCATAGAGGAAACCATGACAACATAAAACCAGATCAGCCTGCGAGTAACTCGCAGGCTGATCAGGTTTTATGCTGTTCGCTGCTCCTCAGTGGTCTGGAAATGAGGATTTTGTAATTAAATTTGGTATGGTTTAAGTGTGGTTTTCTGCAGATCAGGCTTTATGTGGTACCTATTGAGTGCGTCAAAATGAGTCTATATGAGGGAAAGGGTTAAGTACAGTCTGCCTCTGGCAGCTGATCCAAACGGTCCTTTTCAGGACCACCTCCTCCCTTCACTCTTGTCACAGGGGATGACAACATTTAGGCTGAATTAGCCGAGTTTGTCATTCCCACTTTGGCTTCAAAATTCTTGATTTTATTAAGTACCTACCTCATACCTTTTCAAAATTCGACCTATTTCGGCATTCAAATTCATCTTTAAGGAGTTTGGGTCACACTTCGGGGTCTGAGCATTAAACAGTAATATATCTGTAGACGGACCCTCTCTAAACTTGATAACAACAACATATCTTTAGTAAATATTACATAAAATAGTGACGTGTTTTGGTGATATTGTATAAATCGAACACAAAAAAGATACACATAAAGTGTTTTTTTTTTCACTCGAGGAAAGCAATGTAAAGCCAACACTATCTGTACCACAACTTAGGAGGTATACCATCACAAACACCTACTATTTATACTTCTACTATTTCTATTTCTACTACTTTCACTTCTACTAATTCTTCTCTTTCTACTTCTACTACTTTTCCTATTACTACTTATACTATTTCTATTTCTAAATGTTCAACTCTTTCTTATTACAACTATTAATGAAATATAAGGAACTCATCGGAAATGCCAGAAATGCGTGCATACAGCGGACATAATTCATCCTAAACGCATCTCATAGGACGAAAATATTAGGTAAACAAATCTGTCTTTCGTTTATTTAGACATTAAAGGCCCTATAGGTGATTAGAATATATAATTTGTTTTCTTTAAGAAACGACAGTAAAGCCTGTCTTAAGCGGTCAGTTAAGGGAACAAGAGAAAGTGGATAATCGCTAAATGAAGGTTAAGCATGTAACAAAATGAAAATCAGTAATACAAAACCTGACCTCTTAATATAGGTAACCGCTTGTATAGATTCATTTGATCCCTTCAGATTTGCGGTTTCTCGTTTTCTAATAAGATATAATTTATGCTAAGAAGTATATTCCTTGTTTTGTATGTTTTCTATCATTTATGTCTTCACCAATCACGAATGGACTGAAGGGTACTCGCACAGATACGGATTAGGCGACAGATGTCTTTTTTCAGTACAGAGGTCGACAAGGTTCACGATGTAATATATAATAACAAGAACTCGTAATCTATTGATTGAAAGAATACACCGGCCATACCCATAATCCGTATACTGAATAAAGAACGTCCGTAAGGACTGGTGTTTACTGATGATGGAATCAAGTGTCATATCCTGACGTAAATAAATTACTTCAATATCCAGTCCACCTCATCTGAGTGCAATTTTCAAGCCATATAATCTATTTTGTTTGGAACTGACCTGCGGATTTTCCTATAGTCATTTATGTCGCAGTTGTTGTTTTTTTTTACAAATGTTGTTGCATGCCCTTTGTCGTCGCAAAGTCTCTCTGTGCTTAGCTCATAAGAACAAATATTCTGCGCGTGGAACGTTTGATGTTGTTTAGCAATATTGTTTTTCGTCATCTGTTCAATTATTGGGTAAGCGGAAGATAAAAATCAACGCTTCGTTTTTCCCTGGATGTAACATGCCAGTAAACCGGAGAATAGGGCTCTTAAATGATGACAATATAAAGCTGTTATGGCCGTTGTGACGTATGAATATTATATTTGACACGACAATAGATCGAGCTAGGGTTCCAAGTGGTATACATATATGACTAGTATAGGAACACGTTGAAGATATTGCTTGGATACATCCGACGTTTGAACGGAACACTGCCCACTGATTGATGCTGGTTGTAAAATTACGGATATTTGATAAAAGTAGAAATGTTAAAGGTGGATTCTCTTCATTCGCGTTTTAAACCAAACTTGGACATTTGGCGATATGAATACATGGATTTCTACTCAAGAATAATTTTTGATATCAGTTGGTGTAAGGTTGAAACACAAACGCACTGATTTCACAGATGTTTCAACAATTTGCTAGTAACAAAAAGGTTTTAATCAATTTCTGTAATTAGAACGGTTTTGTGAGTATGTTGTCGTTAATCGATACGTAATCCCGGATTATTGTTGACACTGAACTGCCGGTGGCTTAGATTACATTGATGTGGCAAACGTTGTTTTCAAGTTGTCATACATCAGCTGTTTATCAACGTGCACAGAGAGTTGTAATCACACGTGTTCGAATAAACATAAATATTTGCACCTTTCTAATATCAACTATATGCATCGTATCTTGGATTACTCATCTGTATAATTGTTATCTGTAATGGGTATCAGACCGTTTGTAAAAATATTAAATATAACAGAAACTGGAACGTATGTGTATGCTGAAAATAAACCGGTATAGCAAGATGTGTGTACCAGCATGAAGTAAAGCTTTAAGTAAATTCAAACAAACCCTTGAAGAAAAAAAAAGGTTTGCGGTTTAGCCCTATGAAGTGGATTGCTTTACCCTTGCCGGGGTTTACCAATGTCAAAATGTGATATTTTTATCAGAACGTATTGGGCTGGTAATTCGAATTGCATGGAAAGACACTGTTTGAATAGGAAAGGTGTGGTTATTAGATTTAAATCGCATACTGCGCATGATATGAAATCTGTTCTGTGTAAATGGGACATACATGTACGTGTGGGACATGCATGCATGACAGAGGTCGTGTATACAGTGTGCATCAATACATCTTTATAGTGAATAGGGACCAGGAAGTGGAACCGGGATATACCGGATGCAGACGACAAAGGTAAATTTCTCCGGATATCAGTCGTGATTCTGCTTGCGAGCGGCACCTTTGTAAAGCAAATTATATATACAAATCGTAGCTTCGAAGCAAACAAGTATTTGTTCTGACTGAAGTTTGCACTGTCTTCGGCATGTTTTTCGTCGTTATACGTAAATGTAATGATGATGAAATGCAAACCGGCGGTGCCGGCGATGTCACATTGTTGGTCGCCGGTAAGTTTTGTAATTGTACAATATAAACTAGTCACTTTAGTTGTCAGGACAAGTTATCAATTGTACGTTTACAGGTGACCCCTTGTCACGTTCAAGTAATTGAAGTAAACATCCTGAGTGTTCTACAAATCGGCCATATTTAAACATAGATCTACTTACAAATGCATTGAATATTACTTTTATTACTTTAAATTGATCTTGACTGATTTTGTTTAACATACAAGTACAGCCATACCGTGTATTGATCGGCCGGTAAAGGTAATGTCTCTTACAGTAGATTATTAAAGATACCATGGTCGATGGGACAGGAAAAGTGGTCGCTTAATAGAAGTGGCTGCTAATCGAAGTTTAAGCTATAATGTCCATATTGGCTAACAAAATAGGTTGACGGCTTAACGCAAGTGCTCGCTTATACATAGGTTCAAGTGAATTTCGTAATAACTGTCGTCTGCTATGCCCCAGCACAAATTTTTACCCAGTTTCACACACTTTTCCTTATTATTGGTGAAGAGCAGTTAAAAAAAAATAACTGTTAAAGTTATTATTTTGCTAGAAAAAAAGCGTGGACTAATTGAAACTGCATACATGTAAAACTTGAGAATTCACATCAACCCCCCAAACGGTTGCATAAATACACAACTTAATCAGTAAAACTGTCGTTTTCTCCCAAGTCTCGATTACAGCTATTAGCGACTTGTAAGTTCAGTGTCACGTCAAAGATAAGCCGAATGAAACAAATATTTTAGTCTCACTGTGTAACCTGACACGTCCCGATAAACGAAACTGTTTCCATTTTAAGCTACATGTAGCAAGTAAATGCTTAGTTGACACATAATTATTACGTTTATTTTCAAATAAATTATATGCGTTTGCAAACAGCACCTATTCGGATTTTATTAATGTTATCGTTTAATGAATAAATAAATAATTATATACAGTTTAATATCATTATTGTGTATACATGAATGTAAACTATGAATTTTAAAAACGATTCACAAGATAACACAATTTGATAATACATGCACATTGCATTTCATTTTTATGTTTGATGGAAGAATAATTTATGCCTTTTGTATCACGATATAATGAATCTCCCTCACGCCACATCGACTTAATTATACTGAAAATGAAATGCTGGATTGCTTTTTTACTATGGCAACGATGTTAACTTGGTCGAGTTATAACTATATAACTACTTGTGCTCGTGATTTCTTATCATACGGAGTATCATAGGGAGAGATGAAATAACGATGTATTATACGATAAAAAATATATATACTGTCTGTATGTTAATTTTATTTTAATACTCAGCAAAGTATAAAATGTGACAGTTAAAATAGACGTAAATTACTTTGTACGGGTCAGTGTATCAGATTTTTACTTTGAACTTGAATTTGTGTAGATAAAGGGATGACGTGTGCCTAACAGCCGGATCCATTTCCGCCGGTAGTTTGACACATTTCTATAGGAGAGTAAATCGACTTAACATAAACACGTTTTTTTTTATATGTTAAAGCGATTTTGAAAAAAGTACGCTTTCTTTATTTCCGCTGTCAATTTGTAAAAGCGTATAGGCTAAGGTGTTCGAAAAGAAATACAAGGACATGCAATTGACTTTCCGTTTCTGTTGCTATCGTTTAAGATGGAAAATAACGAGGAAAACGTCAAAAAGGTGAGTGCAGTGTTGATGTTTTATTTTGTTAATTGTTGTGTGTATGTTGTTTTTCTTTTTCTGTAAAACCTTATACTTGCTGTTTAGTATTTGCAAATGTGTCTGAAAGTAGGATGTTAAGACGAAGGTTTCAACTTTGCTAGAAAGAATTCAAGCGCAAATGTTGGCTGTTTAAAACAGACAGGCGGACCAGTGTTGCAACAGTGGCCGCTAAACGCAGGTTTGTCATGTTTATATGCATGTACATTCATTTTCATGTCCAAAAGGTGCAGTCCGTCCGTTGGTGGTGTATACTGACTATTGATTCAGAAGTTGCGAGTTCGATTCCTGCTAGGGGCATGCTAATTTTAAGATATTCCTAGGAGCATAGCACTGGTGAATAACCGGCTTACTTTAAATTATAAATATACTTACAAACATAAAACCGTATAAAACTAGGTGGGTTCTCAACAAGTTTCACTTCTTCTCACGGTGTCTAAAACATGCGTGCGTGCATTTTAAATTGCATCGTGTATTTAATCTGTGTTGGTATTTTAGATGATACTTGTAGTCATGTAACTTAAAGATCCCTGGTTGCTGAACAAGAAGAAACGAGAAAAAAATCATAAAAATAGCACACAAAAAAAAACCCCACCACCGTACACATGAAATGAATGAATAACTATTTGTCTCCTTATTTGATACTTCCGCATATGTAGCCTTTAAATCTTTTTATTGTTGACCTGTCATCGGCGAAACTTGCACTTAATATTTCTTTTATTCCCGGACTTTTGCAAACATATTGCATTTAAAATTGTATTATACTTCAACTGTAACTAATAAAAAAAAAGGTTAAAAAAAACAACAACAACAAAAAAAAACCAAAAAAAAAACCAAGAAGTGTTTGTAAAACATATATGCAACCTCATATGCCATAAATTTATATAGCTATTTTATATATATGATGACTTCATAATATGCGTATGTCACGAAGTTCAGAATTTATCTTGGTGCAGGTTTACTACTGTTAATTATGAACACTGCTAAAAAGATGAAACTAAATATTCACTGAAATAAATGATTTGGAGATGATTTACATAAGTGTATGAAATTTTAAGCAAAGAAACATTGTCAATAACATACAACCAAAATTTATAAGTGTTTCATGGTCAGTCGGACTATACTTACATAACACACTGTTTGTGAGAATTCAACTTATAACCTCTGACCTTTGAGGTAGTACATACCCAAAAATCAATAGGGTTTCCTATTACTCATAAGCAACAATTGTGCAATATTTTATACAAAAGAGATCCTTAGAGTTATCACTTGGACAATGCTTCCTTATCACATGTTAAAGAAAATTAAATTTATGAACTTGTGACCTTGACCTTTGAGGTACAGACCCAAAAATCAGGAGGGTTCTTCTTTTAGTCATAAGTAACTATTGTACAATGTTTGAGACCTAGGAGTCGATTAGATTTTGAGTAATTAGTCGGGTAATGTTTAATTTACAGTGTTTGTGAGAATTTAACTTATTTTCTCATGACCTTGACCTTTAAGTTACAAATCCCAAAATCACTAAGGGTCTTCTTCTAGTCATAAGCAACAGCCATACCTAGTTTGAGATCTCAGGGTCAAATAGAACTTTAGTTATCACTCAGACAACACTTCCATATAAAATATGTGACCTTGTGACCTTGACCTTTGAGGTTTGACACCAAAAAAGAGGGGTCTTCTGCTGTTCATAAGCAACAACCAAACAAAGTTTGAGATCTCAGGGTCAAATAGAATTAAAATTATCACTGGACAAGACTTTCATATAAAAATATGTTAACATGTGACCTTGTGACCTTGACCTTTGAGGCATTGACACCAAAATCAATAGGGTTCTTCTACTAGTCATAAGCAACAACCATATCAAGTTTGAGACTTAAGGGTCAAAAAGAACTTAAGTTATCACTCGGACAAGGTTTGGTCTACCGACAGATCGACCTACCGACCTACCGACAAACTGACCGACAGACATATGCAAAGCAAATATGCCCTCTCTACTTTGAAAGGGGGGCATAAAAATGACAAACTTACTCCCCTGCTTTTAAATCTGATTAATGCTAGTATTCAAACAATATTATGTCTGTTTTGGAAACAAAACGATTGTAATTTTCCCCCTTTTTACGTTAGCCCCGGAATGTCTTGAAAATTATCTCCCTCACCCCTCTGGGAATCGAGCTGAAAACACTCCGATCCGTAAACAATCAATGAAAACTCCGTCTGTTCCACGCCGTCCTTACAAAAGTTTGTAATGCTACAAACATTTATCGTCCGGAATTCGGAAATCGTAAGTTCCGGTTTCGTGAGTTTATTTAAAAATTGAATATATTGGGGAAAACCCCGGGATTTATTTTAAATATGTACATGTTTTGGAAATGATATAAGATGTACTATCTTAAAAAGAAATGATAACATTTGCAAAGTTACGGTTTGGACATCTATCTTATTCTGATTTAACAAAAGATCATGAATTCAATTCCCGCCCGCGACATGCCAAAACTATTAGAATAGTATAAAATGGTACTGGTATTTCATCCTTGTGCTTGGCACAAAAACGTCATATAGTTTGGTTCCACGATTGGTTGGCTACTTGTTAGAATGATAAGACTGGTTAAGGTTTCACGCCACTTGCCTGCGGCGTGGTATCACCTTGAGGTAGCACTGTATACACCCAAAATGACACGTTGTCACTGTGACCTTAAGGTAATCCAACCATCATTAGATTGTGATCATAGTCCATATAGTGATTGTTGGGGATTTTATAGTAAATGCAAGCTTTATGGACTTTAAGCAAAAGAGCCTATAACTCAAGTAATGGATGCTTACATCTACACTGAAGTCTTTTTAAGCATTTGAATGACGATGATTATAATTTTATGATGGATTACATTAAACGTAAATAAACGTCGTTAAGTTATTAAAGCGATGACGATTATCTCCACTCAGATGAGAGATATATTTAGGGGAGGATAGTGCTTATGAACGCGTTTTGTGATCAGTTAAACAGTAATTAGCGTACAGTCGAACCTGTATTTAGCGGTCAATCAAGGGAACAATAGAAAGTGACCGCTTAACAGAACAGAACAGAACAGAACAGAAACTTTATTTATATACATCGGTTTGAGCATATACAGCTCATCACCGCATCACGTACAATTTGCAAACATGTACGCATGTGCATATACATAAAAATATACAACATATGTGAGAATGTCCATACATATATGTATAAAACAACAACAACAACAACAGAGAAAAGGAAAATTATGTTGTAAAACATGCTAATTTTGTCAAAATTTAATCTCTCTTAGGAAAATCTATTACAGAAAATTCAGGGTAAAAAAACTTAATATATCAAAATCTTTTTAACTCTTAAACTATGCTGTCTCGAAGTTTGAATGCTTTAATACAATAAATTGCTAATTTAACCATGATAGATTTGTTATTGGTTTTTAATAGCGATATAAACTTAGCCATACTAGGGTTTCTCGTATAGTATCTGGGTATATAATTTCTACGAATATCGTATATAGGACAGATAATAATAAAATGGAGATGATTGCTAAATAAAGATTAAACATATACCGAAATGCTAGTTTTGTAATATTAAAACTGACCGCCAAATGCAGATTGACCGCTTAATACAGGTGGCCGCTGATACAGGTTCAACTGTATACAATCATGATTATTCCCTTTACTTAAAACCAGACTTGTTTTACCTGACAAATCTACCAAGTAATTATAATGATATTTTACAATGGACATGCAAGAAAAGCTACATTCTTTAGATAGAGATACACATCAAAGCGTTTTATATTAATATAACGACATTTTATAATGAAGTCGATAATTTTATTGCACTTTTAGTGTAGGTCACGTGTATGAATTATTTAGGCAGATACTTTGTGTATTGCACTCTGACGTTGATGTGACATTAAATCAACTGATGCATAATCTCCCTAACAACATAATCTCTCTCTCTCTCTTACATGCTATTGATATATTTATCCCCTTCTCTCTCTCCTCTCTCTGTTACATGTTATTTATCTTTCTGTCTCTCTCTTTCACGCGTTATTAATCTCGTCTCTCTCTCTCTCCCTCATGATATAATCTATTTACTTTCCCTAACGTGTCTCCCCCGCCCCTCACTCTGTGTTTCATACATGCTATTTGTGCCAAATCACTCTTTTTAGTCTCTCTCTCTCTCTCTCTCTCTCTCTCTCTCTCTTATATGATGTTAATCTATGCAAATAGTGTAATATCTAATACTTCAATAATTTTAAACGACATAAAAAATCCTATGGTTTCGATTTCTCATCCGCGTACTGGTTTAACCGCCAATCCAGTTAACGTCCCCTCAACAAACAGACACAAGAATTGTTATGAAAATTTCCCGGAGCTCTAAACATGCAGATAGAAGAGCTATGCACCAGTGATATATATGTATGTCTTTAAATTGCACTGTGTGAAAATCTATCAAGTACCCATATGTCCGAAAAAAAACAACTTTTTTCACGATATATAGCGTGATTTATGGTTTAAAAGCTTAGATACGATACTTGGTCTTGTAAATTGCCCCGTATCTATTTCGTCAAGGCTGAACAAAACCGCAAATACCTACATTTTTATCTGTTTTGGTATTACCTGAAAAGTATACATGTCTATTACGTTTTATGTATCACTAAAAGAAAAAGGAAAAATAAAAACGTCTACTAAGTCGATCCCTACCGTCAGTTCCAAGACTGGAGTAGTACTTTACGTCTGGGAAAGAATCGAAATGAAGCTGATCCATCTTTCGTCTGCATATTGATATTTTGAAAAAGTCTGTCTGAAAATGATGCAATTATTTGCGTCATGTTTATTATCAACTATCTGTACTCCCGCTTGTATGAAGGTCTGTCAATGAAGAAAAAAAACCTTCTTAAATGCAGCAATGGTTTACATTGTTAGGAAATTGTGTTCTTTATAAGTGGGTTATGTCAAAGTCTTTTCATTACTTGTGTTTAGACACTAGTTGTATGCAAAACAAACGTCAAACCATTGATTCGCCGAACAGCTGCGAGTAAGTTAGTTTACTAAGAAAACTAATGGAGGAAAACGGACGTCTCCATATCAGGATTAAATTATTTTAAGATAAAATAAACTTGATAAACATATAGTTTGTCATATAAGCCATGATTTTGGCTTTTGTAAATCTAAATTTCATAACTTAAATTTTAGAAACTAATTCAGCGAGAAAAACCATGACAAATTTTGCAGTGTATGTACTTGCTTGCTACTTGCTATAACAAGACCGAGGAATAGCTCATTTTATTCGCTTATCTGCGCGATCATATTTGCAATATTAATGCAAAACAAACATTGATATTCTCATTAGACTGACATAAACATTATTTTCTAATTTATCATCATTTTTTTTTTCTAATGATGACAAATACGCTGCAATGCGAAATGAAACATGTTAACGCCTACGTTAAAATTCAAATGAATATCACATTTTTAAAGTATATATACTGTATATGTACTCACTGCAAATGGAACGTGACAGTGCATTCTGGTTTCATTAGCTTGAATATATTATTTTTCCCGGTAATAAACATATACAGTCGAACCTGTCTTAAGCGGTCAGTCAAGGGAACAATAGAAAGAGATCGCTTAACAGAGATGATTTATGCTAGTTGGGTTATATTAAAATTGGCCGCCAAATGCAGGTTGACCGCTTAATACAGGTGGCGGCTAATACAGGTTCAACTGTATATCCTTTCTGGGCTGTATTTCTTCTAAAATGTACATACCTTCGAAATAAAAATAGAAACTGTATAAATGATATAATAAAATGTTATATACCAACATAAGATATTTTGGAATGAAATAATACTTTTCGATATTTTAGAAAACCTTAATGGATGTTTTTTTTTTGCAATTGAGTATATCTTGTGCCAAGAAATTTCAAATATGTAAATATGCAAATATACTTACACAATATAATGAATGCATAGTGCATGATGATAACAATAATAATGCATGTACTAATTAATAGATAAATTATAAAAATTATTATACATGTAGCTATAACACTACAAACGTCTGCAACATTACAGAAATTAAAATTGTAAGATATCTGTAAACAATGCGAAGATTTTGAAAGCAGCCGCTATCATATTTCGCCCCGAGCATATGTTAGAGGTTCTGTAAAAACAAAGGATTTACGTGCAGTAGCCACGCCAATAAAAATTTAAAACCGCCAGGGATTTCTTTGATCTCTGTTATTAAACGAGGAATACAGAAGATCAATAATTGTTACAAAAGGCGGAAGGGGACAAGGTGTATGAAGCATAATGTCCTGGCTCCTGGGGTGGGGTGGTGTACTTTAGTGATGTTAACGGCAATATAAACGGTTAGGGAACGAGTTGTTAAGCTGCTGTTGTTGCTGTTGTTGTTGTTACTTTTGATTTTGCTTCTACGGTTGATGTTGATTAAGCTGCTTCTGATGATTATAATGGCATACGATGATGATGATGATGATGATGATGATGTTATTATTGATGATGTTGTTGTTGTTATTATTGATGATGATGATGATGATGATGATGAGGATGATTATTATTATATTATTTTGTTGTTATATTGATGATGATGATGATATGATGATTTTGTTGTTGTTATTATTGATGATGATGATGATGATGATGATGATGCGATTATGATGAAAGAGATGATGATGATGATGACGATATCAGTGGTGATGACCAAGATAACGGTGATGATGATATAGAGATCTTGCTTTGATAAGATTAAACTACAATTATAAATCAAAGATCCCAAATTCTTGCACTAATCAATTGCGACATTTAATAAATATCCTATAATATCAATTGTGAATATATGAACATAAGTGAGCCTGGAATATTACTCTGGCTCTCTGTGATTACAAACCATGACGATATTATCTTATTATGTGGGAATAACTCCCTATATTACAAGAATGTCATGCATTACAAACGTTTGATCAAGGCGGTAATATATTTTTTTTTTGCATTGTTCAGTGAAATATTTTCTCTACGTCTGCACAAGCATATAATCTGATGTAAATACATGTGTTTTGTATATACACGTCTCTAGAACTATGTATTTTTTTGGTTTGATAACATTTCTGGCTACGAGGAACGCGAAGTGGGGAGCTAAAATTCGGAACCCCTCGCAATTTCGTTTCTTTTTTATGTATGTGTGAATGTTTATTTCGTCATTAGAATTCATCATCAAAATTAGTATTGCTTAATCTGTGAACTTCAATGTATTCTTAAATCGTACAGAACAAGTTTTAAGAGATATTTGATTGATCAATATAATTTCAATTTTAATATAAATTCTGACGTCACTGTCTGAGGTTAGAGTGATAGCGTAATTGTTGTATGTCTGCCTCATAAAATCTTAAATATGTGATGCTTTTTAGGTCCCAGTGACAGTATTTCAGTAATGGAGACTAATTTAATTTGATACAGATATTGTGCTGCCACACTGCAGTGTCACGCCATAGACATGTGGCATGACATAACGCGCAATAAAAAAGTTACTTGTTTCAGCTAACCCGACCGACCCTATTTTTTGGTACAGACCTTAAACTTTCTTTCGGAGCATTCGGGCTATTACGGCTGCAAAAAGCTGTGTTTCGGCACTTCCTCTAAAAATAAGGTAAAAATGGAAAAAAAGTAAAAAAAAAAAAAAAAAATACCGACCCACCGACCCTATTTTTTTTTCGGAAAGTTAGTGGAAACAATTTTTTTTTTCGCCTTACCTGTTAAGGAATGGCTTTATTTTGATGAGAGATTTTCAAGGAAGTTCAAATTCTAGGATAAAACTATCCACGAAATCAACGAAAAGTATTATACCCCACCAAAATAAATGCTTTTTATGGCATGCCATTGTGATAAGAGTGATAATGAAGTTGGTTTATTGCCAATCAGTCAGATATTGCAAAGTCATTTCCTTTTTTCTGTAACTCACGTATACCAAGGAGTAATCTGAATCATAACAGAATTAAACTTATCAGAAATAATTTAATCTATAGTTTTCTTAATTGTTATTTTTCTCCCAAAAGAGAGGAAGTGCGTTTTTGTGGTTTCCTTAAGACAGCAAACGTCACTTGGAACGCCCTGTGTAAGGTGAACACGTGATAAATGTTGTACATTGGTAGATTAATCATTGTTAACGATGAAACAATCGCTTCATTTATTTTTCGTTGGGAATTTGTTTAAAAACCCATGCCATTTTAACACGGAAACCTTGATATTTGCGCGTTTGGCTTTGGGTGAAAATAATGTCCGTTGGATAATTCCTTAGATAAAAAGGTGAGTTAGGCGACTTCCAATGTTGTTAGGCCCTTGTCGCGTAAATCACACAGAGATTGTTAGTAATATAAATCCTGTAGTTGGTATTTCAACGGCTTTATTAGATTGTCACGTTAATAACAATTACTACAGTTACTGTCCCACTATTAAAACTGCTACCTCTTCTGATGCTACCACTATTGCTGCTACTATTAAAAACTTCTTTATTGATATAACTATAACCCTACAAAAATAACATAATATTACTAACGTACATTGAGTTACCCCAACGACAACAACAACTACTACTACTACTACTTCCATTACTACTACTACTACAAGTACTATAGCCACTACTCCCATAAACTGACATTCCATGCATGTCTCTATTTAGTATTAACACAATGTCTTTGAAATCTTAAATAACTTCAATTTACGCCTTATTTTGTCTATTTAGAATACAACCTCGTAATTAAACTGCGCAACAAAAGAGATTTGAACATTGTCTTGATACATGCACATCACCAAATTAGTAACAAATGAATTACGACAACAAATGAGCCATTATGAAACTCGACTGAAATGGGACGGACTAACGAGAGCTCATTTTCAACGTAATTGTCGAAGTATGGATACAGATCTCTTTGAAGCGATAACTGTCGACGGGCTTTGTTTCGTGACAATAATAATAGGTTTGTTTAAACTGACCCGCGACCTACTTCGGTGTCATGTTTCTACCTTCAGTCTGGTTTTTTGAAAAGAAAATTTCAAATTTGCAAATACTTGTAATGTAGCAACTTGTGTGTTAACTTAGTCTCTCTCTCTCTGAAGGACTTTAATCGTCGTTTGATGTTGTGTGTACTTTTGGTATTATGCATTTTGATAAGTTCGATATCTTCTAAGGTAAGATAGAACTTCTCTTTGATTATAGAGTCAAGCTGCCGTAAGATTAACGCACTTCAATAAATGACATTTTTTTTTAAATATTTTACATATCATTTATACAAACCCGTTTGATTTTTGCGGGAAAGAGACTGAAAAATGATGAACTTTCTTTCTGTTTCATGTTACCTAGTCGATGACTTAATTAATGTATGTTAACGTTATTTCCATTCTGTGTGTTTTTAAAGTTTTATGTCGCACATCAAACTACGTGTATGTAAAATGACCTGTCAAGTTAGTCACGAGGATCGACCTCCTTAGGAACAGAGGTGTCATTTCATTGTATAGTTTTCTATATTTTGATTCGTGTTTGCTTCCAATTAGATTTCAGTCGTTTGACTTCCTACGCCAATATTTCTCTAAATAACATAGGTCGTTAAAGGTTAACCCTTTCCCTCATAGAGGAAACCATGAAAAGACCTATGCGAACAACATAAAACCAGATCAGCCTGCGAGTAACTCGCAGGCTGATCAGTTTTATGCTGTTCGCTGCTCCTCAGTGGTCTGGAAATGAGGATTTTGTAATTAAATTTGGTAAGGTTTAACTGTGGTTTTCTGCAGATCAGGCTTTATGTGGTACCTATTGAGTGCGTCAAAATGAGTCTATATGAGGGAAAGGGTTAAGCGACCAGTCAAGGGAAGAGTGATCGGCGCCAGTGGCCTAGTGGTTAGAGCGGCCGTCCCGGAATCGGGAGGTCGTGGGTTGGATCCTCGGCCGCGACATACAAAACTCGTATAAAATGGAAATTAAATAGCCCCCTAGCTTGGCGCTCAGCATATAAGGGTAGTCCCAGGACTGGTTGGCCCGGTATCAAGATAATGTGACTGGGTGTGGTATCATGTCACATGTCTATATCTGTCTCAAGAAGACATAGTCTCCAAAATGACTGAAATACTGCCAAGACGTTTAACCCAATAATCAATCAAACAAGCAAACAAACAAGCCAGGGATCAGTTGTTGTTGTAGTTCAAAAAGGGATCTCCCATATTATAGCTGTCGTAGGCGCGTCATCAAAAGTAAAAAAAAAATGTGCTTAAATCTCAATAAATCATAATTTTCGCTGATTTTCAGAGTTCATTAATATCATGCATGAATTTTCACCGAATTCCAGCAGTTTATCTTAACCAGCTATGAGTGATCTGTTTTCCAGAATAAGTGGTTGCATATGATACTTTCAGCAAACAATATACGAGCATTAGTCCTAGATTGTAAAAACCCTGACATTCCCCTCAACTGTCTTTAACTCACAGACTTGGCTTATAATGTTTACAGAGTATTCCTCTTGAACTATTGAACCGCTTTACGATTGTCAAAAATCCGTTTTATCAGAACCATTTACATTGAATAAACAATTGTGTCTCCCATACCGATTTTTTTTTAACAAACAATGTTCTGCCATTAAATTACGCGGACAGCCTTATCGAGATTCTTAAACAAACCATAAACTCTAAAGGAAGCTCGTTCACAGATAGCCATTGAATAAATTGATTAAAAGCAATTTTGTCCATCTACAGCCGAATGTTTGCCAAATGCAACATTCCGTGATTTAAAAATAATATAAAAAATCATGTAATAATAATGATTGGTTCCTCCATGACAGAGAAGGCCTTTGGCGTTATACAATATAAAATCTATTTTTAAAATTGATATTTCTGTGTGTCTTTATATGACTTGTCACATTTACTCTTTGCGCATAAGCTCACTTCAAAGGCTCGAAATTTTGGTAACACAAAATTTCGCATCCCGGGACTGGTGAAGACGAAATGTTAAAGAATGCGTCACGTGGTACAGCAAACACCAGCATTAGGGAAATACCGTAACCATCGTCGAATACCTACGGTCGATCGATGATCATCTATGTTATGTAATGAAACGGAATAAGTTAGCCGGGGGTATTCGACGATGGGAAATAACCGGAATTCCCCGAATTGCATTTACGAAATAAAATAGTATTACCTTGCAAGGTGACCTACACGTGCCGTGTTTATTTGTCAGGAAACAAAGACTTCATCAACATTTATGAGAGCAGTAGAATTTATTTTTCATATCTACCGATCAACTGTGAATTCCAGATGTCTTATGCTTGCAGTTAACGCCCCACCAACAGTATTTCAGCCATTTAGATACTTTTATCTACATGATACTGATTGTAGTGTCTCGCTGTGTACCAATAAATCCCTGTGATGGTTCCGCTACATTTCGGACCGTGTGGCCTTTCACGGAGATAACCAAGGTTTCCTATTATTTCATTAGGGTACCTTGGTTATCTTGGTAGAGGTTAAGTGGTCCAAAACGTACGTAGCGGAAGCATTACAGGGACTTTACCACATAACATCTCTGCAATGGGCTCAATGACAAGAATCTTGTCAAAGCAGAAACACTTATTAAACGTGGATTTAAGTGTATTTTAAGGATCAAAAGTATAGAAGCATTAAATAAATACTTTTTGAATCACCATAAAACGTGTGTAAAATATCATTTTGATTGTTATTATGGGAACTATTTCATGCCTTATTTCGCCGATGGGAAAATTCTGCAAACGCTCGTCTGCAAATGTAAATATTTACAGAGTCAGCTGGATATCGTAATTTAAGATCAGCTTTTTATTTTCATAATTTGTAATTTTAATGACCTTTCCGGTAATGTTCAGTGGTGTTGTTTATATATATTTCACAGTTTATGGAGCCTATCTAGTCGTCCTTCAAATTATAACACATGTATTTGAACAACGGTCTGGATGACGCCATTTATTTGGAACTACTTTCTGAACCCATCACAGAGGTGAATGTAATGTAAGCCGATGTGTAAGAGAGTGGGACTTCACCTTAAGTTTTTGAAAACAGTCTCGTTGAGTAATGTCCTTTACAGGTTCAATACTTTGTGTAATAATGCCTCGAACCACGAACAAGTAGTAGACATTAAATTTGTCAAAACACTCAGTTCTGAAGACAGCTGTCCGATAGGAGATGTAGGGGCATGATAAGCGTAGTTTATTGGTTTACTAATTGTCTTGGAGAAGCTGGTAGAACTGTAATTGGATTCGGATAAAATCAATTGTTCTTAATCAGTTGTGGCTTGACACATTTCACCTGCAGAGTATGGGCGTATAGGTAGAAAACTTTCAGAGACCTAAGCAAGTCAAGACCTATACGGAATGTGTGTTGAAGATATCCCTTGCGTAGGCCACCACGTGCATACACTGCTGAGAAGGAATATTTAGCGAATCAGCACGTGCTATCCCCGTGAGTGAAGCCCGATTCACTCTCGTGTTGAAAGGAGTGTGAGTAGAAAGTTTGAGCGGTAATGCACCCATAAGTAAGAGTGCAGGATAAGGAAATACAAATGGTCCAAAAAATTCTTATATAAAAATGCTGTATGAAAAAAACCCACAAAAGTTAATATCTATTTCCTCTTTTCGCGCACCGTCTTATATAATTATAAATTTTCATCACTTGTACCATTTTTCCTTTTTGGCTTATATGTAAATATATATATATATATATATATATATATATATATATATATATATATATATTATCTAAACGTTTATGATGTAAATGTATGACACATTTGTATCGATAATTGCTCTCCAGTATTGGAGGAAATGGCAATATACACCTTAGAATGGCTGTAGGCGTAAAAGATATGGACTATCAATACGTCGCTCTTATGCAGAGAATATAATGCGCCTGTTTTTTTTTTGTTGTTTTTTTATTTTTATTATTATTATTTTGCAATAAGATAAGGTACTACATTTATATAGAATCATTATTTCCGCAGGGGACTTATATTCGCTACTTTCGTGAATTGTTTCATCCACGAATTTGACCCCACGAAAACTGTTCATTTAGTATCTTATGTTTTTTTTCTGTTGTTGTTGTTGTATTGGGGTTTACCGTCTTTGCGATAGTATTTCAATCGTATAGCGACGTCCAGCTAGTTAAAGGTGGAGGAAGACCCCGAGTACACAGAGGTACCCGGGTAGAACCACCGACCTACCGCAAGCCAGCTGGAAGGCTTCCTCACATGAAAAATCCGAAGTCCCTACCGGGATTCGAACCCACAGCGGTGAGGGGCTGAGAGATTTGTAGTCCACGACTGTAACCGCTCGGCCACGGCGGCCCCGTTTTTTTTTCTGTAACAATATACATCACTGAAAAAACTTACCCGCGAATTCGCTTTTAAAAAAAAATAAATGGCTAGAACACTTACTTTTATACCAATCACGGTTGCTGGTTACTTATTTACTCTCCATACATGATAAATGGAAAGATACGGAAGAAATTGACGGTGGGTGTCCGACAATGGTTCATACGTATTACTGCAATAAATTAAAGGCGACCAGACGACATTTTTTTTATTAAATAATAAGTGTGTGTGTGTAACACATGTAAGGAAGAAAGGTGACTTATCACAATTATAGGCCGAGTTTTCTTTTTTATAAATATTACAAATAACATTGTTTGTTTAGAATATTGAATTAAAGCTTTCCGAACCAATCACAAGACCCGATTCCCGAGGAGTCGTCCCCCGAGACACATTTAGGCCATATATGATCTATGTTTTCTTTCATTCTTTCATGTATGCGTATGTGCGAATATAAGTGTGCACGTGTCTGTATGTTGCGCGAATATCGAAATCATAATGTATAAGAATTAAATATAGTGTATAAATATGTCGATAATGGTACACCTTAAAATCCAGAAGTTTTATTGCACTAAATTACTCAAATATCTTCGTTGTGAGGTTATTCCTTATCATAACTTATCCTTATCGAACTTCGAAACAATTTCTTGGACACGTTAAACGGTTTAATCTACTTGGTGCGTACTGGTCATGTGATTTTTAGAACTTTCGATGTAAATCTTAACGAACAACTGTGACATAAGCAATCCAAACCATCGTCTTTGTATCACGCTCTACGTACAACCGTGCAGAATTTTATTGCTCATTTAAGTGAAATAAAAGTCAATAAATACCCCGGTATGTAACAGTAGGTTTATTCATAAGGGATTTGGGTTGAATGACAACTGTCATATATGTCCATTTGTTATTGTATTGCTGCATAAAGGATCATAATCTACTTATTTCCCTGAGCACAACAAACATGGCTTGTGGGAGCAGCACACCGGATGGCATTTGTTGACATTGTCGCAACTCGTGCTGGCATTTCGCTTGTTTAGGTTTACTGGATATATTGTTATGTGCTCGGAGAATGGGAACTTATACATTGCCTGGGACATATTTTACTTAAGTGTTTCCTGACTTTGTACAAAACGACAGCTGTTTTGTGAATTAACCGAAAAGCCTGCGTGGCAGTGAAGTATTTGGCGTATTAAGATGATTGGTATGTATATTTGTCATTGAACTGATAAGAAAATGGTATTGTTTGCTTATATAATTACCCACAAAACGGAGCATCGCATGTTGGGAAAGATTCGGTATTGTCTATAACGGAGGATCGTCTCCCTGACGGGGTTATATCGGTACCTCCGTGTGTCATGTTTCTGTCTCACGATTGTCAGATCGCTGAAATGGAAGACTCGATTAATAATACCCAACATTTGCTGTTCTCTTGGTCTAGTTTTAAATGTTATTAATGTTTGACAGATTGCTATCAGCCTAAAACTATATCTGGTTACAAAAATAAAACTTATTTCGCTTGAGTTCAATGAGCACATTCGGGCATTGATTATAGGAGGTGTGTTATAAAAAAGCAATAAGTGTTGAGAAATTTTCACCTAGGTAGAGCGATGACAAGGGAATGACGGGGGGAATGTAGCGAGATGTAGTTTGACGTCCCGTGTCCCGATGTGAGGGATCCCGGTAAATAGCGAGTCTCAGTGTGTGTAAAACAGGGCCATTGTGACCGGGCGCCTTTGAATGGCTTCATTGAAGCAAAGGGTCGCAGTTCCCCGGGTGTAAGGGCTTCATTCCGATGTATTGTTCAGGACACATCGTCGGGTGCATATGTAGATACTTTATACGGACTTAAGAACCGGTGTTTATATTTTATGCAGCGTACGATGGGTAAGTGTATGATTTATAAATGATGTTTTGAAAGGGATTTAATGCGCCTTTGTTACTTGTTGACGTTTAGTGATTCATCTGATAATCTTGTTATGTTGTACAAGCGCAGTTAATCTGAAATATGCTTTATATGTTAAATACAGGTATTTTCACTGTGTACACAACATAATTGCGTGATAAGATGAACCTATTCATGTCTAGGGGTCTCTCTCTCTCTCTCTGTCTCTCTCTCTCTCTCTCTCTCCATTGTATAGGCTATGTATACAGTATTATACAGTATTATACAGTACTGGAATCATTTTGATATACATTAATTATCAGACAGCATTTTCCCCATCAATTTGTTTGATGCACACAGATTTATTTTATTTTTACGATTCGCTCGTTCTTCTTACATATTTTTTAGGACTTAGATTGAAAGCAACAAACTAAGTGTATGTCTATTTGAACCATATGTCCTTCAGATTTAAAAGAATACCCATCAGATAATTCAAAGAGGGATGATTAATAAGACAGATGATAAATATAATTTTACTAAGCTAATAGTATGAAAAGGCAGACTTAGCGAGTTAATAACACAAATACCAGTGCGATAATCTTGTCAGGTTGCAAGTGGCACGCTAGGCACACAGGGCCATGTTGATAATGGAATGTTCGTCTCGGGACGTGTTCAGGGGGTTGTCCCAAGGAATGTCAGGTCATATTTTTTTTTCTGTTCCGGCCGATCAATATTATTTGAACAAACATGGACTTCTAGGTCTTTACTTTTTGGGATCATTTTAAAGAAGTTTGTCGATATTCGAAATAAACCGCAAATACTTCCAAAAGTTTATTGATTGATTTTAATCTCATGTTAATCATACGGAGTATTAAGTGTTTGTTTTCATCGCACTCGCTTTTACATAAGATATTTCTGTTACGATACGAGCAAATGTCAACAGTCTTAAGTAAAATATTCACTACTTTATCATGATCAACATACATGATATCGCATTATGTTTCGCCTGAATTTTAGGCTTAACCTTGAGATCTCGAGTCAGCCCCGGCTGTCTTTTTTCGGTTGAGGGATGTCACTGTATACAGGGTTTAATTGGAATACCTCGGCTATGATTCATCCTGCAGTAGCAGTAGCTGGCCCTGGCCCCGCACGCTCCAACTGTTTGATATGGCGTGCCATTCGGGTCAAATGTAGATACAACCTGGCAGGTATAAAAAAAATACTGTTGTACAGGTCAACTTACAGTTGCGGCTTATTGTATTTCAAATATAGTTGTAATTATAAATATAATTTGTAAATATACAATTTAATCTGTAAATGTATCGTTACAACTGTATATTTACAGCTAAACTGTATGATATACCTAAAATATAGTTAAGACTGTATCTAAAAAAAAATGCAACTTTCCCTCAAATATAGTTTCCACTGCATCTCAAATACAGTTGCTATTTCTTATGTATAATTGCCACTTCATTTGAAGTTTAATTGTAGTCGTTCATTTTTGGTAGTCGTTCATTTGGTAGTCGTTCATTTGGTAGTCGTTCATTCACATAGTATTTATCGTACACCTGTCAGATAAAAACAACTTTTGGTTTAAATGGTACTTCATAGATGCAAAAATAACAACAAAAACATTAACCTACAACTGATCTACGTTACCCGGTTAGATGACTCAAGCTTTTCGTCTGTAAGGTTTTGTTCACTCTTTTTTATCTGAATAGTAATATTATGGACAATTAACTTTCACGGGAAGCAATTTGCGGTCTGATTTCTATATAAGCAAACCAAAATCACACGACAAACTCACTTTTTCCCATGCTCTTTTACATACATAGACAAACAACCGCTCTAAATTTTCGGTGACACGAAATGGCGATACGAAAATAAACAATGCTTCCTTTTACCTGCTATTCAGCGGTCTGCCATTTATTTCTGATCATCACGAGGCGATCGTTGATCCCCCAGATACCATTAATTTACGACCTTTCAACGAACATCAGACGACATCTACAATGTCACAATTGTTCCTTTTGGCCATTTATTCGTACTCGAATTTAAAGCTGAAATCCATTCGAAAATGAGATTTAGGATGGAAACGGATACTTTTTGTGGATATATATCAAGTTTGTATTTCTTATTTTGATGATATGTGCATGTTGTAGTCCCAGTTCTAGTCGATGGCAGCTAGAGTGCTTAGATCGCCCGCCCCGGAACCGGAAGGCCGTGGGTTCGAGCTTCGACCGCGATACACCATAGTGTATAGATTATACAAGTATATCTTCTTTTGTGTTTGGTGATTGGCTCAAACGGGTAGTTCTAAAATTGTTTGGCACATTTTTCAGGATATTGAACCGTTGGTAACTGCATTGTGTACGCGTGATAATATATGCGGCGACGTAACATCAACACACGTATGTTGTATCATCAGCATGCATTATGCATTAGTTGTTTAGCGTATTGCAGATGTAAGCTGCAGTTTGTTTTCTTTTCTTGAAAAACATCGGGGAGACAGACATAAAAAAGTAACCACATTAATGTCACGATAGATTCAAAATATCTGTATGACAAGTCTCAAGTTTACTAAACATGCTTCGTGTTTAAACTCCGCCCAAGATGTTTTCCAGTTAATTACATCATAACTTCCCTAAATTACACGGGAAGACGTGCGCATGTTCAATTTTAGTTCATCGTCCTTACTTAGCAAATCACGTGTGGCTCGTTTATATAGCAACTCTCTCTCTCTCTCTCTCTCTCTCTCTCTCTGTATTACAATAGGCTATAGACCATTTTCACGAGAGGATCGGCAATATCCGGTATAATGCGCTGAATTAAAATGACCAATCAGTGACTGGGGGAAATTTCAAATGTATGTTTATTTCCCATTGAACAATGTGTGGATTTTTAACACTAGAATCTGGATATGTGGTCGGGAAGTGTTTGTGATTTACGTAAATATGCGTCTCATTTCGGTATAAAATGATCTATCGTAAATCGTTTGCGAAATAACAATAAATACATGTACAAATACAATTAAAATGAGTTAAATGACTCGATATATTAAATTAAACAGAAACTCAATTAAATGGATACAAAGGCTGTGAACAGTTATCTAAAACAGATATAAACATCACTAATGATGAAAGAGTGAACGAGGTATTATCAAAAGGGCAACATCAGATAAACTTAACAGAATATGCATTTTATAGCCTACGCGCAAAGCTAATAGGGGAATTTCCATTAGCGGGCATTTAAATCACTCGTTTCTCATACATTTGTATTCTCGACCCCTGTTTGTTTGTTGAATTTACATTCCATCGACAGTATTTCACTCATTTGGAATAAGTAGTCAAGAAATGTTCGTTCTGTATTCTTTTAATTGTTGGTTTGAATTGAGAAACACACACACACACACACTTATAAACCTGTTAGTATCCACCTGTCTTAAGCGGTCAGTCAGGGGAACAAGAGAAAGGGACCGCTTGTCAGTGGTTGCCGCTAATTGAAGGTTAAACATTTAACAAATGTTATTTTAAATAGTAAAACTGACAGATAAATACAGGTTGACCGCTTAATACAGTTGGCTTCTAATACAGGTTCATCTGTAATTGAAGCTGTTATTGTTGAAAATGCCGAAAGAGTTTGAGACTCCATTGAATTATTTTTTTGTTTTCGTAATTGGACGAGGAAAATGACTTAACCGAACAGCATGTGTTTGTACTCTGTACGAAGGAACACATAAAAGGTTTTGAATTGCTACCCTGTGTATGTACCGGTAAACATCATATAAGATGACATATTTTAAATGAATCCGATCCGTCTCCTCGACTTTAAATTCAGTTTTTATTCTCTTTTATTCCATAAGAAGAAACCTGATGTTTTGAGCTATTATGTCATCGCAAATATCGGCTCATTTAAAGTCCCACGATACGAAATAGCAAACGGTTTAATGCGCCACTTATACTTTGCCAGGAAGATCAATAGAACTGTCAGAGAAAACCGGAGTTCCCCATTGTCCTAAGTGTTTTATAGCTGTTTAAATCTACTTTAGATTTTAACTAGTATCAGTACGATAGAGTACGGTGCAGTACGGTACAAACCATACAGTGCACTGTACCGCTTATCTCTCAACTCTAAAATCTGAAATTTTGAATGACTAATATGTATTTGTTTCTAAAATACTGCGGAGCATGTGTCCCATATTCTATAAGAGCATTTTATATTAAGTAACATTTCCGAAAAAACAACAACAAAAAAACTTCAAGTTTCATGGAATATTGCTTGACAGACTTTGTACAAATGAATCAAATCATTGTCGAAACACGGTCGATTTTTACCTATTTCTTATTTTTTGCATGAACATGACCCCTTTCTTTCTGATGAAATTATCAGAAACTCGATTGTGTGAAATGGGATACTTGTCCCAGTTTGACAAAATTTCTGAACTTGAGATTTTCCTAATCTCAAAATGTATACGACCTATGATCACTTTATTCTTAAACAAGATAGTAGATTCATTTGTAATTTTCAGCATCCCCACTCATAAGCTTTTATTATTTGAAGAAATTTAAATGAATTCATATGTTTTGTAAATGATTTATCTTTTTGTGTGTGTCTTTGCCATTTTGTAAATGGCCAAAATGCAAACTGTTTCCGCTGAATTATATCCATATAATTGAAACTATAAGATTTAATTCTAATTTTCTTCAAAAATATCATGTTATGAAATTTACATATTTTATATTGAATGAAATCTCAATTTGAAATTTATCTTGATTTTTGGGTTGATTTTTGGGGGGCGTAAAAAGAAGATATTTGAATCATTCTGATCAAAAGCTTGGACTGAATAGCTGAATCTACCTATTTTACCTACTCTACCATGATCATTTTGATGACAGCTTTATTATTCACAATTACGAGATCGTGAAAAGGCCCCTAAGCGTCTACACTGGGACAACATTAGGCGGAGAAAACCCGGTTTATTTTTTCTTTCAAAAGTATTAAGTTATTTAGTTCTTTAACTCACATGCCATTGAGATGATTTGAACTTATTTTCCCACAGGGCTAGTGTCGGGTAGACTGGAGCACTAGTTGAACAAACGTGGCGATAAAAATCGCGGATTGTCACCCCGGCAACGCTTTCAGGGGATCGTTACATTTTATTTAGAATAAATCATATCTCATTTTGTGAATGTATATGTTCATCCAGTTGTGGTTTTCTGCGCGAGACTCTCGGTATCTCGCGCGATTTAGAGATAGGTAGGCCGAAACTCGTGTAATAAGTATCAAGGTTTTGAGGGCGATTCGTCCTATCATTGTCAATATGACATTAAATTAACGGTATAAATCAATAGGCATTTATCTCTGCGTTTTTGCACTGTTATCTGATTTTAAAAATATGGTAGCAATTTTCGCACATACTTGATAAAATCATTGCATCTTCTGATATATAATCCGTGAATATTTGCTTATGTTTCCCCGATTTACTGATAGCCGGGGATCAGTTAGCGTTTTGATGACTGGTATTGTTTATTAAATCGTATGTCTGAAGACGACTATGATGATTACGAAGATGTTGTTGTTGTTGTTGTTGATGATGATGATGATGATGATGATGCACAGGTTCCGATGGTCGAGTGGTTAGTGCATGCCCTTCGTTACTAGATGGATTCGATCCCCGGTCGCGACAAATCAAGTTGCAGAATATTGTGACTGTAGCTGAGCGTGGTATCATGCCATTTGACTACGATTTTATACCGCAGTGAGGCAGCACTATATCTGTTTCATGTAGGCTAAAGTCCTCAAAATGCCTGAAATTCTGTACACGTTTAACACACGCAACTAAAGAACATGATGATGCATTTTTGTTTGTTCATTGTTTATCCGTTCGTGTTTTGTTTCATAACCTTCGATTAAAGATTTTTTTTAAAGAGGAAATGACTTTTTAAATTGCATTTCGGCGTCGCCATAGTCATTTAAGAGGTAAGAAAAATACGGTAGGCGTTTCCTGTTTCAAGTAACTGCACACGTAATACATGCATTATCAGTTATTTATTGCAGAATATCAGGAGGACCAAGGTTGTTGTTTTTTTCTTCTTCTTCTTTTTATAGATATGCATTGCTTGAGGTGTTTTCTTATTATTGGAAGTGTAATTTCTTTTTGATAAGAAGTGCAAAACTGAATGAAGGGGGCCAGTGTTTAATGCCATGCATAGAAGTAATGACAGAATTGTTGTTGACTTTTGACTTCACGTATAGATTTCATACCTTGTTAATTATTTAACGCATTCCTTGCTCATTCATCCCTTTTGCTTCCTTTATATTAATATTTCAGCTATTGACAACAAAAATTTTTAAATGGCGCATTTATGTGAGTCTATAACCACTTATGTTCTGACAGTTAAATTGAATGGGAGTATGCAAACTTTCAATTGAATCCCCAACAATCGAGAATGGTTTAATTTTCAAAACTATCAAGGTGTGATCAATATTTCCTTATCACCTGTTCAATACCGATCAAGCCCGGCTATTGGCCCGTGTGGGGAATGCCCGGCACGGCCCCCTCTCCTAGCGGGCACGGAACGTGCTAACGACAAGCTCCCGGACCGGTAAGTGTTTGCTCGTCACATTTGAGACATATCCTTCACGACTGGTTGCAAAACACAATAGCCGATCTCCCGTCCTTCTTGTTTGATCAAAGAAAGGGTATATCTATTGACAGATAACAGTATATAAAGGACGGGAAAAGGGAGAACATGGTCGTTTTAATAAAACGCTTTGCTTAGGCCGTGGTGAAGATTATGAAATAAACATTTCCTGTTGGTGACATATTTCATTACTTGGTTTGTACAAGCTGTTGGATTTGACATCTCACTGAACCATAGATGACAGTGGCACGTTGTTGTTAGAGGTTTGGTAAGAACTTGATATTTACTTTGTACTTCAAGGTTTTGATATTCATGGCATTTGTGTCATTTTAATATTCATTGGTTTATAAATTTAATTTAACATTGACCATTCATCAGATTTTTTTTTGCTTACTTTAGAATTATATTTCATTTCAATAAATGCGGAAATTTCTCGGTATCTGACTTCTCAGCATGTTTACTTAGCTTTCACTCTTTTCAACAGTTTTACTTCCGAAGCTCTCCGAGGGAGTGCAAATCGCTCGGCAAACATTTTAACTTTTATTTACAAATGCATAAGTCCTACCGTAGTAGGAAACATTAACAAAATAGGCGAAACTAATTTGTCAGAGATTTTAGATTCTTTCATCTTACTTTGTTCTTAACCATATATTAACAGCTAGTTCATTTAGATTCCATTTTTGATTAAGCACTTTTCTTGTGATTTTATTTTTACCATACTTTATATTATCTGAGAATTTTAGTATTTCAGAATGTATGGTATTCAAGGGGCATAGAACATTACTACTTTGTATATCTATACATCTGTATGTATATGCTCGATTTTCTCATTTTATTTCCAAAGTCAATGACATACAATCTAATACTTTACCTCAAAGGGACATACCTCGACGTCTTGTCTGATCTGGGTCTCCTTAGTTTACTCTAACAGTGCCATAGCTCAGTTTCTACACAGTCTGCATATAGTAAATACAAGTCCATTGTTTCATATACCATATTATAAAATTCAATTAATAAATATTCATCAGGTCATAAATTTGTACATACATATTCATGAAGTTAAAGGTTAATCGGAATACATCGGCGTTTTAGAATTTTAAGAGACCGTGTGTACGCCAGTCTACCGTTCATTTGTCGCTTCTGAAGTGTAATTCAAGGGCTTCTTTCTACCTTGTGCAGAAAAGTGATATTGCATGACTCAGTGTGCTTGTGCAAATAATACAGGCAGTACATCGATCATGTTTTAATCTAATGGTGTTAGTAAAGACATTCCAGTACATTATGAGTTTTTCTCTTATTTGATTTCATCTGCTACAGACCAAACTAAGCTATATTTCATGCTGATGACGCACAGCAAAAATATTGCAATCTTGCCGCCGGCATCGTATATGTCGTCGTTGTCGACGGTGAAAGGTTATATATATGCATATGTAATTAAAATATTTATTAAACCGTGATGAAGTTTGACAGTTTCTCCTCACTTTATCTCTTCTCATACCCCCTCTCTCACGTTGGCATGCTTTCTCTCTCTTTCTCTTTCTCTCTCTCTCTCTCTCTCGTACGAATAATGTAATGTACTTTTTTCGTGGAATGTTAGCCATAGGTGGCCGGCACGAGTATTTAAGGGTATATATATAAATACTTACTTAGCAATGCATTTACAAAGTTTTAAATTGCTTTTATAATATTTCACTATCTGACAAGACTTGAATTCCACCTACAATACTTAGCGCTAAGTAATACTTAAATTCTTAAACTAGGTAGATACACATTCCACCATTACTGTTTTATGAAATAATCAAGTTGAAATGAATTATTACCTTAATAAATAACAATAATTGTTCAGAAGTGAAACATTTGGGTATTTTTATTTGAGAAACAAGACTAATAAAAATTCGCCCTTAAGTATTTAAGTTTTATATAAGTTTTACTTAGTGCTAAGAATTGTTGGTGGAATTCGACCAAGGTTTGTGTATTTTTATGTTAAAAGAATATGCATTATGGAAACAGGTAATTCATGCATTTTTTATTTTAAAATATACACTCTGGATAAGGTAATTCATTGCATTTTTTATTTTTAGAAAATATGCACTCTGAATACAGGTAATTCAATGCATTTTTATATGTTAAGGGAGAATGCCAAACACTCCGCCCTATTCAGTATCGAACCATATACGGTGTCATCCCTCTGATGACTATACAAAGGAGCAGTGATGCGAGGCATCAAAGAGCTTCTAGACACGGAATGTTCGCTCGAAATACAAACCAGTTAATTGTGCACAAATATACAAGATTACAATTGTCTTTCAGCTAAAAATTCAATAAAATGTAAAAATAGAATCCGAATAGAAATACTGTAACACAATCAATAACATTATTATCCCTGAATTACGTATGTTTCAGTTGTTTTGTCCAGACTATGTGCATTCTAACGTATGGATGAATGTTAATTTTGTCACCAAGAAAGACGGACATGCATATTTTAAAATAGGGATTTTATCACAGTTTCCTTCATTTTAAAGACGCCATTACTCTAGTTTGGTATCGTGCACTTGTAAATTAAGCAACGGAAGCGGAGCCAAGAATCGATCATTAATTGTTTTATTCTAAGGTTACGTTCAAATTGTTGATCAAAATGTCACATTGATTGTTTGATTGCTAATATTAAATCGAGTTGGTGTTGTAAAACACATCCCAAAGACGCATTAAATGGACTGTGCAAGAAGGCTACACTTAAACACGTGTTCAGTTAAGTTTTACTTTTCAACATAATAATCCATATACACGGCGGTCCCACATGGCGCCGCCAGTAATCGCATTGTGATTGGATATAAACAGCTTACACGCGCCCTATGGTGATAGCTCGTGATGGACAATACACGTGATAATAAGCTCTATTGTTGAGGATATCCATGGGAGTATACCGCTATGTTTAAGACTATTCAAGTGGACGCAGGCCGTTAGCACCTAATACAGGGCTGTTACATAACTGACTATCACACTTTTCTTCAAATCAATTTTTACGCCGCTTTGGACGACTTACATATATCCGTAACGGTCCCTGGGTTGGATAAGTGGTTTTTGTACGGACCCCGTATGGTGACATTTCACACCTTTAATTCCTTGTTCAAGCACATTCATTTTATTTCATAATTACGCAATGCAGTCTGCAATTAGGAATCATTGTTTCATATAATGGTTCCATATTACGTAATAATGTATAATAGTTCGTAATTTCGAAATTAAATAAATGTATCGCGCAATAAAATTGTAAGTGTGCAATGTCATTCTTGGGACTCCGTAATTTTGTATCTTTGATGAATAATAATAACAGTAACAGTTTTTTATTCTCTATAACCCAGAACTTTTCGATCTGGGTCGCCCGGTATCGGATCTTGAGTACAATGTAACCACTTCAATGTGTATATATTGCCGGTATTCCGCGGGTCTTGGACAGATGTTACGAGATTAAATACAATATTATTATCTAAAAATAGGTTGTCTAACCACTGACATGTGTCTTTTGTCGAGATGTTTGCACGTGCAGAATACCGTCTCCAGCCTGGATGACACTATTCACTTTAACACTTCAGGAGATTTTCTGTAATTCAGAGTCCAACATGTCAATGTCATACCCAATTTTATTCAAAGATATTCACTTCAAAAGTTCAAATGCATAATAACAATTTTGTTACAGGAAAAATACAACAGCTTAAAAAATTATTTTGTCAGTCATTGTGCTCTTGTGTCAGTTTTCAAGAAAATTTTAAAAATCAATTATTTCTTTGTGTTGCAGATGAACTGGAGTCGGTTACGAAGTAGCGGGAACGATCACGTGTTCAAGGGCTCTCAACTTGTCTCAAATACACTAGAACGTCACCCACAGCAGTTTAGAAGTCGTGCCGCAGCGCTGAAATTTTGCCGACAGCTTTTTAACGACGGAATAATACGAGGTGTGTTCGGTGCTGATACATTCGAAGACTCTGTTCAACTTTATTCTTGGAAAAAAGAAAATGAACCCGCGATGACGTCACAGACGAACGATAATCCAAAACGAGGCTACGGATATTCCGGTGCTGATATTAAATTGACAAAACGAGATCTTTATCGACAGCGAGAATCTATAAGACAATTAGACTCAAAAGCTGAACTTCCTAATAACATGTCAAAATCTGCAGAGTTGAACTCATATTACAAAGATATATGTAGTGACCTTGAAGAAGACAGGCCCCAGGCCCCTAAACATGTGACTAGTTATAATGCAACGTGGAATCTGCAGAGAGCCAGCACTGCGTCGAGTGAAAGTTCCGTGGATATTTTATCTCATTCATATTCAAAACACAAGGATAAGCATACAATGAAATCTGCGTTTAACGCACCTTCCGCTGTAGCTCAACAGTCACGCGACCACGGTGCCATACCGGAAGAAGTTCAAGAAGATCACGTGATGGAAAGAACTGGCACGAGCACAGAATATGACGGTTCATCAAGCATTCCGAGAAGCGTTGCGACTGACGTCTCCGCATTTAACGACGTGGAAGGCCTGGCGTCACAAAGACGCTGGCAGGATTATCAAAACTCTTTTTCTGATAATGAAAAACAGCTCATAGAGCAAATGAAGCGGATGAAGAAAGAGCATTCGCATATTCTCAGAACATACGAGGACAGAATCAATAAACTTATGGCGAAAATGCACGAGCTGCGAAGCATTGCAGAAATGCTCGAGAACTCGAGCACGAAGTCTTCTCCTTACGGGATGATCACAAACAGAAGTGGGATAATGAACTTCCTAGGTAAGTCTTGTGTTACCATGTTAATTTATATATACGATATATTGGTAGTTAAAGGGTTTAACGTCCTTTTCCTTGTTGTCTGAATAAATGTGTACTGCATGCATCATATTTATTAAGAGCAAAATAAAAATTAATGGTTTCACCACAAGTAAGACCCCCCCCCCCCCGAAAAAATATAGATGTTTCTGGTGACATAAGAAACAAAAATAAATAAATAAAACATGATAACAGAAGAATAACCTAAACACACACTAAGTTAAATATACACATCGCATATTTTTGCGTTATTTTTTTATCAAAGCCGGTCTGTCAATTCACCAGATTTTTGTGCTGTATGAAATATTCTAGTTATTGTTCTTCCCGAAAAAGCAAACTATGATATAAATAATATGGTTTAATGGTTGAAATTCTCATACTTATTTTTGTAAAGGTTTGATGAAGACCATCACAGTCTAACATTGTCAAGGTTACATGGTCACTCAGGTTCAGTAACCCTTTCCTTACACCGAATTATTGATAGTAAAGACTTATATCAAAATCATCATTCCTGTCACGTGCTGTAAAAAGACTTGACCCTTCTTGACCTTTTTGACGCATCGGTTTTGTTGTTTTATGAGTTTTAGGGGTAAACCTACCTGGTTTATTAATTCAAATCCCCTGCCGCTTTTCATTACCAATTTCTTATTATTTCTTTGTTTACATGCTTTCTTTAACAGCTTTACATATATTGAAAAATAAGATCATCAGGAAAAATTGGAATAAATAGCAAAATATATACACGGACACGTTTTAAAGAAATTTTCAAATATGCTTTCTGGCTTCGTGATCTCAAATACACGTAAGGACGATTTCAGGCTAAAATTTGAGTATCATACTCAATCCCTTTTGAAACTAATGGGCATAGTTTGAGTACGAGTGTGAAAACCATACTTAAGCACCAATTTTACTTTTGAGAACATAGGCCTGAAGCATGAAATAAACATAGTAAATAAAATTCACTGGAAGCACGTGCATGCTACAGATTAATGTGACCGTTATTTCTGAGAGGATGTGATGAAACAGAGCGTCCGGTTAGAGCAGATGGTACCGGAAATTGTTTTAATAACGGATTTCACGTGAAGCAGTCTCTAAGACAGCCAACCGTGAATGCATATTTTGAAAATTGACAATTAATTAGTGTCCTGTCCGCTGATTCATGGCTGAATTAAAATCGATGATGGACCGTGATGGGATATATTTACTCCCGCAATTTTGGACTTAATGTCCGAAAGTAATTGACCACGGGGGTTTAATTGGCAAGATTATTAAGATCGCGACACAGTTTATTAACCGGTGCATATGCTCGCCGCTGCAGATCAAGGGATAGTTCTGAACAATTGCAGAGCGTCACGGGATTAGCTCACGGGATAATGAAGAAAAATTGCAGACGATAAAAGATTAACTTCCGGTTTTCTGTTTCGGGAGTATAAGACTCGGGTGGATCAAATATTTTTAATATAACAGATGGCAGTTCAAAAGCAGGGGATAACCAGAGTGTCGCTTCGTGCTCGAATAACGGCGAAATTCATTTGTTTTTTCTGCAGCCAGTACGAAAGCTGACAGTGACCGGAAGTCCAATGGTTATTCTGTTGACGGGGAGCAGCCGCCACCACTACCGCCGCGACCGGGTCGCGGGTCGAGACTGAACCCAAACAAACCAGTCATACAGACGGAGGCCAAGATGAAAACGTTACAGTGGTGCAGGGTCATCTTGAAGGATGAAGGTACTTGGGTTGGTTGGTTGTTGTTTCTAGTGTTTGCGGTCACCGCGGCAGTGTATTAGTCAAGGAGACCACTTCACCAGGGATTCGGCAATATTCGGTATAATTCGCTGATTTAAACTGACCAATCAGTGACTGGTTCAAAATCTCATTTGTATGTTTATTACTGTACAATATGTGGAATTTTACACCAGATATATATTGGGTCTTCCGGGAGTGGTGTTCCGGGAGTGCTCGTTAATTTACGTAGCTTTACGTCTCATTTCTGAGTGAAATGGTCTATAGCGATCCTGAACGCACCCAGGTAGAACCATGGATTTATCGAAAGATATTTAGGAAGCTTACTTATATGTACAACGACAATCTTAATGACTATCCACGATGGCGAGAGACTAAGCGACTATTTTTCTGTCTTTCTTTATTAAGAAATACGGTATTAGATGTACCGGATGTCATATTATACATTAGTATTTTCTTTTTCTCGGACCTAAATTCTGGTTGCTATGGTAACGGAACAATTATGCATCTCACCGGTAGGGGACTCATGTGTTGCGTGCGAAACCAGTTACTTGTTATGCATATCTTGCTGTTTGTGAATATTTGCATTTACATATTTGTGGATAAACATAGGGAAAAATCAAGGAAATTATTACATTTGTATGAGCTCATTTGTAAGTGGTATTTCTCGTTAAAGAAACATTCAGCGGATAACGCTACTGAATTGAAAATGTAACTGAGTAATTTAATTTGAATCAGTTAAACATATATGCAATTCATATCATTTACGAAGAAATTAAATTTGAAGATGTGGTTCACTTCATCTGGTGTAGAAAGAATGTTTTCAGTCTCTTTGCTGTATACAAATGTTGTTTGTTTGATATATTGTGTATATATACGGTATACATCTATATTAACCAGGATAAATATTTGAAGTCAGCTTTATGCGTAATTCAGGTAGTCCGGTAGCTTTCATTTTATAAATGGTAGATATATGTCATGAATTTGATCTCCGGTCTGTTCCAAATCATCAAATTAAAACTATTTCAATTTAAACTTATTTATTTTACGTCGATTCGGGAACAAAATCTTACAACTTATACTTATTCCTCTCGACTGTTTCTGGGTTGGACCAGTACTTTGCGTCTAGGAAGGTCATGAAAAATTCTTGCCCTCCAACAGGGCTCGAGCCCTCATCATTCGGATTCGCAGTCGTGTGTCTTACCACTGGGCCACGGCGCCCTTTTCAAATATTTAGCAATCGGTTTCATGGCGTGGTGATCTATAAATAGCACAAAAAGTCTGACCAAAGACTAGCCTGATGCCAGGTGATTCATGGCATTATGTACATGTAGCTCATTAAATCTGTCTCTTCCAGGAGATGACAGTCAGTCTACTATATGGCATACCATGATGGAGCCGAAAATTGACCCGGAGGAAATCGAAAGGTATCCAACCTACACGCCCACCTTTCTCTGTTTCTCCTTCTTTATTTGTCTATCTGTTTCGCGCCATCTCTTATTCTTTCTCATATTCATGTCATGTTTTTACATATTAGCGTGGCGTTTTTGATCAAATAAATACTAATGCAACAAATTACTATTATAGGGACAATAGCCATTCCTCGGGGCGGTTAACATTTGCTGAGGCACTCAAATGCGAAAAATGGTGTATTGGCGCTATTATAGCATAAAATCAAGCAAATATCACTTACAAAGTTTATATATACTGAACTACTACATTTGTGTAATGTGTGTATACACACATGTGTACACCATGATGACGTAATGATTTTACTAATTCAGTCCAGGGCCGCAAATGGTTACGCACGCGCACTAACTTCAGTAAAATGTTTATGAAAGGTAAAGATTTAAAATAAAAAAAATGGACATTTTATCGGGATTTCTTCGGATGTTATAAGTATTGCTTGCAATAATTTCATTAGTTGTGAGCATTTACTTGACTGAGATCATTTATGAAGTGAGAGTTTGAAACTTTTTCTAGTTATGCTTAAGCAGCCCAGACCCAACTGGTGGCGCACAAACATTTTACAATAAAATTGCATTATGGCAGTTGGATAGTAAAACCTTAATAAGAAAACTGCCGCTGTGACCATAGTTAACTGCCTCGAATTCCGCTAAACAATACTTAGCGTTAAATAATACATAAATACTTAGGTACAATTTTCATCACCCCTCTCTCTCTCTCAAAAAAAAAAAAAAAAAAAAAAATAAAAAATAAATAAATAAATAAATAAATGCGTGTAAAAAAAAGAAAGAAAAATAAAAGAAATTTTTTTTTAATAAAAATGGCCATGTTAAAATATCAAGGTTTTAATTTATAACATCTTTGTCATATACTTGAAACAGAAAGGCGGATTTCGCGCGAAGTATTGTTGGTAGAAGTGCATCATGGTCTTAATATTGGAGTGGTCTGATTGTCAATTGAAATCAAACAGTAAAATGGTCCTAAATATACAGGTTTCAGTATTTAGGTGGTCCAGTATTTGGGTAGTCATGACATGCGATTTTACACACTTTCTTTGAAATTATATCGTAGACGGAATGAGACGATGGTGATATTGGTTGCAGGTTGTTTAGTATGCCGGAAGTGTCACAGACAGATGGCGCCACCCTGTACGACGATCTCATTATACGGCGGGGGAGGTCAAGGCAACAAGTGAGTAGATCTAGACGAAGGATTGTTGAAACAAAATTAATTCCTTGTCCCACTAAAAGCAAACAAAAGAAGTATATGAACTAACAAACGAGAAAAATGAACTGGAATGGTCGAAAAAAGTCAAGCCATCTTCAGCCTTTTTGATCAATGATTTATAAGAAAAAAATCGAATGTGTATGTAGTTTATGATTGATGTGTTTTTATTCATTTACAAATTTTTTTTTTTCAATTACCTTTTTTTGAAGCGACGGTAAACCCAAATAGTCAAGTCAAGTCAAGTCAAGTCCTATTTTGAAATATGTATTGATTCTGCAAGCTTTTATTTTTTTTTTCAGCTTGTCAGCATTTACGATTCGGAACGATCAAAGAGAATAGTCGTATGCATGAAATGCCTGCGCGCTACACTGAATGACGTCATCGCAACAGTCTCTAGTCTCGACACGTCCCAGGTGAACCATGATGCCCTCGTGGAGCTCTTGGAGTTGTTGTCGTCCATGTCAGAAATAGAGAAGATTCTCTACCATGTCCGAAAGAAAGGTGCAGGTTAGTACTCGTTGAAAGGGGCCAAGGGTCAAACCCCTTAAAAATTATGACATTGTATCCCCCTATTCCATTTATGAAAGTAAATAGGAGTGGGGTGCTATATTGAAATCACGCGCGTTGTTCCGTCCTTTACATCACGTTCATTTCCGTCAAGTTAATTCCCGCCGCGTTACGCCCAGTCCCATTTTACAAACTTGGTGTTTGTTGAGTCAAAGCTATGTAGCTGGAATATTTATCACCTTCGTTATAGTTCTTGGTCGGAATTAAAGTGGATTGTTTTAAACCCATGAAAATGCGTGACATACTGCAAGCTTTATTTTATCATGTCGCAGTTACATTAGTGTGTTATTTTAGGTTGATCCAATCCACCACTTGCCAAAGACATATGAAGTTATCATAAATTAATATTAAAAGTAAAATAGTATTATCATATGACATTTAAATAAAAAAGAGCCCATTTGAGTATTACTCTAATCTTTGTGTTAACGTTTTTTTGTGTTTTTTTTTTTAAGATTTGAAGTATAATATGACATGTATACATAAAACCCCTTTGTGATGTCATAGGTTACTATATAAAAATTCAACTAGATAAGGTATTGAAGTGAACCTTTTGTAATTGTTAGGGAATTATGCATAACTCACAAAATTTTTTTGAAGGCATATTGATTATCTCAAGTAACGAGTATATTGAAACAGGTGTCTCCTCAAATGCGCATTATATAAACTTGGAAGTAAAATCTTATGGTATAGTGTTGTTTTTTTCATGTCGGCAATATCTAGGTCTCTATATGCTAGGAATCTGACTTCATCACCTTATATACTAGTATTGTAGTATCTATGCTTGGTGTGACTGACGTAGTTATATATGCAGTTGTTTTATGTGGGTATGGTTACCATGGCTACTGAAATGTATCCTCTTGATCAGGGGTACCCTTACCAGTTGTCAGATGTATAAATGCAGTTAGCACAGGCGGGTTGATAATTCACGTGACTTGATTTATATATGACATATACATGATTTTTCAGGACATCTGGACCATCCGGAATATCTCGTGTTCGAACTCTCGAAAG
>CM037783.1:34211258-34261258 GCA_021229015.1 Solen grandis | reverse complement strand
CTAGTGTGTAGTTTTCCCTGATTTTCAGGTAATTATTCCATGCTTCTTCCTTTGTTTTCCTGTCCATGTTAAGATCCAAACATAGTTCTTCATATCTCCGTTCCACATTTTCATCTCTGTCTTCAGAGAGCCCCATTTTGTTTACAAATAAAACCTTACCCCCCTCAAATCATTGAGCCTCTTTTCGAACAATGGCTGAAATATTGACTCGCATGCGTTTTGTGGCGGGAAATCTTGGCCGAATAACAGTCCAATGATGTAGCTGCGCACCAAAAATAGTTCTTTAATTAATATCCTTTCATATATTTATTAATTGATCACTTGTTAGTCTGAGAGTAAAATAATTAAAAAAAATAAAGAATACAGGGAAAAATATTTATTAATATGCATAATCAAGTAGGGATAAGATATCTAAGATATCTAAGCTAAGATAGCTAAGATATCTGTAAACGTATGATATATCTACATCTTTATTTTAATTATAAGTAAACGTTAACGAAAGCTTTAAACTGTGCAGTATCCATACACGTACACGCACATGAATGCAGACCGGTCCGGGAGTTGTTGGTTCGAATCCCGTTGGGATGATAATTAACCTGCGCCGTAGCCTGTAATAACATAACATAATACTAAATTGATATTTCCAATGTACTAGCTAATTTATCAAACCCAAGGAAATGTTAATTAATAAGTTGCAAGACTTCGTTACCCACTCGGCGCAAAATAAATAATCAACATACATACATACATACTTTGACTGAGGTAACTATTTTATCCGACCTGACTAGCTATTTATAGCTTGGTAGAGTTTAAAGTTCTATCACTAAATAAGTGATATTAAAGATATAAGATCCGTTTATAAACTATATCATTATTTGTTGATAGGACTTAAATGACATGTATAATTAATGAGAGAAATGTATACCTTTTGTAATTGTAACATGGAGGAATGTAACTTAATATTTATTTTATATTTTGATACATTTATAATAGATATAATGGTGGTGATAATGGTTGAGTCTGTAGAAGGTGTATGACACAACTTCTTTTTGTCTGAAAAATGTTATGTTGAATATAGCATGACCATATGCTTTGTATTTTTGGCCGGAGGCCTATATATTACTATAAATAAAATCCTTGACTTGACATATGTTTAAAGATCTAACCACTAACACGGAACACGTCCGTTTTCGCTAGTATATATATATGATGGGTGTTGATGCTTTGCTTATGCGTATATCTATTCGATTGATTTTAGTGTATTTATAGTACGCGTGTATATGTATACACATGGAAAAATATGACGTTACATAGATCTACCCCAAGCTATGTATAAATCAATAACGTGTGCAAACCAATAAAATGTAATGTAAACAAATCCGCCATCTTAGCTATTGAACTTATTAAAGGGGTAAGACTCAGAGTTGTCAATCAACTATGGCGCTAACGTTTCCACACACAATTACTTTCGGTAAGTTATTCATTTATGTGTATGCTGTATAAAGTTTGTTATGATAAAGACACATTCGAATTGTTTACAAGTATCAACGCGATTTCCTGTTTGTTTTCGATTTATAAGACACAGGAAACTGTTCACAATGTTAATATCTTATATGTCGGTATTAGAATGTCCATATTGAATGGGTCGATCACTTTTAACGGTTAATTGGTTTGATATAAATAATATACAACACCATTGTTATATATGGTTATTTTTTAAGTCACATGTAACAGCTACCAACTGGGTCGTTTAACTCCTTTATGATTTTATGAACTTGGCACAAAATCACTTGTGAAATTCTGACCTACAAAGCCCCCCCCCCCCTTATAAACTGGCTCAAATTCCACCGACCTAAGTTATACTAAATCTGGGTTGAAACACATTCCGCGATACGTATTTTATATGAAATATTCTATTTCATGACTGAGTTAGTTTGTTTATTTATTGGATTCAACGCCCCACCAACAGTATTTCAGTCTTTTGGAGACGATTTCTACTTGAGACAGATATATAGTTCTGCAACACTACAGTATCACGCATGATAGCACACACAGTCACATTATCCTGACACCAGACCAACAGTCCTGGAACTATTATTATACAAATTTTATTGCCAATTACAAAATATTGGTACAGATTACAATTTACAAACAGAATAAATGTTACAATTGTTGACAAAAGGGTTAAGTCACAAGTTCTCAAACTTAGATTCGACTCTCCCCTGACAAAAGAATACATGTAAATAAATTTATATGACGGGAATATGTATATGTACTTGGCAGATACATGTAGCAATAATCGTACTACTACTACTAATGATAATAATAGTTATAGTAATAATAGTAATAGTAACCAAAAAAGAAAAACATACATTGGATGTGTAATTAAGAGAGAGGGAGAGAAAGAATAGAAACAAAAGAAGAGGAAGAGGAAGAAAAATAAGAAGATATAAGAGCTGGATGGTCTGTCTGATTTATAATCCTAATATTCCCTGAAGCGTTTTGTGTTTTTGATATATTTATGGACAGCATTTACTATACTTATGTTGTCTTCTTGAGAAATGGTTACATTTCCGTTAAGAAGGAGATTGCAATTTAAATGATGAAAATGTCTTGTTTCTTGGAATAATTGGATACGTTCATTTCTGTATTTTTTACACCGAAAAAAAATTCAAAAAATCCTGGAACTACCCTTATATGCTGAGCGCCAAGCAAGGGAGCTATACTAGTCCCGTTTTTTACTACTTTGGTATGTCGCGGCCGGGGATCGAACCCACGACCTCATAACTAAGTTTATATTATACATCATTACATTAATAACTGAGAATTGTTAAGATATGAAATATATTGGTATTTTTATTTGAGAAACAAAAATGAAATTCTCACCAAAATATCTAAGTGCATTTATTACGTAGCGTAAAGAATGGTTGGTGGATTGCGAACCTAGTTCGTTTGGTAAAGGGTAAAGATATAAAAGTATGAAGATAGTATCATTGAAGGGAGAGAGAGTTTGCGCTACCTGTAAACTGTCATCAGCTGTGCCACCATTTCAGACAACTCGCTTAATGCTGCCAGTCGGGACTGCCTCCTGAAGAACAACACTACCAGTCCTATACGGTATAAGTTTCGTCTGCCCGCCAGCAACGTCATCAATATTTCATCCAAGAGCACAGGAGACATCGATGTCGACCAAGAATGCACAGTCAAAGGTGCGTGGCGTTTTCTCTTATTTTATTTATTCATTTATTTTTTGCTTGGGTTTAACGTTTCACTAACATTATTTCAGTCATTTAATTGGAGACATTCATCAGCTGATTCACTGCAGCTTCACACTACAGACAAATAGGCTAGCATTCACATTATCCTGTTATTAGGTCGAACAGTCCTGGAACTACCCTAATGTGCTGGGGAGATAATACCAGTACTATTTTTAACGACTTTGGTATATATATATATATATATATATATATATATATATATATTATTTTTTATATAAGATATACATGTATATTGTATTTATATAAAGCAACTTCTTGCTCACGGACGACGGTGCGCGTTGTGCTCATGGGTGTACATAAAACAAGAAGGCCAAGATGGCCCTGAGACGCTCTTCTGAGAAAAAATGCAGTCATTGCCTTTACAAATTACTAAATTATAACAAAGTTGTTCTGAATACATAATCCATGAGATCATTTCAATTCCACAAACCAAACAGTACCTGTGGTCAAACTTGCCTGAGAGATTATGGCTATAAACAGTGTCAACGAAACTTCAAATTGATTGCTTAAGAAATGAAAAGGCTAAACTGTAAACAGTGAAAACTGGCATTTTTATTAATTAAAGGCAGATAACTCCTGACCTTTTTATCCGATATAAGCAATAGTCGAATTTGGCCAACAGATTAATGCTATTAACATTATCATTAAGTTTGAAAATGATTGCCAAAGAAATAAGATGCTAGAATGCAAACAATGTTAAATCTGACAAATTTTGATTTTAAAAGGGACATAACTCCTAACCTTATTGGCCGATATTAGCCAAAATCAAACTTGGCCTAGAGATTATAGGTATAAACATTGTTATAAAAGTTTGAAAATGATTGCTAAAGAAATAAAGATGCTAGAGTGCAAACAAAGTGAAATCTGGCATTTTTTTTAATATTAAAAGGTCCATAACTCCTGACCTAAAAGGCCAATGTCAGCCAAAATTGAACTTGGCCAAAAGAATATAGCTATAAACATTGCCATAAAGTATGAAGATGATTACTTAAGAAATGAAGATGCTATAGTGCAAACAAAGTGAAATCTGGCATTTTTTTATATTAAAGGGGGCATGACTCTCGAACTTGGCCGAGATATTATGGTAATAAATATTATCATTAAGTTTGAAGATGATTGCTTAAGAAATGAAAATGCTAGAGTGCAAACAAACTAATTGTGGACGACGGACATTCATCGATCCTAATAGTTCATCCTGAGCACACGTGTTCAGGGGAGCTAAAACAAGGACCGTAAGTATAGACCTACGAGTATTAACATTTCATAGCTATTATTGACTATATATAAATGTTTGACATATTTCCAGTGAATTTTTCTCCGGGGCTAGATCTGAAAGGCCCGCAATTTATCCAGCTGAAAACCATAGAACTTACCCCAGAGGTGTTAAATTCGTCAGAGGACGTTGTGAGTATAGCTGTACATTGCAATCGTAATATAAGATGAATTATATCGCCCTTTGTTTCCTTCAAAGACATATTTAACAGAGATATGAAATGGTCTCAAATGACTTTTTTTCGTGACGAATGAAAGAAACTACAGGTGAACAGGAATTGAACGAGATCTCGCGGAGACGCTTTACATCTTTCAGGACGCTTTAGAGTATCGCTCATAAAAGAGGTCTGCGAACCAAATATTCGCACATATTTGGTTTAATTTGCAATAAATTAAATAGAAAAAATAGTTTATTCATATTTGGCACAAACAATTTTACCCATCTTACGCTATCGCGCGATCACATGATCGCACATGTAATAAATGAGAGCTTCTCGTGATTTGCTCTTTACCTATATTAGAGTTGCGGATCTCGTGTGTTGGGTTATTAGGTCTTTGTTTTTTCAATCGACTGTGTCTAAGTCATTCGGGGTGGGAACTTTCTCAGACGTAAAAAAGAAATAGTGCCTATCAGTACGATATCACACTGTAGAAAAGTAGCATGATACCCCACCCGCCATGCATATTCATGGGTTCATTATTCAGAAAATGTGAGATCCATTCTAAATAAACTGATTTTATGAGGTTAATTTCAACAAAAAAGCAATGCACACGAAACGTGTTGTATATATTTTAAAGAATTTCAGCATTTTGCTTATACATCTCGCTGAGAATATGTGTTGCTCTTGTCAGATTGCTGATAGAAATATGGATTAATATTCAGAGTTTCACAAAACATTTAATTGAGATTCTCCTCCATTTACAATTGTCACTTTTTTTTTTTTATTAAAAAAAATGTTGAATGCGATTTTCCGGAAAAGTAACAGTAATAATAGCATGTATGCACACATCTAAATAAGCTATAGAGATCTTCAAAAATAATGGTTGAGGAAAATGTTTTGTGAGACCTCATCGATAGCGACTGCTCCGTGTGATTTTGACCAGTAAAAAAGATCGTTATTAAGTGAAATGGATATCTAAAAGAATTATAAACTTGACTATTTGAGTTCACCGTCGCTTCGACATTATTTCAGTCATATAGTGACGTCCAGCTAATTACATAAAAGAATTATAGAAATAAATTATGTCATAGAGATTATGAGAGAGAGAGTTTTTTGTTGTTTTTTTGCTATAGATTTAAGGATCAAACACTTTTTATGTTACAGTTTAAGACGTTCACAAGTCGGGTAAAGAACAATAAGATATTGGTGGAGTTTACCCAGGAAATGGAAGAGGAGGAGGTATGTTTGTTTGCTTTGTTGGATTTAACGTCCCACCGACAGTATTACACTTATTCGGAGCCTATGTCAAGTTGGGACCGATATAATGAAACTTAACTGCAGTATCTAGCCGTAGGCATGCGGTTTAAGTTATTTCGTGATCAAAACATAAAGGTCATTGCTACAATATTGGCCCCAATAATATATATTATGATTTTGAAATTTGAAAGTAGCTCTCAGTCGCTTTTGGATAAACAGTTATGTGGAAAATTAATCACTATATATGGGTATACTTCTTTAGAGTCGAAATTCAGCTTTAAATTTTAGGATTAAGGATTTATCATATCGTGGATTTATTTTTGACATTACGGATTAGTAATTTCGTTTTTCTTTTCAGGACAGTAACTTTTTCTCGCCTGTGGCGAGTAAGGGGACGAGATTGAGCGATAGTCGGAGTAAACCATTGTGGTGGAAAAAGTAGCGACAGGAGGTGCCCTTCATGTAAACCACACACACATATACTCACAGACATAATTCCGTGTAAAAACTCAAACAATGATTAAGGAAGCAGAGAGAGAGAGAGAGAGAGAGAGAGAGAGAGAGACTAGTTTCGCTCTTACCCCTCGATATGGAGATTGTTCCTTTGTTTATTATGGCATTTTATTTCTTCATTTGGTTATTTGATGTTTTCTACACCATGATTTGTGTATTTTGTTACTTAAAGTGCGCACTTGATCAAGATATTTTGTGCTTAGATTTTATTCTCACATGTTCCATGTATGTGTTTGTATCACATTGAATTGTTGTCTGGTACTTATAATCGCTTTATTATCTTTACGGAATAATTGTAAAATTTATATAACTGAAATCTCAGAAACACTATAAGATTAAACACTCACATAAAGTATAAAAGACTTGTTTTTATTGATACACTATGCATACAAACCAGTGTACATATAGGGGATGTGTATTATATACATGTAGTGTGATTGCATACTATATTGCATACGAGAGACGGAGACAAGAGTAAATATATAATTGATTAAAATACAAAACGATTTTACTGTAAAATTAACAATTATTATAAATAGTTCATACTATTGTGTCGTCTTTTGTATCGTCTTTTGTTATACCTTCTTTCCTATCAAGATTTTGAAATCACAAATATTTATTTTTATTCAGACTGAGCAATCTTTCTTTCATACAGGAATCATTTAACTGTGAAAATGAGATAATCCTATCTATAGTGGTGAATCCGCCTCGGGAGCGGGAGGTCGTGGGTTCGATATCCCTGGGCTCGACATACCAAAGTCGTAAAAAATGGTTCTGTTATAGCTCCAGTGCTTGGCGCTCATCATATAAGGGTAGGTGCAGGACTGGTTGGCCCGGTGTCAGGATAATTTGACTGTGTGTGTTATCATGCCACATGTCTACGGCGTGTTACTGCAGTGTGGCAGAACTATATCTATCTCAAGTAGACATCATCTCCAAATGACTGAAATTCTGTTGGTTGGACGTTAAACCCAACAAACAAACATTTTTTGGTAAAAGTTTCTGAACTCGGGATGAAAGATATATATATGAAATCCGGAATGAAATATAACATGCAAAGCGTTGTTGAAACTTGTAACGAAAAATGTTAATACCATTGAAACAGGACAAGGATTACACCATCAGATGAGTTTTGTGAAAGATATAAACTGTGCGTTAATCTTAAAAAATAAATAAATAATTAAATAAATATTGAAATCTTAAAAAGGTGGATAAAAGAAAAGGAAGATCAAGAAGGAAATATTAACTGATTGATTTACTTTTTTGAGTTTACCGTCGCTGCGACAGTATTTCAGTCATATAGCGACGTACAACTAAGATATATCGTTATGCATATTGAAAATATAAGGTTTAACAAAAACACATCATCACCGCAAAATACGACGTCAACGTCAACTTTTTATTCAAAATTAGAAACGTCAAAAATAATACTGAGACACCCTCGCGTTATTAACTGTATTTCAAAATAATCACTTCTAGCTTCCATACATCGCTTGTGGCGCTGTACCAAGCGCTCGTACACGTCTCGCCATCTGTTGTATACTGTTGAGCAATTCAGCCACTGACTCGAACCGTCTACCTCGCAACTCGCCTTTCAACTTTTAGTCAAAATTATGTTATTATTTTATAATTAATTATTTATGTACTTTTATTGATATTATTATACTCATAATTATTGCAATTGTTTATTTCTCATAATTTCTCATATATATTAATAATAATTTAATCTCGTATGGTTGAGATAAAATACCCGGGAATATGGCGAAATCTGTGGTAGCTAAGTCCGGGGAATACGGAGAATGGGATACTGTTCCTATAGCACAAGGCGCATGTCTGGGACTGTTTGCGCAGGCGAGTTGTTCTTATGAAGTAAAAAGTGGCTGATTTGGAAGTCCGGGCCTCCTCTTGTCCAACGCGCAGACGGGTTCACCTCCATCCATGTTGAGGCACAGACTGACGTCGTTGATTAACTTTGCGTTGATCATCATTATCCGAACTCGTCCTGTGTCTTCTTCTGACATATCGTGAATCTGCTTTCCTTGGGTTCGCTTGCCTTATTTTTTCAAGTGTAGCGCCATTTCATTTCTTGGTAATAATTTGCTCCATATCTTCCAGTATCTATATTACTAAAAAGGCGAGCTGATTTTTGTTTCGGATTTGGCGCCGTTGCAAAACAACACTATGTATGCAGAGTATCAAGGTTATTCAGTAATCATTCAGTAGTTATGTTATTTGTGTTTAAAATGAATAAAATTGCACAGTTTGCAAGAATGTATGGTGAATCCTTTGAAAGTGGATAAATCTAAAAATAGTAATACATGTATTTATGGAGATTACCGTTTTCTTTAGTGGGTTCTGCGTTTTGTTAAAAAAATCTACTCTTCTTGGGGATCCTCGACTGGCCTCGCAGCCCCGTTAAAAAGCGTTACAAAGCATCGGAATCGGTTTTGTGTCCCCATATTAAGTACACAGGTCTTATTACTTATTTTAGAGAGTTATCCAATCTATCTTTCGAATTTATATTGTGTGGCGTTTATACGAACGCTCGGAAGGAAGACACTGTAGTCTGACGTGCGTATATACCACGGTGTTCACGTATTCATACGTGAAATCCTAGGCCAAGACAGTGCGGTATTAAGTGGGGCTCTTGGCGTCATTCATAACCGATTCAATGCTAATATTGCCACACAATAACGGGCAACGGATTATACAGCACAAATTTAACCTGTGCATTTTGCTAGCACCATATCATAAGTTTTAGATTTTTGATATATATAAATTTCAATTCGTGTGTCATTCCTGTAGAATTCTGCATCTGTATGATTACGTTGTTGTATCCTAGACTGGGCTTTTACACAACGGTAATGTAAATCGTTTAATCTGATATGCAAGTCGCAATAAAGCTATTGTTGTTCGCAGCAATGGGAAGTTCTCATTAATTAGCCCGTTCTGCACTATATTCCAAATGTTGCAACTATTATCCCCCCCCCCTCCTGTGAAATTAAAAACATGTGACAACAATGTGTCTTTTTTAATTTTATGTTCTTCATTTTTTGTATGTTAACTTGGTTTTTATGATTTTATCTAAATTGTTGAACGGCATAGTATGCCATCAAAGGCTAACAGATGGCAAGTACGGAAATTTTAGCACGCACCTCTGTTGTTAACTAAGTACGGCGGTGGAATACGAATAACTATCAGAAAGAAATTGTAAGTCATTCAAGACGGTAAACGTTTCCGACCCCAGTGCATGGGGATCGAACCCACAACCATCGGCTTCACAGCTAAGTGCTACCAAAGCAGGGTAATTATGTGAAACCCATGGTCCCTATCATGTGGTTGGACACTGGAACATAATATAACTCATATCTATTCAGACAGTAAAAAACATTCCCGCGATTACGCGGGACTTTTTCTTAAGTATTTTAAGTGAATGAAATGAAATTCTAATTCTCGATATATAAAATCTTAGGTTATAAGGAAGTACATCCAAACATTCTTTATTCAGTACATTAAATTTTATAACATTATACAGATTCAAAGCACCATTTACATGTATTTCCTTGTCATATATCCAATCCTGTTTAAAATTAACAATTAGTCTGTTTTTAAAGGACAAATCCACTGATTTCATAACAAACATGAATGGATTTTCAAATACAAAACTAAAACAATGTATATCCAACATTTCTTTAACATTACTAATCATTTTCCCATTTATAAAATCAGTGTATGACATTTCATAAACTTCTTTCATAATTATATTATCTGTATTAATTACATTATACCAGTAATTTTACATAAAGAGTAATATAAAGAGGATTATGCAACGCCCTAATTCTCCATACATAGCAACATTTGAAGTAAACTGTTTTACGTTTAAAATAGCCTTACAAAACATTGAATGAATTCGTTCTACGAGTTGCTTTAGATTTACTATAACCCCCATATATGAGCATTATAACTTAAGACGGAATCAATCAAGGCGCCAAACAACTGACAAAATGAACTTGGTTTAATTTTAAATTTCCTACAATTTGAGAGTAAACAATTGAAAGCTTTAAGCGCAAGTGCCAATAAGGTGCTCCTGGTTTAAAACAAAATTTCCTGTGTAATTAAATATAGTTCCTAAATAATCAAAATCATTTACCACATCTAACTTTATACTATCATAGAAAAACTCCTCTCCGGGTAATAGAAGACCACGTTTACGAAAAACCATAATCATTGTTTTATCAATGTTTACCTTCAAACTCCATTTATTGCAATAAGTATGCAATATCATCCTGTAAAAATAATTCAACACAAGTGTATCTTCTAAAATTGAGAAAAAGATATGGGCGAAATTATTTCTTCTTGTCTCAAGCCAATCGAATATTCAAAGAAATCAGAATACTCATTGCAATTACGAACACAGGATTTTACTTTTTCATACATGGCCTTCACAATTTTTTTTAATAATTTACCTTTTATTCCAGCTTTGTATAGTTTTAGCCAACGCTTTCTAAAAGTTTACAAATACACAATATAATCTCTTATTATCATTTACATCTTTTTGTACTAAATTTACCATAAATAACATTAATGGAGCATCCACAGTCGAGCGTGCTTTCCTGAAACCGAATTGAGCATCTGTTATTACATTATACTTATCACGGTATGTTGAAATACGTTTTTTTCATACAGCAGTGAACATTTTAGACAAACAACTTACTAATTTTCAATTCCACAATAATTATTGACATTTTATCTCCCTTTTTATGTAAAGGCACAATAATCTCTTCAGTCCATTTATCTGGAAAAATAGCCTCTTTTCAAAACAGCATTAAATATATCATATAAATGTGATTCATAAATATCATTAGCCTCAATAAAATGCTCATTTAAGAAAAAATCTGAACCGGAAGACATACTTCTATTCGCCACTGAAATCACTTCGTCTATAGATATAGGTCTATCTAATAATATGCCATTATGACACTTATTATCAAAATTGCAATCATTGTCAAACTTTACAGCATCAGCATTTTTGACCTGAAATATATCATTGCTTAGTTCAGAAAACTATTTGTTTTTATTAATCTAGTGTGCTTTTACAGTCATTACGTTTCTCGTTTAAAATATTTCCAAAATTGCACCGGTTAGTTAATTTTGCTTATGCTGAAAACATTCTTCATCGAACCATTGTTTATCTTTCTGAATTGGCGAATCAGTAATTCTTTCAAGTCAGCAGTCTTAACACGTTTACAAAATAACGAATAATTCCATTAAATGTATCTCTCAAGCAATTCATGTCATACCCATTATTCACACATATATTTTCAGTCAATCTCATTAAAATCAGATTCAATATATTTGAACTGCCTCTGACCACATCGTGTAGAAGGTCGTCTAAATTTGACCTTTGTATAAGCCAATCAAATCGGCGCCTAGGTTAGGTATAACCAGGGGAAGTAATTGCATCAATAACAAGATGGCAAACTCCACACAGTGATCTCCCTTGCACGCTCACACTTACTGCCGTCACAAATGTCACGTGATGATGGTAGGCTTACAAAATGGCGAAAGTTTATTATTTATAGATCTTCCAGCGTCGGAGACCCACGGCTGCCTATATTGTCAGCGTCGGAGACCCACGGCTGCCTATATTACATCTGTCAGCGTCGGAGACCCACGGCTGCCTATATTACATCTGAAGGAACGTATGAAGGAACGGAATAAGCGCTCGTGGGTCTTCGACGCTGTAGATCTTCATGCACAGAGTTATGCAAGTTACTTTCTAAACAGAATAATTTTTACTACAAGGCGCTTATTGATGTTTATTTAAGAAAATATACACAGGAAAATGCCACTCGCTGTAAAATAAAAAAAAAATTGAAAAAATAAAAAAGTAACGGTTATTTTCATATTTTTTTAATATTTTTATTATCATTTTTTTCCATTTATTTCATCATATATGAATGAGAGAAAACTAAGCTGATACATAGAAATAGTTTTCTTTTAACAATTAGAAAAAATATTATCCCATGGGAAGGAACATCTATAGTCATACATTTCAACTTGACAGTTTCAGATTCGCTTCCTGCGGAGATGTTATCCCGCTAAGTATCTGATTTGCCCCATGATACCTACGATGAGACGGGATCCAATCGGAAATGACGTGATAGCAGAAACCGCCATTTTATTTCACGTGATGTCCGCCATTTTATCGGCCATTTTAGTCAGTCTAGCAGGTGCGCGTAGGTTTAAATTACGGCTTCGTGTTGTCCCGTTTAAGAAAATACGATGTCAGCCTAAATTAAACTTAGCCCTATTTAAGTCCTTGAATTTCTTGCTTCATTTCCTGTGCTACCATGATTTAAAGAAAAAAGAAGAACTTAAGAAAGGTTTGATTTGGAGAGAAATGTTCAACCACCAATACAGTTTGTCCTTTTCGTACTCTAAGGTTATCCCTTCCATATGCAAATGCTGAAAAACTTCATACTTCATAGTTAAGAAATGCCCTGGAAGGAACTTTAGGTAGGCTAAAACTTGTATAACAGAAATCCTGATAAATGACTATTCGTGGTGGCAGAGATATATGCCGAAGAATGAAGGGGAGATAACAGCGTGGAGATTGACAAGATGGTATCCTGTTGGGAGAATTGTCTTATCAGCATGTCGCACAAAAAGACATATCCGGCAATGTTAAATCCGAAAACACCCGAAAGCTGAACGGTAGCATAAAAGGGCCATGAAATATATGTTGATATGTGCACTCGCGATAACTTTAGATAACACATGCAAACGCGACAAGTACGACGCGGTGGTTATCGCTTGCGCACGCGATAAAAAGATATTTTTATATCCCCTTTATGTCACTGTAAAACAATGATATATTGGTATATTACTAGTAAATCAGCAGAATGTCGTATGATATTCTTGAAATCCACAGACAGCATCTTTAACGATTACTATTTATCCGTGTGTTATGTTGGCTCATTACTTGGTACAGACGAACAGAGTATCTTTGTCCATGAGGGGAAATTGGTGTTTACCTTTTATTTTAAATTCCCGTTTTATGAGCGCTTTCTCAATGGCTTCTATGCCCCAACAAGCCCCATAACCTATATGCGGCGCTGTGGCCATACTGGAGGGCAGGCACATAAAGAGGCTGCATGCATACACAAAAGACGCACCCACAACGCCGATATTATCTGCAGGATTGCTATGGAAGCCAAGTTCGAACAGGCAGAAGGTCCCGTCATCTTTCATTACTTTCTTAATTTGACCCAGAGCTTCCTCTGGGGCGGGCATGTTGTGTAGCACGAAATACACGAACACAAGATCAAATGACGTGGTCCACTTGTCGTCAAGTGATTGTGCGTTTCCGGTTTCAAAATCCACATTAGCAATGGCAGTCGTCTTAGCATCAGCCCTGGCCAATCCAATTGCTTTGTCTGAAAGATCGATTCCGACAAACTCGGAACGTGGGAAGATTTTAGCCAGGGCGAGTGTTAACGATCCTGTACCACATCCCAGGTCAAGGACACGAATCCCCGAATCTGTCGAGAAAGGCCAATTAGGTATATTGATTTTGTATATTTATATACAGTATATGTTAATGTAGGACGGTCGGTATTCCATCCATGAATAAGTTAAAAGTTGCATTCGATGCATTGACTACAATGTTAATTATGTCACACCAGGAGGCTACTACTTACTGATTATGAAATGTTAATTTGATATTTTACAACTATTTTGTTCAGTATTTCGTCCCTTTATTCATTCTATTCTAAATTGGAAAAGAAAGTGAACACTTAAGGTTCAATTGATATATGCCATGTATTGTATCAAAATCTCAAGAACTGCAAAGATCAATATTTTGTGCTTTTTGACTTCGAAGGTATTTATATCTTGGGAAATTGTGTACTATCCAGAGCAATAGCGACATATTTCTTTTGACACATATCTTGATGGGGTTGCAAACCACCCGTTAAAATACCAATATTTGTTATACCATACTAACAATGGAATGAAAATAGATTATGCATTGAAATGAACGCATCTCTGGGCTCACACTTTTTTTTCAACTGACAATATATTTCAAAACTGAAACGGTAATAGCCTATATTTTGAGGTCCACAAAATTCAAGATAGTTGTTTCATTCATTATTTTATATTCAACGCATTTATTCCCTACAAATAACATACTCTGTGTACTTTAAAACAGCTCATCCATCAATACCCATCTACAGACGCATGATAAGTGCAGTATGTGAAATGAGCGCATGCGCGAGGAGTGAGTGAATGTGATCAGTCATCTAATGGCACACGAAAATAGAAATTCTAAATATAGATTTTATAATTCTATATACAGGTTCAATACCGTTCGTAACTCTGTTGTTTGAGATACCACCATTTTTTCTTACAATTACGGAATATTGCATTGGGTCACCATGCTTTTGTAGATGGGTATTAAGAGACGCAATAAATACAAATAGTTAAAAATTAGATTCTTAGTCAATGACCATCTGTGAACGAGTAACTCAAAAATGCCTTACCAAGTTTTTGATAAACATCGTGTTGTTTAAACTGCGGCAGGATGTAATCCTCGACAGTTGACGGCGCAGTGGCTGATCTGTATTCTACCCAGAAGTCGAAAAAGCCAATATTATCGTTGTATGGTAAACCTGCAAAAGGTATGAGATAATGTATATAAAATACTACTGGCCGTTTTAGCGGGTACCCTCTGAGAATAGTACTACTCAACCAATATGTATATTTTCGTATATTACATGTTCATTTATATCAAATATTATTTACAAAATATTTGATTATTCAATTTTTTAGATTCATGTGTTCAAATAGCATTTTTTTTTCTTTTTTTGCAAATGTGAATCAAAATTCAGAAAAATATCAGCCTAAATATAAAAAGAATTATTATTTACTCCGAAGTTAAATTTCCCCACTAGGATATTCCCCACCCGCAAACTTCAGTGTATTTTCTGAAAGAATAAGCCTGGTGATAAGTTGTTTTTAAGCTTTATCATTAAGATAAGTGTACCTTACTAGTATTCATTGAAGCGATAAAAAATCTGAATGTTTGATTAGAAAAATTAAAGTTTAAAACAAATACTGCTAGTTTGTATTTATTTTTTCAAAATAAAGGTTTGTTTTAGCCATATGCAATGGTATTTGATAATAGATGGATACTTAAAAAAAACATATATGATGTTTCACCAATATCATAACCTAATATTTGCTAATAATGGTCATTAATTTGAAGAAAAAAATAGACTTAGTTTTCATGGGTAAAATTTAATCATAAACTGCTTCTATACAGGGTTTACTAATAAAATATTATTTTTTCTAAGGCCGTTGATCCCCTATTTTATTTCATATATTAGTAGATCATATAATATACTATCAATATACAAAGAATCAGGAAATCCTGAATGTTATTTTTAAATGATGAAACTGCCGTGATCGTCTTTAAATAGTGTTTTTTCGGCCGTGAGGCCGTTTATTTTCACCCTGACTTCCTTTGAAACACATAGTAATGAAGCGGAATAAAATTAAGCTTTTCATCGGTTCTTATATACTTTGCTAAATTCCCATTGGTCATTGTAAAATTTGCCAAAAGAAAAGAAAGGAGTTGCGGAAACGAGTTCTTTAGATCTCTGTTTGTTTTAAAAGTTGAAGTTTTCTTCCCCTGCGAACGATTTGTCCCGATTAGTAAGACATTGCACCTTTTTAAGGTAAACTTAAAGAGTAAAACGCTAAAAGAATAGGAAAAACACAGATTTCGAAATTGATTGTTCGACCCTGACAGATCCTATATTCAACAAAAACGTAACAACCGGTTTCGTTTTGTAGCCCGCGGAACGAAGTCTAATGCGCCGATGTTTTAAGGCTGTAAGTGTCTACCAAGATTGTACAAATTATTTGGTTCCGATGTATTTCAAAGAGCTGCACTGACACAGGAATTACACAACTATTAAACTAACAACAAAATCTATTACATGTTAAACCATTCAGACACTAATCATCAAGCTGGTTTCCACGGCCGAGTATTTTTTTTAAAGATATTTCTTGTTTATATAATTATATATTTATAGGCCTGTAGACACACTAACGAAATCCTGTGTATATTTTACACTGTAACAAAGTGTGTTCGCTGCAGTATGTACAGTAAATTAGACAATTACGGCAATATATATCCTAACACTGGTTCAAATTTGCGGTTGGTAACAGAAATGAAAACTTTGCATTTGAAATACATGTATAACACGCAACCCTTTATCGATCCTGACTTTTCCATTTTCTAGAGTTTCTATAAAACTAATATTTTTGCATTACCGGTGATAGTATAAAATTTACTCGTTTGTGATAATAGAAACTCGTCTTTTAGTGAAAAAAAAATAAAATAAAATTTCAGCACTGTTCTTTTTTTTTAAATTTGAATTCATTAAAATGTTTTATTGTTATGAGATATCAAGACACAAAAGATGTTGAACCATTACATCAGGTAATATATGTATACATATGTAATACATAGTAATAGTCTATTTAAAAGTTAGTGTTCGTACCCCAGCTAGGTTTTTGGGTATTTTTGTAATCCTGTATGAGCAGCCGAGATATATGGCGCTAGGAAGCCATCTGCTAGATCCAAATAACCCTCGCGGTCAGGGTGGAGTGGAAGAATTCAAGATTAATTTATTGCATAATATATCATGACAGTGAAACCTGAAATGTTGAGTATATGAGGTAATACTGAAATGAGATATATAAACACTGAACTATTAAGATCTACTCAGTATATTAAGTAGAACAGTAATCAACAAACCCTTCTCTGCAATTCCAGCATAAAGTCAATTCTGTCCGAAAAAAACAACAACAACAACAACAACAACAACAAAAAACAACACAATTCCTCAATGTAGGCATGTGATTCGAAAACATCTCAGTTTGAGATATTACTCAATTCTCCCGTAATGCAGCTGTAATATAATGTTTTGCACCAGTGTGGAGCTTTTGGCAGAAGACCGTTCAACAGAATGGTACCGAAATAGACTTTGGCAAGCATATAATGTGGGGATATTGACATATTGCCAAGGCCCTAGGTTTGGGATTTAGACTAAAGAAAAAAAAGGAGAAAAATGTCAAACTTCCTACTTTAGCACTTACCCTCTCCCCAATTGAGGCGCATAGCATGTAGGTTGTTTTTGACATCCCTGGACGAGACACACCAAAATATAATGAATTTCCCGGGACTCGTATCATAGCAACGTGTCTGTATGTGGTATTATGGTATAGGTCACTTGATAATGGACAGCAGTGTTGTAATCGTCTTAAGTAGATAAATAAAAAATACCTACATGATTGATGTGCTGTCATTTATACTCAAGCAAACAATATTAATATTCTTACCGCAAGGTCCAGTTTCTTTAAAACAATTTTTATGACATCTGCAATTTGTCCCGACTTCAAAGCGAATGGAGCACATATTGATATTTTGTTAAGGTCCGCCTTGTTTTCTTCTGGTACAATATACCGCTTTGTCTCCTTGTCGAATTCAATGATGTTGGCCGTCATCATACACGACAGCCATTCTTGTGTATACCTGTTGAACAAGATATGCAATCTCTAATAAAAAAATAGTCACTTTTAACTGTTCACTTTAAAGCCTGCAACTTCTAGAGTCAATATATTGGCTTTACTCGATTTTTCAACCCGTTGATTTGGACTCTCGACGTTCCTTGGTTTAGATCAGTACTACCACTAACCTCGAAGGATTAGCGTCAGCGAATTCAATCATATTTTCAAATACTGCAGAAATACGAGTATACTGTAAGTTCATTAAATACCGCGAGGTACCAATTTTCGTTGATTTCGTGGAGGGCCTTTTCCGCAGTATTAACCTCCACGAAAGTCGTTCATTCAATATACACATGTACCTTGCATTTCCTAGAACATGAATCTACGTATTGGTGTACACACGAAATTTCTTTTAGTACTAATCAACGACATTAAATGTCAGTAAAATATAATGATTTTACAGTATGTATATAAAGGACCCATTGTCGGAAACCCACGATAGACTCCTTCATATATCGCCCGTGGGTTTGCACGTTATCGATCATCTAAAAAGCAGTGCCCTCGATGTACTGGGGCGGTAGTAATTCTTATTACATTTAACCCTTTCCGTCATATAGACTCATTTTGACGCACTCAATAGGTACCACATAAAGCCTGTTCTGCAGAAAACCACAGTAAAACCTTACCAAATTTAATTATAAAGTCCTCATTTCCAGACCACTGAGGAGCAGCGAACAGCATAAAACCTGATCAGCCTGCGAGTTACTCGCAGGCTGATTAACTCGCAGGCTGATCTGGTTTTATGCTGTTCGCATAGGTCTTTTCATGGTTTTCTCTATGAGGGGAAGGGTTAAAATACATTTCATTCTTTACAAAATTGCTAGAGAACCATTTTGCCTTCATGTCTTTTATATTGTTTCTTAAGATAGAATTAGACACAATGCCTATTTTCATTTATTTACACAGCTGTCTTACCACCTAAACTAACATAATAATTTTTTTTAAAATTTCTGACCATATAAATAAAATAATTAACCAAAAAAGCTTTGCATTTCTAAATGTCATCAGTTTTCGCGGATTTACTTTCTCTTTTGACAACTTGTAAATAAAAGGAATCTGAAACGATATTAAAGAATTTTCGAAATATTTTGTTTCAGATTGTTATTTAATCATGTTATGTAAAAGTTAAATCAACCATTTTAACAAACTGCTTTCATTTTCTTCCTATACAAAAAGCCCTGGGTCTTTCAAACTATCACATCGTGTAACTGCAACTGATAATACAATATATTATATTATCTTCAATTAATAAATTTCAGAATTTTACTTCCATGAAATTAATGGTCAGGATTGATTTCATGAATGTCTGCCATGATTGCTAAAATGAAGTTGATCTCTGGTTTGTCATTTGATTTCCTTATAGAAAAAATCATCTTTACACTGGTGAGCGTTTATGGCCCTTGGGCCTCTTGTTTCAATATCATATTATATTGATCGAGAATAGCATTTGATATAAATAAGTTTGTGAATGTATGTAAAATTTGCAAGAAAATAGATTCCAAACAAACAATAAGGCAAAGTGAGTGGTTGGGGTGAGGTAATTTCTATTATGCTAAATATAACAAGAAAAACATTCATTATTAGCTTGACTATTTGAAGAATAGTAGTGAGAGCTATATCTCCACAACCACTTAAGGTATTCACTTGAAACTTTACAAATGTATTTGAGGTCATAATTGTAGCTCACTGACCATCGAATGGACTTACCAGAAAAAAATTGAAATAGTTGGCACATACGTGCAAGTGTTGATTAATACGTTATGAAATATATGAACAGACTGCACCAATAGTTTTACACAGATTTTTTTAAAAAAAGTTATGTGTTGATTATTGCATCTGCTAACTTACAAACCGAACTGTGAAGGCCAATATGATAATTGTTCTAATAATGATACATGGTTTCCTATTTCCGGATATGTATTTTGTTAAAAATCAAAACAGTGTAATAGAATAAGCAGTCAATTGCTGATCACAGGGGCTCAAAGTTCCGGGGGGACGATCGCCCCATGCCTTGACTTGACTATTTGAGTTTACCGTCGCTTCGACAGCATTTCAGTCATATAACGACGTCCAGCTAATTAAAGGTGGAGGAAGACCCTGAATGCACGGAGGCATCCGGGTAGAACCATCGACCTACCGCAGGCCAGCTGAAAGGCTTCCTCACATAACAAGAGGGCCAAGATGGCCCTTGATCGCTCACCTGAGAAAGATGATTGCTTAAGAAATAAAGATGTTAGAGTGTAAAAGTGAAATCTGGCTTTTTTATTGTGAAAAGGGCATTACTCCTAAATTAACTAGTCAATATCAGTTATAATGGAACCCGGTTGCGAGATTATGGGCATAAACATTGTCTTAAAGTTTAAAAAAGATTGTTAAAAAAATGAAGTTGGTGGAGAAAAACAAAGTGAAAACTTGCATTTTTTGTATTAAAAGGGGCATTACTCCTGACCTAAATGGCCCATCTCAGCCACAATTGAACTCAATCAAGACATTATTGCCATTAACAATGTCATAAAGTTTGAAGATGATTGCTCAAAAGATGAAGATGCTAGAGTGTAAACAAAGTGAAATCTGGATTTTTTTGAAAATTTAAAGGGGCCTAACTCCTGACCTAATTGACCGATCTCAGCCATAATCGAACTCAATCGAGACCTTATGGTCATAAGCATTGCCATCAAGTTTGAAGATGATTGCTCAAAAGATGAAGATGCTAGAGTGTAAACAAAGTGAAATATGACATTTTTTTAATATTAAAAGGGGCATAACTCCTGACGAAACTCAGCCATAATCGAACTCAATCGAGATATTATGGTTATAAACATTGTCTTAAAGTTTGAAGATGATTGCTTAAGAAATAAAGGTTATAGAGTGTAAACACAAAAAATTGTTGACGCCGCACACTCACGGGATCACAATAGCTCACCCTGAGCTTTGCTCAGGTGAGCTATAAATCCGAATGACCCACGCGGTCTCGGCCACGGAAGCGATCGCCCCATGCACCAACCGCGTAATGGATTATGAGTAAATTATGGCTTGGCCACTGAGATCGATAAGTGAATAAATAACGTACACATCAAATAATTTCACACGATATTTAGTTTTTGTTGATTTATGATGTGAAATGAGTTTGTTGCATTGTATATAACCTTTTGAGAGAAAAATACCAAGCTGCAAATTATACATACACAACAGCGGTTTCCAAAAATATATGGGAAAATGAAAGTAGGATAGTAATTCTTATTTATATGTGGATTGCTTAATATGCTATACCAGTGTTGAAATTATGTGTTAACAATGATAAAACACATTAAGTGATATCTAGGCATGTTCATGTTACTTACCTTTGGTCACATTCATAAAATGCTTAGCCTTTTACTACGTAGGTCTACTTGCGCGGAATCACAATTCGCAGTTTTTGGGGAGAATCCTACGGTCTATTTAAAGATTAGCGCAAGCTAGTGACGACACAAACTTTGAGTCTGTTATGGACTTAGACCATGTGTCATTTATAGACTGCCCGTGTTTCTGATTGGTGTTTGTTTTTTCCCTCAATTCATGTCAACTTTGGGAAACCCGCAAATGACTTGTACACAAGCGGATAATCTCGGCTATCTGCCCAATGCAACAATGTCCGAAATGTTACGAGAACGATGATAAGGGAATCACAAAATGAAGCAATATATGACTTGCGGCCAATAAAAGATAAAAGCAAAGAAGAATATTTGATGAAAATACATGTAGTAAGATTATAACGTTACAAGAGCAGACGACCTTCACTTAGCTAAACATGAAATTTAACTGTACTCGCCTATTAAACAGGATATTTTATTGACAATGATCCCATCTTTATAATTTCGGACATTAAATAGTCTGTTTTTATCCCCGCAGCAAAAACAGTTTTCACTGACTTTCTTCTTACATAGCAACGGGTCGCCATGTTTTGATCATAAGGATTAAATATCGTCACGTGTTTTATTTGGTGGCAGTGATTAAAGTAGCGCAGCGTGACGTTATCACTGTTAGGAGTGTGACGTATTTAGGCAAGTGTCACGTAAGTATTTCTTTATGCTATTACAGTTTTAAGTAAAGTATCCTGAATTTAAATGGCGTTTATGATATGATCATGTTACTAGTATCAATGATAATGATGATGTGAAGAAAATCAAAGCGCTGAAAGCGCGGAGAGACAAAGGTTTTTAATGTGATAATGTCGCATTTCTTTTGCTTATCAAAGTAAATTTAATAAACGATGATCAAATTTTCAAGCAATGCCAATAAACCAAAAGTTATAACCAGGCCCGGATTCACCGGGGGGGCCGAGGGGGCCTTGGCCCCCCCAGCTGCCCTGGTTATACATTTTTTCTAGGCTATAAAATCCATTGTTTACATAATGTTCGAGCTGTCTAGAGGAAATCCCCATCGTTGGCCCCCATACTGAACATACTGGAGATAACCACCTGACCAGCCAGACTCCTATTGTCTTATGGCCCCCTGCTGTTAATGTGTAGGTAATCCGAATCGGCAGTCATCCATGACTTAGTGATAAGCATGTGTTTACGGTACTGTGTATGCAAATTGATTGACACCTTCACTGATTCACAGGCTATTGTCGAGTGATACCTAAGGACATCTCGTCTGCCGAGCGATCTAATGATTGAAGAAAAATAGGCAATTACAAAAACTTTATATCAGTAAAACTATTCTAGACAGGTGATGTTTAGGAAATAGCATAAAAATCGATTAGTATAAAATTAGCCACTAAAAACAACAACTAAGTTGGACATTAAAATGTAATTGCTATCGAAATATTTTCACTAGAGCCCAAAGAAATTATTGATTTAACAAATAACTTTGACTAAATCTAATCAACGAAATTTTAAATTCACTTTTCTCTACATCTATCAAATTTTAAATCTTGAATTAAAAGCGGGCAATTTAACTGCCAGGCTGATGAACTTTCAGGTATGAAAAATTGCCGATTTTGTTTTGGAAAAAAATTAAAAAGCTATTCTCCAGGGAAGATGCATACCAATCGCTAGCCATGTAAATTAAACTTTATCAGAAATGGGTTGTGTTTCTTAATGTCATCAGCTATACCATTTTTACATAACTTGTAAGTATTATTTTAACGAAGCAGTTAAATTCTTCTTAACTAACTCTCTCAATATATAAATACAGAAAGTAGGTCTATACATCATCATGTTCACTTTTCTTATTATTTACGAATAAAATAATAATTATTATAAAATATGTGTATTTTAGATTTATGAATATAATTAAGAAATGAAAGAATTTGAAAATTGTTAACTGCCATATTTTGGGACAATGTATGTGTAGATTATGATTACTAATTAATCAGTTATTGATCAATGTTACTGATAAGTCAATATACACAATTTATGTGCAAAATAAAACGGATATTAAAGATTTATATTAAATATCAACATCTATTGTTTGTTTTGTCACTGATTAAACACTTAGAAAAACCAAAATGTTTCAACTAAAACTAAAATTGTACAAAAAAAAAAAAAAATGACACACAAAAGGGGCCCACACCTACCCTATAACGTGCGCCTGATTTTTTTTTCTGAGAATTTCTGTGTGAAGACTGCTTCCAGATCGACAATTTGACAGCCAATATCATTAAGGTCGAACCTATTCCCTTCCACATTTTTGACAAAATGATTATGTTTAACGTGAAAATTGATTTTTTTCTCAGTCTTTGACAAAACGGTCTTTTACACTGTTGAGTTAAAAACTAATGATCACAAGTCACTTTTTGTGGGGGTTCAGGGAACCCTTATTAAATATTTTATGCCAGTTTGTGAATGAAAATACAAGATAAGCCCGTATTTCTTAACCGGAAGAAGTAATGTTCTTTCAGTAATATCAGTGTTCCCCCCCCCCCCCCCCCACCACCGTTATTTTTATTTTATTTATTTTTGATCGGGGCCTGTAAATGCAATTGTAATCAAATTCATACGATTGCACAGCAGTTATTCAATAACATGACTTTGCGCCGGTAAAAGATAACATTATATCGCTCAATGCTTAAGGCTCGGTCCCACTTGGCATTTTTTTTTTTGCCTCGGGGATGGGATGCATACGTACTCCCGATGGAAATAGCGTCGCGAGCCATGTGGAGTCACCGGGAGGCCTCGGGTGTACTGCAAAAAGAATTCATTGAAATTTTCCCGATGTGTTCTCGATGTTTTATCGGGAAAACAAGCCGGGGAAATATCCGCAGAGAAGCTCCGGTCAGCATTCACGGAGCTTCCGCGATTTTTTTCCTCCGATGAATCCCCGATGCGTCTGTGATGTCTCGCCGAAGTATCGGGGGGGGGGGGGGGGGGGGGGGGGGGGGGGGGGCGCATTCGGGGATATTCGGCGGCCTTTCTGTGACACATTCCCGATCTTATGGTTGAATCTCATAATATTTGCAAAAAAAAAAAAAAAAAAAAAAAAAAAAATGGCAAGGGTTGAAAAGCGCACCCAGAAATTAGTTTCTGTTTTGGCCAGTCTTAGACTGAGACGGTCCAAAAGGCCTTTGTCGCTTAATTCCACCATCAAATTTTCATACTCTCAATAATCTTCCCCGAGACACGTAGGGTGGTTTGCAAGATCCCCTAATCTACGGGGATATTCCACCGATGATGTTACAAACTCAGTGAAACTCCGGGGCACCTTCGCCGATCATCGGAGGAGGTCCCCCGGTGCTTTTCCGAACATCGGGACTCAAGACTATTGTGTCATAGCCGAAACAACAGTGAATGTTCAACGGACCAATCCCGAAGCCTAATAATTGTCATTTTTCAACGGACTGCTCAGTCTTTCTTTGCTCAAACATCGGGAGCCATCGGTAGAAAAAAATGTTTATTTCCACATCACCGATTTTTTTTTCACAGTGGGACCTAGGCCTTCATGTTTCAAAAATATATATCGGATTTAAAAACAAAAACAACAACAAAAACCTTCACTATTATCCCCAGATACCCTTCAGAATGCATCTCCATCACACTAAAAACTTTTTTTCCGGGGGAGCATGCCCCCGAACCCCCCTACCACTCCTATCACATTCGGATTTTGGCCCCCCCCAGCAGAAAATTTCTGGATCCGGGCCTGAATAACCCACTTTAACCTTGCGTGAACACGGTCGTTAAAAAAGATGAACACATCATTTGTCTCAATGGACTGCTAACAATAAGTATATCGCCACTGTTACTTTCCCTTTTTCTTGCCTACTTTTTATAAGATTATATGAATATGTGGAAGCAAATCTAAAACAACAAACTATCATTATTTAATCTACGTTTTTTCCATTTCATTTTTATATATACGTTAATTAATTATATTCAATATAACAAAAATATAAATCTTGTATTACAAAAATAATAATGAAAAAGATTATAGAATATATGATCCCGCTTGGACTCGAACCTACACCCCTTTAAAACATCTTATATGGCGAACAGCCGAACTACTTTACCTGCTGCGCCAATAGGTCAACTGAAATTTTATCCATATATCGCTGGAAATTCCAGTCAGTTTCAAAATATATCCGAATGAGGTGCGATTTTTACGCTGCGCACTTTTTTTTCATTACGGTTGATTAAATAGTTTATCTCCAGCATCGATTATCAACACATTTCAATTCAGTTTCGAATTCCATGCACAATTGTACTGAAATAAACATGAAACACTATTTATTTATAACACAGAAAACAAAATTTAATTGCGATGCAGAAATGTGTGCCGCCATAGACCAGCTTTGAAAGCAGCCCTGTTAAAAAGTTACATGGAGTTTCAAACATGAATTGATTTAAAGATTCTTTTATTGCACTGCGGCTCACCACCGGGCATACTGTATTTAGTTTGTGTATTGTCAATGGAGCCGGATTTGAAGGTTTTAAATTCTTTCGGTTGCAATTACGGCAATTTTTTGTAATAATACATGAGAACTTTGCTTAGAATTGAGGGAGAATGATTGAAATCAGAAAAAAATGGATAATATGCAAAAAAAAAAAAAAAAAAAAAAAAAAAAAATTTATTAATGCAGAAATAAAAAAAAAAAAAATGGAATTGATCATTTCATATCCCTTCAATTTTTTATCGTGATTAGAGTTTTTTTTTATTAACATCTTTAAAATATCCGTTTCAACATAGGAACATACACTATCAATTTTGATAATTGACTGACGTCCATGACAATATAATAAATATCCCTTTTAAATCCATTACTGGTATCCAGATTTTTCATATTCTGAAACGAGGTTTGAAGTTGGATATACAACATTATTATCTACAAGTGTATTAAAAAGTCTATACAAGGTAAGTATATATTTCTCGTCATGCATATAGATAGGTGAAAATAAATTCTATTTGCGACACACTCTTAAATAAAACAAGAAGGCCATGATGACTCTAAATCGCTCACCTGAATTCAACTGCTTGAGAGAAAATACTTAAGAAAGGAAAAAAAATGCACATAATATATAGTAATTGAGAAGCAAAGGGTCAAAACACAAATCTGCCCAGATGTCGTTTAAAGATTTTTCTATTTTTAGCTCTGGCGGTCATCTACGTAGGCAGACCGGAACGGTTTAAGCTATTTTTGTGCAGTATCACCTAAGGATCATTCCTGTTAAGTTTCGTCAAAATATGCATAGTGGATTAAGAAAGAGGTGTCGTTTAAAGATTTATTTATAATTTTAGCTAAGGCAGCAATCGCCTAATGGTTATTCCTGTAAAGTTTCAACAAAGTCTACGTAGCTGTTCAGGAGAAGATGACGTTTTAAGATTTTTCTATTTTTAGCTCTGGTGGCCACTTTGGTAGGCGGACCGGAACGAAATTAGCTATTTTTACTCCGTACCAGCTAAGGATCATTCCTGTAAAGTTTGATAAAATACTGCTGGTTTAGAAGGAGATGTCGTTTAAAGCAAAAGCTGACGACGCACTGATGCACGACGGACGCCGGACAGAGATGGATCACAATATCGCACCTGAGAACTTCGTGCTCAGCTGAGCTAAAAAGAATAAAAAAATATTGTGGGGATAAAAACGCGTCATATCTCAGGATGCTATTTGTTAACATTTCGTTGATAATTACTTAGTGTTCACTGTTAGCCCTTATGATGTTTTCGTCTTTCAGTCAGTATAGATGTTGACGTCCATGCTCAATGGTGATTTAAGTGTTTCATGAAAATTTATGTTTCTTTTTTTTTCTTCTGGTGTTTGTATTGATTCCAGAAAAGAACGTACTTTTCGTAAAGGTTCGGACTTTTACATTGCGGTAATGGTTAGCGACTATTATAATAAAGAAAATACGCGAAATATGCATTCAGTGATCACAACCTGATGGTTACAGTGTTTTTAGGCAGTTGGAAAAGAATTAAAAAATATGCACAATTGCACAAGTTCTTGTGAATGGAAGGTGTACTACTATGGAGTGTCAGTAAGAACACACTTCTGAAATATTGCTCCATTTGTTAAGCATTACAAATTTTGACTCAGTCTTATATAGCTTTAATTTCATCTGTTTTACAGTACTGTAAAATTAAACCTAATAACAGTGCTAACACAGTAGTCTGCTCCATCTTTAGTTTCTGGTAGACCAGGGCGTCCGTCATTCAGTTTTACAGCAGAAACTCTCATATTCTTCTTAGAAAATTATTATAAAGTGTCTGAGTTAGCAGTTCTGATGGAGGTCAGAAAACGAACTGCTGAAACACGCATGCGTACAGTTTGAATGTACGGGACACATGCAGTCAGTTGATAGACGCTTGTGCAGGTGCTATTATTTTTCTGTTCTATTTTTAGATCAGTCCCATCTGTATCCAGTATCGCCATTTGAGAGGGTTTTGCCAATTTTTTGTATTTTTTAATTTATTAAAAAATAGAAATAGTAATTAGAATATTGGCGGATATTTATGACTTTCCCCTTGTACTATAATGTGCAAACTTACCGCATTTATCGGTATAAACATTGCATGTACTGTAAATAATGAAATGTAACCTGCAAAAGTACGTTAAATTACAAACCATATATGTTTGTGATTTTCTAAAAGGATTGTGCTGCTTAATCACGCGTTCTTAAACACTTGACATTTTAAAACCACGCATTTCAGCATTAAGGATATATTATTTATGTTTAAAACTGGAACAAACGGTGGAAAGAAAAAACAAAAAGTCGAACCTTTTCTTCAAATTTAGCTGTCCCGCAATATTCTCGACAGATACGGGCTGTTCAGCGTCCAGCAAGACTCGAAATAGTCCAAGCTCATTCCCGATACCGATGGCCAGTGTGGTCATTCCATTGGACAGAATAGCGGACACGTGATCGGAGTAGTTATGGGAAGCCATCTTCATCTGAGCAATTCAGAATACACGTCGACTTGTGTACGATAGCCTAGCCACTAGGTTATAGTGTATTTTCTAACAAAAAAAAAGTTATACATTGTATATATAAGGCTGGCTTGGACCCTCTTCTTACCCAGGAAAGGCTATTGTTTTATGATATTTCAATTAACAGTCATTCTGCTCATATAATCTAATTTTCAGATCGTTTGTTTGCTGCTGTTTCTTTGTCGGCGTAAGCTGTATACAATGGATTTTGACCTAATTCCTGATCCAGTAAAATCTTGGTTAAGAGCTTTTAACAACCGAATGTAGTGGAAAAACACCTTTTTCATTGGTTTGCACAGTTCTTTTAGGCTATTCAACGAGTAATTCCGTCCTTTACATTGATGATATCCGGTTGGGCGTCTGGCGTCGACGGGCGGCCGATCAGGTTGACTTTATTTGAGCTGCTATTACTTATATGTCCTTCATGAGATGTGGATAGACCTTTACTTTATGCAGTTGACCGTGTGACCTTGACCGTTGACAAAAAAGCGGTGTCTGGATAGGTTTTAAGTGGGTGAGCCTCTTCATTATGCAGATGACTTTGACCTACTTTTGATGAAAAGGTCAGAAAAAAACCGTCCAAAATACTATGAAGTCTTGTTTCAAAATAATATTTATCTAATTCTGTTACACTTACTTTTAACTTTCGCCGAATATCTTTTTAAAAAAAATATTTCTTATTTCTGTTTTTGGTACAGCCTTCAGCCTTTATATTCAGATGTCTTAAGAGGAACTCGGTTTACTTCATGAAACTGCCGGGATTGGACGGGTAGATCCCACAAGAATCAATCTATGAGCTTACCTAGGGAGAGTCCCGAAAAATACCACTAACCAGTCCACTACCCCTGATCTGACATCAGTCAGGTGCAGGAGAATTCTAGTCTGGCCATTTCAATATTTAGAATAAGATAAATAGACAAGTCAGGCTGAAGTTGCTACAGTGAAATAAAATTAAGATATTTAATCACCAGTATGGAATTCCATCATCTAGACTATACGTAGCGCTTAGATATATTTATATACTTAAGGTCGAATTTGAAAATTCTTATTTGTCTACTGAATATTCTCACATTAATTTCTTAACAAATATTTTCAGCTATTCAGGTAATAATCTATGTCAACTATGACAACTTCACTTACTTGAATATTTAAAAAAAACACACGAAGGATGGAATGTTTTTCTATCTAAGAATTAAGATATTACATAGCGCAAAGTATTGTTGCTGAAGTTCGGGTCTTGTGACTAGTCTACTACACACACGATCTGGAACTATCGTTATGCTGCCCTGTTTTCACATAACGTTGTGGACCGTATTTACGGCTTTCCGCAAACTTGCGGAAAACGTATAGGGTTTGTTATGTTTATTTTTCTTATTAGGACTTTCTGCCTAAAGCAGAAAGTCCTATTGGGTTTGTTATTAGGACTTTCTGCCTACAGGCAGAAAGTCATATTGGGTTTGTACTGTTTTTTTATTATTCTTCTTCTTCTTATTATTATTCTTTTTTTCTTCCTCTTATATTTGTGTTAATTTCGAGGTCTTGCCATTGACTCAGAACAATGAAAATTTTATGGCATATATTTCAAACCATGAGCTTTCAGATGCAATGAATTTTATATTCATACGACGTCATATAACGTCAGATTTGACGTCAGGTGAAAAAGTTTGTACGCGGTCTACAGCCATTATTTCTGGACCGATTTTCATCAAAATTTCACAGAATGTGCATGTTAGGCTCTAGTTGTGCATCCCGGTGTCCGTTTTTCAAAATTCGAAAAGTCCATGGTTCTATAGCGAATCCAAGATTCGAACCAAGGTCGTAAATTTTTAAATGCTTATAAAATCTGTCCTATTTAAGATAGAAAGTTGATATTTAGTCAGTATATAGGTCTCTAGAAGTTTTTAAACATTTTGTGAAAATAAATGTCATATGACGTCACGTGACGTCATTATATGATAATGTATTTCTAATATTAACAAGAATATTTCTATATGTTAAAATTGTCGAAGGGCAATGAAAATTTAATGACACATGCTTCAAAGGGCTGAAAGTTTGATTTCTATGATTTCATATGCCTATGACGTCATATGACGTCACACTTGAAATATGCAACAAAAGTTTGTACGCGGTCTACAGCCATTGTTTATGAACCGATTTTCATCATATTTTCACAGAATGTGTATATTAAGTTCTAGTTGTGCATCTCGGGTCCGTTTTTCAAATTCGAAAAGTCCATGGTTCTATAGCGAATTCAAGATTCGAACCAAGGTCGTAAATTTTAAATGCTTATAAAATCGGATTTATTTTAGATAGAAAAGTGATATTTGGTCAGTATATAGGTCTCTGGGTGTCTTAAACATTTTGTGAAAATAAACGTCACATGACGTAAACTTGACGTCATTATTGATAATGTATTTCTAATATTAATTAGAGTATTTCTCTATGTTGAAATTGTCGAAGGCAATGAAAATTTAATGACAAATAATTCAGACGCTGACATTTCGATTTCAATGATTTCAGAAGCCTATAACGTCATATGACGTCACACTTGAAATTGGCTATAAAAGTTTGTACACGGTCCAGAGCCATTATTAATGGGCCGATTTTTATCAAATTTTCATAGAATGTGTTAGGTTCTGATTGTGTATCCGGGTGTCCGTTTTTCAAAATTCGAAAAGTCCAAGGTTCTATGGCGAATCCAAGAATCGAACCAAGGACGTCAAATTTTAAATGATTATAAAACTGTCCTATTTGAGATAGACAGTTGAAATTTTGTCAGTTAGTAGGTCTCTAACAATTATGTGAAAATAAACGTCATATGACGTCACGTGACGTCATTTTTTAATTATTATTATTCTTTTCTTCTTCCTAACTAAACGCTTATTTTAATATGTTGCAATAGTCCTAGGACCATGAAATTTTTATGTGTTATTAGTCACGTGAGGAAATTTTGATTTCAATGATTGTCAGCAGCCTATGACGTCACATGACGTCACAGCTAAAAATAGTGAAAAATGGTGTTTGCGCTCTACAGCCGTCATTTACAGTCGGATTTTTCTTCAAAATTTTCACAGAGGGTACATCTTGAAACTAAGGTGTGCATATCCTGTCAGCTAAACGCAATGCCGAAAGACCGAAGTTCTGTGGCTGAGATAAGATTCGAACATAGGACCGAAAATTTCATTTTAGGATAAAAGAGCTTCAGGATGAGATAGAAAGTTGAAACTTACACAGTTTGCAGTTCTGCAGAATTTCTACATATATTTTGATTCCTGACGTCATATGACGTCATGTGACGTCATAAGCATACTTCTTAATTTTTATTTTAGGGCAATGATTTCGACATGATGCCAGTTGTTCAGAATAATGAAAATTTCAGAGTTATGACAGTAAAGAATGCGCTTTTGAACAAAAGCATCTTCAGCACCCTATGTCGTCATATGACGTCAGAGCTAAAAATAGTGAAAAATGGTATTCGCGCTCTACAGCCGCCATTTATGGTCGGATTTTCTTCAAATTTTCACAGATAGTACATCTTGAAACTAAGGTGTGCATTTCTTATCAGCTAACCGAATTTTCGAAAGACCGAAGTTCTGTGGCTGAAATAAGATTCGAACATAGGACCGAAAATTTCATTTTAGGATTGAAGAGCTTCAGGATGAGATAGAAAGTTGAAACTTACACAGTTTGCAGTTCTGCAGCATTTCTACAAATATTTTGAATCGTGACGTCAGAGGACGTCATAAGCATACCACTTATTTTTAATTTGGGGCAATAATTTCGACATGATGCCAGTTGTTCAGAATAATGAAAACTTCAGAGTTATTGCAGTAAAGTATGCGCTTTTGAGCAACAGCATTTTCAGCACCCTATGACGTCACGTGACGTCAGAGCTAAAAATAGTGAAAAATAGTTTTCGCGCTCTACAGCCGCCAATTATGATCAGATTTTCTTCAAATTTTTACAGATGGTACATCTTGAAACTAAGGTGTGAATGTTTTGTCAGCTAACCTTAATTCCGAAAAACCGAAGTATTGTGGCTGAAATAAGATTCGAACATAGGACCAAAATTTCATTTTAGGGTTAAAGAACTTCGGGATGAGATAGAAAGTTGAACCTTACACAGTTTGCGGTTCTGCATAATTTCTACATATATTTTGAGTCGTGACGTCATATGACGTCATAAGCATACTACTACTACTGCTACTTTTTTTTTTCTTCATAACTTAACGCTTATTTTTCGCGGAATACAATGTCAATTGTTCAGCATGAACATGAAATACTACCAGAGGTGAGTCATTACATGAAACTTATATCTCCTGCTTTTTGCATTAACACAGGTTGCAGAAAGTCCTATCATTCGTTTTGACGAATGACATCTAGTGTTTTTTTTATTCTTCTTATTCTTTTTTTCTTCCAAACTGAGCGTTAATTTAAGCATGTTGCAATGGTCCCAGGGCCATGAAATTTTAATGGCATATACTTGATGCGATGAAATTTTGATTTCTATAATTTTCATATGCCTATGACGTCATATGACGTCACATTTGAAATATGCTACAAAAGTTTGTACGCGGTCTACAGCCATTGTTTGTGAACCGATTTTCATCAAATTTTCACAGATTGTGTATATTAAGTTCTAGTTGTGCATCCCGGTGTCTGTTTTTCAAAATTCGAAAAGTCCATGGTTCTATAGCGAATCCAAGATTCGAACCAAGGTCGTAAATTTTTTAAATGCTTATAAAGTCTGTCCTATTTAAGATAGAAAGTTGATATTTAGTCAGTTTATAGGTCTCTAGAAGTTGAAATTGTCGAAGGGCAATGAAAATTTAATGACACATGCTTCAATCGCTAAAAGTTTGATTTCTATGATTTTCATGTGCCTATGACGTCATATGACGTCACACTTGAAATATGCAACAAAAGTTTGTACGCAGTCCAGAGCCATTGTTTATGAACCGATTTTCATCAAATTTTCACAGAATGTGAATATTAAGTTCTAGTTGTGCATCCCGGTGTCCGTTTTTCAAAATTCGAAAAGTCCAAGGTTCTATAGCGATTCCAAGATTCGAACCAAGGTCGTAAATTTTCAAATTCTTATAAAATCGGTCCTATTTGAGATAGAAAAATGATATTGGGTCAGTATATAGGACTCTGGGAGTCTTAAACATTTTGTGAAAATAAATGTCATATGACGTCACGTGACGTCATTATATGATAATGAATTTCTAATTCTAACAAGATTATTTCTATATGTTGAAATTTTCGAAGGCAATGAAAATTTAATGCCGCATGCTTCAGATGCTGATATAATACGATTTCAATGATTTTCAGAAGCCTATGACGTCATATGACGTCACATTTGAAATTGACTACGAAAGTTTGTACACGGTCCAGAGCCATTATTAATGGGCCGATTTTCATCAAATTTTCAGAGAATGTGTATATTAAGTTCTAGTTGTGCATCTCGGTGTCCGTTTTTCAAAATTCGAAAAGTCCATGGTTCTATAGCGAATTCAAGATTCGAACCAAGGTCGTAAATTTTTAAATGTTATCAAATGGTCCTTTTAAAAAATTTTTAATATTAACAAGGTATTTTATATGTTGAAATTGTCGAAGGGCAATGAAAATTTAATGACAAAAGATTCAGACGCTGAAATTTCGATTTCAATGATTTTCAGAAGCCTATGACGTCATATGACGTCACATTTGAAATTGACTACAAAAGTTTGTACACGGTCCAGAGCCATTATTAATGGGCAGATTTTCATCAAATTTTCACAGAGTGTGTATATTACGTTCTTATTGTGTATGCCGGTGTCCGTTTTTCAAAATTCGAAAAGTCCAAGCATATATGGCGGATCCAAGATTCGAACCAATGACGTCAATATTTAAATGCTTATAAAAACTGTCCTATTTGAGATAGAAAGTTGAAATTTTGTCAGTTAGTAGGTCTCTGGGTGTCTTAACAATTATGTGAAAATAAACGTCACATGACGTCACGTGACGTCATTTGTTTATTATTATTATTCTTTTCTTCTTCCTAACTAAACGCTTATTTTAATATGTTGCAATAGTCCTAGGACGATGAAATGTTTATGGGTTATTAGGCACGTGAGGAAATTTTGATTTCACCCCTACTGCATATATGTAGCCATATCTCAATAAATATCGATTTTTGTAAATATATGTGTGAATAAAAATTATAGCTGAATAATTGACGTTTCCAAAGATATTTAGTTTATTAAAATTGGTTTACGCAATACAAAGTTATAAGGAAAAAAACTAAATGAAATGAAGCTAATTTTGCTGATAATATGCTGTTTTCTTGAGGTTTAACAGTCAATATCTCAGAAACGACTGAAGATAAGTTTATACATTATGCGTATAAAATGTAGCATGTTTTAAGAGCTTTCTAACGGTACCAAGTTTATTGAAATTGGACTTCATATAAGAAAGTTACATGGAAAATAAGATATTTCATAATCATGCATCATAAAAATATGGAAAAGGTCACGCGCAGGGGTCACCAAGCTTAAATACTTGCGCAACGACTTAAAAAAAAAATATATATCAAATTGCAATTGATGGGCTATATCTTGATTTTTTTTTTTTTTTTTTTTTTTGGTCGAATGTTGACTGTTTCCAAAATAAGCATTGAAGTTAATACATGTACAACGGCACAAGACAAAAATCCGTATTTGCAACACTATGTAGCTAGCGAGCAGTTTGCAAGCCTTGAAAAATTCACACGCAGCCCAACATTTTAGACCATCTAAAAACTGCATTGTTATGCTAACGATATTCATATTGCATCAGTTTGTAGGCTGGGATGTTACCTTTCAAAATATCCTTAAATTCCAAATTTTACTTACAGGTGTCGAAAGGATATAGCACTATACAAATATTCAATACTTCTTCCTAATGAGGCTAAAATTAAACAAGGTTACAACTGAGCTGGAGTGATGAAATTCTATGTGTGATGAAAGTTAGAAACTTACATTTGAACACTGTTTCATTTTTCTTTCATGTCATATGACATAGTATAAATTTTGTATGTAAACTACATGTGCAAGATATGGGCGGACTTTTATTAAAAATCACAGAATGTGTTCTATTTGTGCTATTTTATATAGAAATAGAGGAGATAGAAAGTTGCAATTTGGACAGATTATCTATTATGTCATCTTCTATTATATATACTATATAAAGCAGATGTTGCAGAAAGTCCTATCATTCGTTTAAACGAATGACATCTAGTTACGGCTTTCCGCAAACTTGCGGAAAACGTATAGGGTTTGTTATGTTTATTTTTCTTATTATTATTATTATTATTCTTCTTCTTCCAACCTAATTCAAGAGTTAATTTATATATGTTGCCAATGGTCAAGCAACATGAAAATTAAAATGCTTCGACAAAAAAGTACAAATTTTTAAATTCAATAATTTTTAATTTTCAATGACGTCAATTGACGTCAGATTTGACGTCAGCTTCAAAAGTTTGTTCGCGCTCTAGAGCCTTTAATTCTGGTTTGATTTTCTTGATATTTTCACAGTAGATGTATTTTAGAAGGTAGATGTGCACCCTGGCATTCAAATTTCAAAATTTGAAAAAAATTGAGATTTTATGGCAAAACCAAGATTCGAACTTAGGTCCTAAATTTATATTTTAATGTTACAAGGGAACCTAATGCATTAGAAGAATGAAAATTGGACAGCTTATCGGCATAGAGGTCTTCTTTCTATTTCTTAAAGGATTTTTTCTTAAGTCACGTGATTATGACGTCATAAAAACGACAAAAAGCAACTTTTTAAAAAATTTATTTCCCTCTGGTATCAAGACTTTTGACTCAATCTTTTCGAAAATTGTATTGTAGCGATTAAAATCTTTAAATTTATAAATTCATTTATTTTTAATTTTCAATGACGTTAAATGACGTCAGATTTGACGTCACCTTCAAAATTTTGTTCGCGCTCTAGAGCCTTCAATTTCGGTCCGATTATATTGATATTTTCACAGAAGATGTATTTTAGGATGTAGATTTGCACCGTGGCATTCAAATTTCCAAATTTGAAAATATAAAGATTTCATGGCAAAACTGAGATTCGAACTTTGGTCCTTAAATTACATTTTAATGTTACAAAGCCCCTGATGCGTTAGAAGCATGAACATTGGATAGCATATCGGCATGGAGGTTTACATTCTTTTTTCTGAATGATTTTCTTTTACGTCACGTGGTTATGACGTCATTAAAAAGACAAAAAGGCATTTTTTAACATTTCTCTTGCTCTGGTATCATGAATTTTGAATCAGTCTTAATTGAAATCTTGAGAATTGATAGAGTTAAAATTGAAGTGATGCATACTGCATGTTTGATTTGTCACGTGGTTATGACGTCATGAATACTAAAACAAGAATTATTTTAAAAATTCATATAAAATCGCCAATTAGATCAATGAACTTAAACTTTCAAAAATGTCGAAAATTAGTACGTTCATAAGGGTACGAAAATTTAAAGTTATTACGTCATCAAACATGGCAGATATTCATGTTTGATGGAACGCTTACTTGAAAATGTGAAAACAAACCTGTTCACATTCTCGAATACATTTTTTTTCTGGATTAATAGAATGTTAGCTAATCATGTCCTTCCAAAACAGATACTTTTCTTTAGTCACTTGATTTTGCCGTGGTTGAAATATTAAAATCATTCATTTAAATACGTATTCGCGCTTCAGCGTCATGAGTATTGTGGCAATCTAAAGCATACCTTAAGGAATTTATGTCGTGTCACTTGTTTATGACAACATTGATTTGTAAGCAAAATACATTTAAAAGAAACCATAAGAGTGGACATATTAACTTTAAATAAGTAATATTGCCGTGCCGTGACATGCGCAGAAAAGTTCAAGTGAGTACGTTATCAAACATGACCTATTCATGTTTTTCTTTATAGGGCTAATTCATGAAAATATATTAATTTGAAGAAAGAAATGAAAGCGGTCATTGGGTTGGTTGAGCAAGATCCGATTGTTCTTTTGCAGGAAAGAGTGCCTGCGTTGAATAGTGAATTGTGGTACATTTTTTTCTAATAGAGTCGCATTTACGATGAATTAGTAAAATTATACTAGAGCCAGAAAACCTATATGGATTACTTATTGCATTTGCTTTGACGGCTTTCTGCAAACCTTAAGAAAATGACAAATACATGTAGATCTACCTATTAATTTTTTATGTTTTCTAAATGTTTAACGGTTTCTTTTTATTAATCTGTAAAAAATAAGCAAATATATAAAGCAAATGAATAGTTGAAATTTTCAAGACGTTTATAACGTTAAATACATAGAAATAAGAAAGTATTTTTATAATTTTGCTAACACCTCTGCCTTTGTTTCTATCTAATTTTGCAAATGTAAAACTCAATCAATTTAAAGGTTGAAAGTCATGGATTTCAAAGTATTTTTTTTCTTTTTTAAAATTTCAATTGTGGGTCAAATTGCAATGAATATTTGTTAAGTAATATGCTTACGAAGAAAAAGATATTAAATAAAGAATAAAAAACCTTTTAAAATTGATTGGCTTACGTAAGAAAAAAACTTGAGGATTGTATTAGTATTTTTTTCTGCATGATAGTAAACTGTTGCGTAATCAAATAAGGTCCATATATATGCTTTCTCAATATCTTCCTAAGAAGATGAAAATGAAAAAAAATAAATAAAATAAAGCTTAATTTTGAACATAAGTATGTATTTATGATAATGATGATTTACGTATTGAATTAAACAATATTAGCCAACATTATTCCATTTCTTTGTTTTAACTTATATATTCAACACCTTTGAAATAAGCAAACGGAAAGCCGCTTCGTTTGTATCTTAAACAAACGACTTCTAGTTATTATTATTATTATTCTTCTTCTTCCAACCTAATTCAAGAGTTAATTTATATATGTTGCCAATGGCCAAGCAACATGAAAATTCAAATGCTTCGACAAAAAAGTAAATATTTTTAAAATCAAGTGTTTTCAATTTTCATTGACGTCAAATGACGTCAGATTTGACGTCAGCTTCAAAAGTTTGTTCGCGCCCTAGAGCCTTCAATTCTGGTCCGATTTTCTTGATATTTTCACAGTAGATGTATTTAAGAATGTAGACGTGCACTCTATCTTTCAAATTTCCAAATTTGAAAAGATTGAGATTTTATGGCAAAACCGAGTTTCGAACTTAGGTACAAAAATTGGTTTTTAATGTTACAAGGCCACCTAATGCGCTAGAAGCATGAAATTTGGACAGCATATTGGCCAAGAGGTCTGCTTTTTATTTCCTAAAAGATTTTATCTCAAGTCACGTGGTTATGACGTCATACAATAGACAAAAAGCATATTTTTGGAAAATTTTCTTTTGCTCTGGTATCATTACTTTTAACTCAATCTTTTTGAAAATTGTATTGCAGCGATTAAAAAGTTTAAATTTATAAATTCATTTATTTTTAATTTTCAATGACGTCAAATGACGTCAGATTTAACGTCAGCTTCAAAAGTTTGTTCGCGCTCTAGAGCCTTAATTCTGGTCCGATATCTTGATATTTTCACAGAAGATGTATTTTAAGATGTAGATGTGCACCTTTGCATTCAAATTTCTAAATTTGAAAAGATTAAGATTTCATGGCGATACCGAGTTTCGAACTTTGGTTCTTAAGTTACATCTTAATGTTACAAAGCTTCCTGATATTAGTATTAGAGCCAGAAAAATACGGATATAATATTGCATTTGTTATCACGGCTTTCTGCAAACCTAAAGAAAATGACAAATACATGTTATTCTACTATTTTTTATGTTTTCCAAATGTTTAACGGTTTCTTTTTCTAAATCTGTAAAAATAAGCAAATATATAAAGCAAATGAATTGTTGAAAGTTTCAAGACGTTTAAAACGTTAATTACATAGAAATAAGAAAGTATTTTCATAATTTTGCTTACACCTCTGCTTTTGTTTCCATCTAATTTTGCAAATGTAAAACTCAATCAATTTAAAGGTTGAAAGTCATGGATTTCAAAGTATTTTTTTTTTCTTTTACAATTTCAATTGTGAATCAAATTGCAATGAATATTTGTTAGGTAATATGCTTACAAAGAAAAAGATATTAAATAAAGAATAAAAAAAAACAACTTTTAAAATCGATTGACTAACGTAAGAAAAAAAATATTGAGGATTGTATTATCTTAAAATGTTCCTGCTTTTTTTTCTGCATGATAGTAAACGGTTGCGTAATCAAATAAGGTCCAGATATATGCTTTCTCAATATCTTCCTAAGAAGATGAAAATAAAAAAAAAATAAAAAATAAAGCTTAATTTTGAACATAAGTATATATTTATGATAATGATGATTTACGTATTAAATAATACATTATTAGCCAACATTATTCCATTTCTTTGTATTAACTTATATATTCAATACCTTTGAAATAAGCAGACGGAAAGCCGCTTCGTTTGTATCTTAAACAAACGACTTCTAGTTTATATTTGTTTTTGTTTTTTTACTCTGTATACAAGTTATGAAAAGTCTTGCTAAGTTTACTCACGGTCTATCACGGTATATCCGTGACGAGCCGTGGAGGGGAAGGGAATGAGCCCCGGTGGCACTAAGGCGCAACACGCTTCGGCCCGTGGTCTACCACGAATGCCAGTACGTTCCCTCCCGGTCCGCCTCGTTCTGATGGGGTCCCTCACGTTTCTCGCGTTCTGGTCAAGAGGTTTTAGACTAAAAATATGGGAAACAAGAAAAATCTTTAAAAAAGATATTCGGCGTAGGATGAAAGAAAAACGAGATTTTCATTCATGCATAAATATACTTTAATTAAGAAACTTATAAATGGAAATATATGCAAAACACATTTCAAAGACTCTAATGTTATGATAGGTTATAAAAGCATTGTTGTAAATAATTGTAAAAAACATGTCTAATTTTGGTAGTGAACAATGATGAACGGCAATGTTTTTAACAAGGTTTATTTTGCAAATAAGAAAATAGTCCACGAGATGTGTACAACAACAGGAATGTAGCAAAAAAAAGTACAATTTTAAAATAATGTCTATATATATTCAAAACAAAATGTACAGTAAACAATGACTAGACTATTTATTATACAAAAGACACGACTGACCATTATCGTAAACAGGCTTACCTGCACCATAAAAATTGTAAAATGATTAAAATCAGAATATGAAATGATTTGATATAACAAATATTTCAGAGTACCTCCAAATGTTCTTATTTAAAAGCAGTGTAATGTTATAAATTATCCTATGAACTATAAAAAAATCTATGATAATCCGCTGCATAAAACCTAATTTAGTTCGAGGCTGATCATGTAATGAGCAGTTATCTGCTCGTTGTAGTTAGGACATACAATTTTTTCTTCACCTTTATTTCTTACTGACAAAAGCTTGTTCAGGTCTGATTTTATCAGTTGTAAACTGTATCAAAATAGTTTATACAGGCATATACATTAATGATCAGCACCTTAAAGCATAGATTCATTGATAAAGGACTTCTAGAACATTCCAAGGAAAAGCGCGCGAAAGACCGACGCACAACAAATTTAGTACGCTCTAGAAATAGTTCAGTATTTTTTCTATGAAATATACTTATTTATAGACGGTAATACAAAAAATTATATCTGTAAATAGGCTTGTTTGATATTTGTTCATATCATTATTGCATATGACAATTTTGATATAAAAGCGTTATTAGTTGTTTTGGTTTTGGCGAATTAATTTTCAATGAGAGCATCTCGGCAGGCTGGAAGAATTCAATATACATAGTAATTAAGGGGTTTCATGTCATAACACGGTGGATTCTTTTTTGTTGTTTTAAATCATTTTCACAAAGTAGCATTCCTCAATTGATGGAAAAGGATTGTATTTAACTTACTGAAATCACTTTCATGTTTACATCAAAAAGAAAAGTAATAACACCAAGCTGAATGATATATACAAGCTGCACCCCTTATTTACAGTAATTTTATAGTCCATAACGATGCGTTAACCAATAACAGGAGTCCTTTTATTCAGCTTAGAATTATTTACCGCTGTTAGCGTACATTTGATTGGTTTAAGATGCGAGTTGAAATCGAAATTATACAGCTACGCCGAAAAAAGGTAAATTCCCCAATGCATCTTGCAGCGCGCTGCATGTAACTACTGCGACACTTAATAAACTGACACGAATGTGTATATTAATAGGTCGATTGCAACATCTGTATAGCAAGATGTATAAGGCAATCTAGATATTTAATCTTTTCGAAGTGACATACACAAACATTCGGCACTACAGAACCTACGGAGAATCTTCACAAAAGTTGGAAGCATATACTAGATGATAGTCTCATTCTAGGTCTACACGCCGATAGACAGGTTGTTTGGGAGACAATGGAAAAGCAGAAAAGGAGAAAGCAAACACAAATTTTTAACCTCTATATAATTGTTTGACCTTTCCCCCATTCTGACAAAGATTGAAAGGAGCGTTCTGTTTCCCGACAACATAGCCTTATCTACATAACCTACTAATAATAACGCATATTAAGGGGTAAAAAGTTAACTAAGAAACATAATTATTTTTGATACACCGTTTATTAATTATACATTTTCCAAAGTAAAAACTTAAAGCAAGAAATACAACATATGTCTTATTCTTGTAGTTACTTTCGACCTAGTCGTTATTAAAATAGCGACCGTGAACAGCTTTGCAATTTAGTTTGTTGCTTAATGCAACGACTGTATTAATAATTAAAATATTTATGCATGCACTGGCAAACATGTATTTTTTCTTTAATTTTTGAAACTTTTAATGCAATATTGACTCCAATATGCGCCACAATTGTCGGCCTTTTTTCTCTCTCTTTCTCTTGATTTTTCTCGACTTTTTATTATTGTTGTTGTTGTATTGGGATTTACTGTCGCTGCGATAGTATTTCAATCATATAGCGACATCCAGCTAATTACAGGTGGAGGAAGACCCCGGGTACACAGAGGTACCCGGGTAGAACCACCGACCTACCGCAAGCCAGCTGGAAGGCTTCCTCACATGAAAAATCCGAAGTCCCTACCGGGATTCGAACCCACAGCGGTGTGGGGCTGAGAGATTTGTAGTCCACGACTGTAACCGCTCGGCCACGGTGGCCCCCACTTTTTATTATTGTAAAAATCATGACTGTTGGCTTCAAAAATAAGAATTCGGTGCTTTAACATTAGATAACGGATCACAGAAGCCATTTGACAAACAGTTAGATCGCCACAATTGTGTGCATATTAATGATTGTGACATAAAACATCTTTCAGTTTGTAAAACCGAAGAAGTCAGTCTCTTCCGCTGCTGTCTCTTCAGCAAAAAAAAAACACAAAAAAAAACACACACACACACGGGACCACACGTGGAAAATCCTTGACCGTAAAGTCTAAAGTATGGCCATTATGAGCAGAAAATGATTGCTAGCCATTACAATAAAAGGAAAACTACCAGCATTATTCTGGATAGGGTACTTTCTGATTTTTACATCGTCGTTGGCAGTATCGCCTTCAAGCGTAATTAAAAAGTTACTTGTTTTCAATATCCCGATCGACCCTATTTTTTGTACCGACCCTAAACATTTTTCCAAGCACTCGGGTTATCAAGGTTGCAAAACCCCTTTTTCGTCATATCCACTACAAATGTAAGAAAAAAACAAGAAAACAATTTAAAAAAAAGTTTAGCAGACCTACCCATACTATTTTTCTTTTGAGATGTTAGTGGAAACAAACAACTTATTTTTTCCTCACAATTAAATCGTCTTGATGAGCTTGTCATTCCTTTGTTTATAAATGTTTATAGTTCATTGTCACACTTGTTATCAAGTGTATGGCTATTGAATAATATGCACATACAGATCAGCAATACCTTTGGAATCTATATATGAACTTGTAATAAATGTAATACACTGGAAGATGTTTTCAATTAGATTATGTATGTGCAAATAGTATTTAATAAAGTATGTGCTTGTTAATTCTGCATGACAAACACGTGAGGTTGCTTCTCGATAACTATTATTATTATTATTACACCACATTTATATAGCACTTTTTTCATATATGTTATACGTTCAAAAGTGCTTTACAATCTGTTTAAACACACACAAAAAAATAGGAGATGTAAAATAACATGCAATGAAACCATCCACTGAAACTAAATAAAAAAAGGAATGTTTTAAAATATAAGTAACAACAGTGTCATAATATCAAAAAGTATTAAAATAAAGTAAAGGTTCTCTGATAAAATTTAAGAAGCAAACTGGGAAAATATCATTAAATAATAAACGTGTAAAAAACCAACATTAAAATGTTAAATCCACAGTTATTAAAAGTACAGTAATCGAGTAATTTTCATTTTAATGATCGCTATAGAATCGAACAAAGAAGTATGTTTTTAAGAGTTTCTTAAAGAGACGAAACTGCTGGATTGGCGTATTAATACTGGCAACGAGTTCCTGAGTTTTGTAGCACTAAAAGTAAAGCATCTGTCCCCATATTTCGCTGTTTTGGTTCTAGGTTGGACTAGTGTCACTGAAACGTCTTGGGATCTAAGTACGGGGCTGGGTCTGTAAATTTCTAACATTAATTGAATATACTCCGGTGATTGACCATGTAGTGCCTTGAACGTAAGAGTTAATATTTTATTCTGTATCCTGGCTTCTAAATATCGATAAATATTTGACACAAACATGACCAGAAACCACGGAGCTGCTTACATATAAACACAAAGTCTTACATTTCCACATTTGAGATGCATTCGGTAAAAGTATGCATAGAAACAAACTCTACTCTTATTCATCAATAACAGACCATTACAAGCTGCTATACGATCCGATATAGAAAATGACAAATCAATCGCTGAATTGAAAAATCTGTCATTGAGAAAAAGTGAAATATTGTTTAGCAACATCAACAACAAATACAAATAAACATAAATGAAACCGAAACTTTGGTATTTTATTATTCTGATTATATTGGATATTGTAATTATATAATTATTATATTGTTATTATTGAGTTTGAATGAGGGGACGTTTATCTTTTCACACACGGAAATAGATATAATCAGACATCAACCCAGCTGCAGTGAATGTGTTTTCTACTCAAAAGTTTATTAGTATCGATGTAAAAAAAATTTAAAAAAAAAGAAAAGAGAACTATGTATATTTGTTAAACCACAATGATCTGAATATGTACACATATCTGTTTGATTTTGTAGTAGCACAACAATACGTCAAAGAATGAATTGCTAGTAGAATGAAGTATGCACACATGTTAGTAACCTTTATACATATCTTCGTAACTGGGGAGTCGGCGCTAAGGGGGAGCAGGGCTAGGTCACCGAAGTCACAGAGCAACCCAGAGCCAATTTGGTGCTAAAACCACTCTTTTCATCCTCTTATTAATTTCTCTGACAAACAGAATATTTTTCAAAGTCATTCAACACCAATCAATATACTCGTATGTATTAAAAAATAATCAACAATTTTGTACCCTGTCCGTTTTGCAATATTACTGAAAAAATATATTCAGAAAATACTGTTTAGAAAGTAATATCCGAAATGAAGATATATATTATTATAATTAGTTACAACAATTGTTTCCGAAATTGAATAGTTTGCTTCTTTGATATTAAATGTCCTTCTTAATAGATCTTACACTGTTGTGACATAAATCCATATCGTCTATGTCATGCAATGGTGTTTAGATTTTTCCTTATTCATTCGGAGTATTAAATAACGAAATTTATTTTAAATGTATTAGTAAATTGAATGTCGTATAAAATCTTTAAAAACACGTTGAATTGCGTTGCGTCTACAACACAGATTATTCAATGCGTTATATTGATTCCTTACTTGCTGCATAAGAACAACGTGTCTCTGAGCATAGTATAAAACTGGTGCTTGCCATCAATTTTGAACTTCTTTTCCCGGAGCATGTCTTCAATGGCTTCTTTGCCCCAGCACGCCCCGTAACCTGTATGCGGCTCTGTTGCCATACTGGATGGCAGGCAGATAAAGATGCTGCATGCATACGCAAAAGATGCATACATATCGTCGATGTTGTCTGCGGGATTGCTGTGAAAGCCAATTTCGATCAGGCACAAGGTCCCGTCATCTTTCATTACTTTTTTGATCTGATCCAGGGCTTTGTCTGGGGCAGGCAGGTCGTGCAGCGCGTCATACATGAACACAAGGTCGAACGAATTGCTCAACTTGTCGTCCAGTTCATGTGCGTTTCCGGTTTCAAATTCCACATTAGAAATGGCAGTCGTCTTAGCATCAGCCCTGGCCAATCCAATTGCTTTGTCTGAAAGATCGATTCCGACAAACTCGGAACGTGGGAAGATTTTAGCCAGGGCGAGCGTATACGGACCTGTACCACACCCAAGGTCAAGGACACGAATTCCCGAATCTGTCAATAAGAAATATTCACTTTGTATATATATAATTTTCAACTTAGTTTAACAATGTCTTCTTGTTAAACAAATCACCTACTATACAGGAAATAGTTGAAAGCGTTTGATTAGATTAAAGTTTATGTAAACTAAAACAAAGATTCGAAAATTTTAGATTAGCAAGAAAATTATTAATCATATGTTTGCGGTATGCCAAAGAAGGCGACAGGGCTTCGTTTGCTTCGACACGGAGATGCCTTGGTAAGGATATCAATCCTTGCCGCAAACACATATCTCTTTGTGATAGTTTGATTAATTTGATAAAATATTCATATTTAAAAATGGATTTCTTGGGTCAAAATAAAGCAAAATCAAGATTTTTAATGGATCCTATCTCCTTTTGTCAAGGAAATTGTTTCGAATTTCAATTGAAACACATGTGAACATTGTATCAATACAAAAGCTGATTAATTATAGCTTCATATTATGAGAGCCAGACTCTCTTCTCTGCTAAAATGCTTTCAAACCAAACAATACAAAAAAAAAGGAAAAAAAAAAAGAAAAAAAAGAGGAAAAAATCGATAATTAAACATCCTAAAAATTGATGGAACATGCTGGGTGTTTGTTGATTTATCTACACAAGAGCACCGCAAGCGCGTAATAATCTACAAATGAAGAACATTTGTATGTTGCAAGTATGTTAATTATGTAAGTTGAATGTTACACTTTTGTTGCCAGTGGCATAACTATCATAAATATTGTGTACCGGTAATATAATCAGGCATTTTTAAGCATAGGGAAATGTATCACAATGAACATGTATGTTGGCTATATTTGAAACAAATCACTGCAGTAAAGAGGAGTTGAGTTCACATGATTCTTCCTACATTTGTGTGCAAGTTTGAACCAAATCCCTCTTGTAAGTTGTTGCGATCAAAAGTTTCTTCTATAAGGACGGACATAGGGGCGGACGAATGACTGGAGTATTACCAATGCAAGTACCCTTCTGACGAATAAAATTAAAAAGATACTATAGTGCATGTAAATTTAAAGTATAGATGTAACAGAAAACTATGAAACTATGAGTATACAACCATTTATTTTTTTTCTATCTACTTATGTATCCAATTTACTATCTAAATTTTATTTGTGATCTATAACTTAAAATATCTTACCAAGTTTTTGATAAAGCTTCTGTTTTTCAAACAGTGGCAGGAGGTCGTTTTTGACAAACGACGGTACAGTTCTTGATCTGAAACCTCCCCAGTAGTCGAAAAAACTTGTATTCTCGTTGTATGTTATACCTGCATAAGATATGAGACAAAATATAAACAAGATATTCATTTTTACACTCATAGAAATCTAAAGACAGAGTGATAGGACGCCAGCGTCGTAGCGGGATCTGGGATTATGTCTCCGGTCTGAACAAACCTAAGCCGTTATGTCTCTCTTGTATGATCATCTCCGTTTATAGCTGGTCCGTCACGTGTTAGGATAAAGTAACTTAGTGTGGTATGTTTAAGAAAAAACCGTATCCAATATCTACCTGTGTTTTGTTGTGTATTTAAGTTAGTTGCAAATTATTATTTATCATATGAAATTGTGCTCAAACAGCTGTGTCTGGTGTCGTATACCCATTACATATTTTCTTACATTTAACACGTTACATATAACTTTTAAGCCGAATTACATCACTCCGCGTCACGCGCGTGTATTCTATATGTATGCATAACGTGTTGAACTCGAACATTTGGTTTAAATGTGTTTGATTCATTATTTATGTGATGTTGAAAATGTATGAGAAACACACACGTTAAATCGTTATTTTCAGTTATTAACTGAAAATAATTTCTTGGTGTTAGATTACAAAAGTAATTCGTGTACAGTCCGTTCCTTCATTTGTTTGTTTGTTAATTGTTATAATGGCGTTTTACTGTCGCTGTATAGGTCATATGATAAAAAGAACCTGACATGAATTGTCATTTCATATCAAAATTTTACTAAACTCTTTCATGAAATATTATTAAGCTTGCCAGAGGCTCGCTTAATAATATTTTCATGAACTCGTTTAATAAATTTTAATATTAAATAACATTTCATGTCAGATCCTATATATATGATTAATAGCACCTGAACAAGAACTTTGTGGTTAAACAAACAACAAAGCACAGACAAACTTTGATTTTACGATTCTAACCTGATATTTTGATTTTTCCTTTTTTTTTTTTTAATTTTTTTATATTCTCACCGTGATCGCATGAGTTGGTTTTGCCCGAGTTGTTTTAAATATTTAATTTCCTAGTTTTTTACTTTAAACTGTCGAATGAAGATTTTTTCTTGTATTTTTCAAGGTTGTTATTTAAAAAATTAAATCACGAGTAGCCTTTGTCGGTTGGAACAGAAAAATAACGTGACATACAATACATGGGAACAACGTATATGATTGGTTATCAAGACGATATAATTACGTGTACATTTCAATATCATCTAAGACATCTCAATGTCAAAGTTGTATGAGTAACATGCAGGAACTTAATGGTGAATACATTATGCACTAAATTAATTTAAAACTCATGCACCGTACGGTCCAGTTTCTATGACATTTTTTACAATTTTAGGATTAAGTTTATATGCTTTACGTGAGCGCGTGAGCTGGGTTTGCCCAAGTTACTTTAAATCTTTATTTTCGTAAATATATATGCTTTAAACTGTCGAATGAAGATGTTTTCTTGTATTTTTCATGGTTTTTATTTCAAAATGAAATTACGAGTAGCCTGTATCGATTGGAACAGAAACATAACGTGACATACAATACATGGAAATAACGTATGTGAGTAAAGAGGTCATCATCAAAAATAATATTAATTGCGTGTACATGTCAGTTTCATCTAACACCAATGTCATAGTTGTATTAATAATATGCAAGAATGTTATGTTGAATACAGTATAAATTAAATGAATTTAAAACTCATGTACCGTACGGCCCTTTTTCTTTGAAACAGTTTTCTATATCGCTTGCACATTTTGCGGACTCCAAAACCATTGGATTTAAGGAGGATATTCCGTCAAGGACTGCCTTGTTGTCTTCTGGTACGAAATACCGCTCTGTGTCCTTGTCGAGCTGGATGATGTTGGCCGAGCTCATACACGACAGCCATTCTTGAGTATACCTGTTGTCGAGATTAAACAAGTATTAGCTAAATTCAACGTATTTGCTCGCTGAAAACACGAAACCCGATAATTGGTCAATAAAGTTAACATTGTTTTCCCTTCTACTCGTATTACATTGTAACACTTAACTATGGATAATATAGTGCAAGGGGAAGGCACTCCAGACTACACAAAGCTGCTTACATCATAAAAAACGTATAGTATGTGATTAAGTCATTCTAAGCAATAAATATCTTCTAGACTTAGATCTATTATCTGAGATTTTTACAGAATATACATGTTTATCTAATTATAAGTTGTGTGTGTGTGTTTTTTTAATAATTTATTTTATATATACTCTCTCTCCTCTATCTTTCTCTCTGTTAAGTTCTAATCAATTAAGATATCAACTTTCTGATATTCAAAAATGAATACATGTAGTGGTATTTGATATTGATAATATAGTATGTGTGTGAGAGATCGGTATCAAAATCTTAGTAACAAAGTTGGGTACGCACTGTTCCTGTTAAAAAAGAAGGAGAAGCCAGTAATTAATGAATCCAGCCCAAGTCAAGAAAGGACAAACAAGTATATAAACAAAATAAAAAATGCCGCGGTAGTTTCGAGGCTTTGCCTTTCACATATTATACGAGTATATGTATTAATATTTAGTATGCACCCTTGTTACATGTTTGATTGTGACAGAACCTTATTTAGTGATTCAATTTTTTAAAGTAAAGTGTTAATCTTTTCAGGCAAAAAGGGAAATATTAATGAAGAATATAACTATTGTGTCTTTCTTTTACTAAGTACTGTTTCTTTGTAAATATATAAAATATTGTTTAACCTAGTTTTGGTAAGTAAA
>CM037783.1:34161158-34211158 GCA_021229015.1 Solen grandis | reverse complement strand
AACAAAATCTCCCACCTCCATTCATTACCAAACATAAGTACTACAGTTATCCAAAACCTAGGTCATATGGCTATTACAATTAATACCAAACTCCACAAAAGAAAAGATATAGTTTTTTTTAAATTAAGTAATTCTCTATTAGAAAACACCATTTATATATAAAAATACAATCAAACAGAATGGGGGCTATGTAAAGTAGCATTAAAGCAATTTTCTATATCTTTCTCCAAAACACTATCCAGGCAAAGAAATGGTAATTACAAAAGCTAGATAAAGAACTAAAAGAACCTTAAGTAAAAACAGATAAAAAAGTAATAGAATTCTAATGCTAGAACTTAAGCATTTTGACGCACACATACAGAACATATATGATATTAAATTTAAAGGGGCGCAAATACCGGCAAGGGTTACTCAAATGAAAAAAACAATGAAAAGAATACAAAATATTCTTTAATATTGAAAATCAAGACAAAAAGCACAAGTTGTAAAATTATTTGTTCATTTGTTTAGTGGGCTAGAAATTTATGTACGAACTTTTCTTCAAGAATTTCAAATAATGGCTGGCTTTCTAAAACATTTGGAATATCTCGTAGCACCCGTCTATGCTGTCCGTTTTCTGCTCTTCTGTTCATTCTAGCCGTAGATATATTGTCAGATAAACTTTTGACAAAGTCAAGATGAAATACCAACGGTTCTGTCTATACTGGACGAATTGGTAGACATTCAGGTCTGGAGTTAAACATTTCAAAAACATACGGATTGTTGATAGGAAATTCAACAACAGAAAAATAGAAAATAATCATGACATTAAACTATTTACAGAAAATAAAAATACATACATACATACATACATACATACATACATACATATTCTTTTTTGGCATCAAATTATACATTTATAGCCAACAAATATATGAATACAAAACCAAATGGTGTATGAAGCTATTGTTTCATAGGTAATACAGTTTTCAGAGAATGTGATATAAATCTGCACAAACATATGTTGTTTTGAAATTGAATACAAAATTTAAACAAAAGTCTTTGATAAACATTTTCATCAACAAATATGATATAAATTCAGATATACATCAATTAACATTTAATTCTAATTCTATTTAACATTACGATTGTGATCTTAATAAGAAGGCATAGTGTATATATTAACTAAGGTTAACAATTGATTTAGGAACATTACATGACACTTGGTGTCTACTTTGGAAAGAAATTTGGACAATGTCAATCACTCAACTGGAACGAAAAGAATGAAAATGCAAAAACCGTAATGATATCATGGGGAAAAATAAGAAAACTAACAGTTTTTCGGTGTTATTGTTCTGAAATTTGATTTTCCTTCCAAAGCTTACCTATCTATCTATCACAATACGGTTCCTATAAAAAAAACTGTTATGGATTCATTAAACTCTATGATGTTTGATTTCTTGAGGTGTGGAAAAAAGAAAAAACGCCAAATACATGTAGTCATAGGCTATAAGTTTAATGGACTTTAAGACATGCCAGATATCAAATATATTGGGGAGGGGGGGATGATAAAGCGGTTTTATTTTCTCGAGCAAGAAGCAAATGCGAATTGGAAAAAAAAATGAGCAAGTTTGGATTAATATTTTATGTGAATATTGATTCATCAAACACTTTACAAACAAAACACATTCAAAGTTCACCGCTTTACGAATATTTACTCAGACCTGGATAACATTCAAAATCATTTAACAAAAGATTCCAAAAGCAAATGATTTCTACATGGTTATTTACAAACTGGATAAAGTCAGGGGTTATCTTTATAAATGATATAATATCAGCAAAAGGAGAAATCAAAGCAAAAACAATCCTCGAAAATTTAAGAATAAAAAATAACTGGTTATAATAACTGACAATACTACTAAACGCTTTTCCAGAACGTTGGTCAGTTATAATGAAAAGGGAAAAATCGGTAAATATCAAAACGTATACAAGTTAGAACGGCTTCGTTGTGTCCATCCGATTACTTTCGTGGTGTTATGTAGTTTGAATATCAACGTGATCTGCTCAGTATTGTAATATTTCCCGTTTTACTTATACCATATGTTCTTTCATTCTTTAATGATACCATTCCATGAGCATTAACAAGGTCAAGATTTTACAAAATGTTATGTCGATGATATGTAATGTAAGACACAATGGCTGAAGGCTCATACTTCGGTTCTATTATGACATTATTAAAAGTAACTCTTACCTGAATATTTCCCACGGCAGATTCATTGATTTAGAAAGGCATTGTAATCACCCGTTGTTCGAGAACATGTACGACCATAACTCAATTCTATTCTTTAGAACTCTCAAATCTGGTTTAACTGGCGCAATAACTAAGTAGTAGATTGTTCGCTGTGCGTTCGGGAGGTCTTGGGTTCGAATCCCAGTCGGGACACTTCCTCCGGGGACTGCCTCAAACCAAAGAAAAAGTATAAAGTTGGTACCAGATGCATTCTTGCCTCGCATTTGGAAACATGGTTACTATGAAAATACGGAGTACACAGTACTAGATTTTCCCAGGAGCTTGCCTCCCATGTATCTGTGCTATACACCGGCACGTAAAAGAACCAAGGGGCTTTCCCCCCCCCCCACCCCCCCAAAAAAATAAATAAAAAGGAACCACACGTGCATATTCCTTAACCGCATGGCCATAATGATAAATAAAAAGGGAAGTAAGTTAGCTTTCAGATTAAACCTTGCAGTATTGATCCGTCAAGGACAATTTAAGATGAATGATCATTTACCACTTTCATTGACGTAAATTGACATTGAATCTAAATACTAGATATTGATGAAATTCAGAAAGTCACACTGAAACTATTCTATTTGGTTAAACGCCCATTTGTATAATAAATACATATTCAATGGGGTTGTACATTACAGGCACATAACATAAAATCCAGACAAATACAACATAACTTGAAATATTTACATGATAAATAAAATTTCTAAATATGAAAATAGTAATAACAGAAAAAAAATCATAAACAAACACACGATTAAATATCAACGTTATATTTTAAAGATCTAAAATGACATTAAGTATTTGACGTGAGCGTTTAGAAATATATACTATACTATCTTAATATCAAAACATGGCTTAAAATCTAATATAAAATCAGTATAAATTATAAATAGCACCGAAAATAAAACAGTTTGTAAAAGTCCTTAAACTAGTAGGTTTTCAACTGTCTCTTACACACCTTCAAAGGATGCCGACTGTCTGATAGTTACTGGAAGTTGATTCCAAAGATTTGGACCTATGGCACTAAAACTTCTGTCATAAAATATTTTTCGTTTGTTAAATGGAACGGTATATAACAATTCTGCAGAGTCTGAGGATCGTAATCCCTCTCTATCTCTTTTGAGATTGTTTAGTTAAAAGTTCACCGAGATAAAATGGAGCGTTTATATATAGAGCACATAATTTTGAAATGTATGCGGGCTTTGATTGGTAACCAGTGGAGATAAAAAAGAGCTTTCTTGGAACTTTCATATTTACCACGTAGTAAGACCAGTTTGGCACACATATTCTGGATGCGTTGCATTTTAAATAAGTCAGCGTCTACAGTCCAAATAATATGGCATTGCAGTAATCAGATTGAAAATATTATTTTAGTAGCGTCTTCGGTTAGATATTTACGGATATCTTTTATTCGAAGATAATTCAATATAGCAGTTCTACATTTGTCTTATTTGAGTCTAAGAAAGCGCCCAAATGTCTTATAGTTATGGAACAGAATTTGGGCAAAAAGTACACCTTGCCTTTTCACATGTGTATTGCTTCATTTGCTTAAGTGACAAGCATCATTTTGACTAGTAAAATTAAAGTACTCGTTTGTGTTCGTCTGCGATATTTGGTTTTTCATTAAACATTCATTATTCGTACATATCACAATAAACTGTTGAAAATACATTTGCTTTTATTTCCAGTTTATCACACATATATAGTACTGTGTATAGATGGACAGTCCAGTTTGCATTCAAATTAAATTAAATGAATTTCGCCAGTTTAACGAATCGATAAATGACACATTTAGCTAAACAAAATAACACATGTACGCAAGCAGAATGACAAATGTCAAATTGTGCACCTAGCATGATGACGTTGGAGGGCGCTTCTCCGGTGAAACTTGGTAGTTTTGAAAGATTCGGCAAAATTATGAACGAAAATGTGATCATTTTCCAGAAAGTAAATAAATGGAAAAAAGTCATTTCTTTTAAACAAATCGTTTGAAAGTGAAATTAGATCCATTGTTAAAAGACATAAATGCATTATATATAATACTTACAAATGCTTTTCTCAGTACTGGCCAAACACTTCAGATATTAACACGATCTCAGGCTCACAAAGATGAATATAAATATTGGACATCACGAAAATTTTTATATACGAATATATCTCTTCGATCTACATACTATTTCGTATCAGGCCATGATTCACAGGGGGTTGGGGGTGCAATTCTCTAAATGTGACTGTTATTGCCTTGACTGGGTGAATGGAAATCCCCATTGTGTGCCACTTACTGAAATAAAGGTAGACAAATGACCAGTCCCCCAGGCCGACCCCTGCTGAGAGAGCATCCGCTGTCACTTATTTCCGCTGTCACCTTGGTAACGGCACTGTGTCTGCTTTAATCTGAATCAGTCAAACGCTTTTAGTTTTGCTGAGTATACATGTCAGAGATGTCAATTAACGCGCCGATAGGTTTGACTTTAAGTCGCATTTATTATATCATATACATGTATTATTGTGAAATTAATAAACGAGGATCAAATCAAACCCAGCTTCGAACTGCGTAAGGGGGCCTCGGTAAAGTCGCTGACTTTAACATTCACTCAGCCCCTCACCGTGTGCGTTCGAATTCCGGCAGGGTCATTCGGATTTTCATGTGAGGAAGCCTTCCAGCTAGCTTGCGGGTAGTTCGGTAGTTCTACCCGGATGCCTCCGTGCATTCGGGGTCTTCCTCCACCTGTAATTAGCTGGACGTCGCTATATGACTGAAATACTGTCGAAGCGGCGGTAAAATCAAATAGTCAAGTCAATAGTCGATCTGCGTAAACACGGTCGTAACAAGAACAATTATATTATTGTTGCAATTTGAAATGCAAAAATGCCAAACTATATTCAAATGATTCAGCATGGCTTTGACCTCCTTGAATTACTCTTTAAAAATCAAGTGACACAGAATTTTACAGAGTGAAAATGTCGATATCCTCCATCCTATTACACTTTGTATCTGGTATTTACTTTATTTTACAGAAGAACGAAAATTAATATTTTCTATCCAAACTTACTTGGAAAATGTTTTTTATGATGGAGTTAGTATGTTTCTACGAGTATGTGCGTTCAGGCAATACCTATTTAACATATTTGTCTTCGGTCGTTATGTACTGGAGTTCTTTTCGTTCAATCTCTAACTGCGGCTATATAAATACAATAAACTGTTGTTTATTTGCAGTAAAACATAGTTTATGCGTGCTTTAAGCCATTATGGTGTTGAGAAAACTACTATTAAACCGTAGTCTATTTTAAAATTTTGTTCCGATATATATATATATATATATATATATATTGTGTGTGTGTGAAATATTTCGTCTTTTAACTTTTGGCAAAAATTCTTACTGGGTCAGGCATGTTTTTAATGTTGTTGTGTAGATTTTAATGTTATTGTGAATAAACTACGTCATACTATTACGCGATGTCGATATATTTAAGATTGAACTTAAGATTTTCTTTCGTTCTTCTTTCTTTCAAACAAATAAAGCAATGGCTTTAAAATTAGAGATACTAATTAATGAAATAAGTCTAGTAAATCTAGATTTTAATAACTTGGGCACAAAAACACTTTCTAGTACATATATACCTGACACAACGTTATTGTAGATTCGTATACTGCTCAGTTCGATTATATTTCCCGGGGTAACTCTGTACTTGGCTGAGAGTCATTTGGCCATATGGTTTTATGTGAAAGAGGCTTATATATTTGGTGATGCCCATGTGAAGCAAGGCATCGATTTTGGATGGACAAGTAATTGACAAGATCAAAGGTAAGACTGACTGATCGACTGAATGGCATCATCTACTGAACGAGACCATTCATCGGGTGCAGTTTTACTCCTGATCAAATGGTTCTCGAAATGATCATCGGGAAGACTGTTCAGTATACATAACATTTTTGAACAACAACAACAACAGAAAATCTTTATATATTGATCATACACGCCTTGTTATTCAACCCAGTAACCTCCACAAACAGTAGGTGTTTTCTAATCATTTAGGCGAATGGTCTTAATAGGTTTGAAGGTACTGTAGTTTTATCAAGTCATGATGGACGAATAACACACAGGCAGACAAACATTCTCACGCGACGAGTCTATTTGATCTTTATTTGATCGTATTAACAATATTCCTTCATGACATAATCGACCACGAAGTGCGATTTATTCATAATCTGTTGAGAGGTCACGGTTGCATCATGACTGTCTCCAATTTCACCGACAACATTGGTAGAGAAATATTTTTTGGGGAATTTAAATTCGCCCCTAAATATTTTTCGTTAAATTCGAGCCAGGTATATTGTTTATATATAAAGCCATATTCTTTCCAAAAATATCTCAATGACTAATCAATATAAGTTAAGTGTTTCCCGCAAATTGTCGTGATTTATACTGGAAAATTAAAATTAAAGGATATATATTTGTAGATTCAATCTATAATGTTTTTTTATGTTTTATTTAATAAAGCACATTATGAATGTCTTATTCATGCGTATTTTATGCCATAATTCTGGAATCTCTGATAGTTATTATGATAAGTCGGAGAAAATTTCAACTTGCTTTAGATGATTTAGATGTAAACAATAGAACATGTTTTTAGAAATCTAAATGGATAAAATATAAATTAAGGCAGAAAGTGCGTGAAACGTCCCTTACGGGAGAAGGTTTAAATAAGCTTCGGCTTCCAACCCCATCCCAAAACAACAGTGTCAAATTGTAAACTTGCCATTTACTTGTCCCTTTGTAAATCGATAGTATACATATAGGCATTCAGTTTGTTTGTTTGTTTGTTTGTTTGTTTGTTTGTAAACGTTTATGAAATAGTTTAAAATGAAGTGATTGAGTAATGATTTTTATTTATATGTATATTTACATTTGAAATGATGATGTACTTTGTACAAATCAAAAATAAATATTCAGTCTGTCTGTCTTTAAAATACCGACTGTTAAATATGGAAATGTACTGTCGATACCCTAACGACAAAATTTTGACTTGACTATTTGAGTTTACCGTTGCTTCGACAGTATTTTAGTCATATAGTGACGTCCAGCTAATAAATTACAGGTGGAGGAAGACCCCGAATGCACGGAGGCATCCGGGTAGAACCACCGACCTACTGCAAGACAAAATTTTGATATAAATGGTAAAAATAACAAGAAAAAGAACGTCAATCAAATAGATTTAATGTATACAGTTATGATGTACTAGATTCAACTATTTCGGTCTATGGCCCTTTTTTTTCATTAGGGTCACTAAAATATATTTAAATTTATATAGAAAGTGGCCCTTTTTTTCCTATGTCAAGACCATACCGGAGACTTGAAATCATGTTTAGATATCGCTCTAAAATAGTGCAATTTAATATAGAATAGTCAAGCCATTATCGATAACTTAAAATTTGTGTTAATGTATTGCTGAATGAAATTAGAGACAAGGCTAAGTATAGGCTATTGAATTTTTGCGGATTTAATAAGGAAATATAGATATATCGTAGATTGAAAATGAACCCTGACCTTGATCGGCGCTTTCAAAATACATTTATTACACAATTTTCATGATTAAATTTCAAAAATGTATTTGAAGTTCCTGCTTGTAATGAAAAAAATACGAGTGAATACCCTCTTGTGCTGTGCAGCAATACTAATTACTAATCAGTTATTTTCGAAGTATTTGACTTGAGGAAATTTTTTTAAGTAAATCCTTTTCATACTCAATGTTGGTTTTCGTAAAAACCACTGTAATGCACTGCATTCCAGGTATCGGGTTGTACGATGTGCTGAATGTCGGAAGAATACACGGAACATAAATGTATAAACTAATTTCCTAAAAACTTATGTTTGCATTGATTATGCACTGTCAGCAATTAATTTTTGAATCGAAATTTAATCTGCGAATCTAATAAGTCTAAACATGTTAACGTTATCTTATCAATAATTGACGCTTACCATATACAGACACCGACTAGTCTCGGTGGCCGAGAGGTTAGAGGGTCCGCCCTGGAATCAAAAGGTCGTGGGTTCGATCCCCGGCCGCGACATACCAAAGTCGTAAAAAATGCTACTGGTATAGCTCCTTCGCTTGGCGCTTAGCATATAAGGGTAGTTCCAGGACTGGTTGGCCCGGTGTCAGGTTAATGTGACTGGGTGTGATATCATGCCACATGACTACGGTGTGATACTGCAGTGTGGCAGCCCTATATCTGTCTCAAGTAGACATCGTCTCCAAATAATTGAAATATTGTCGGTGGTACGTTAAATCCAATAAACAAACAAACACCAATTCCGACTTTTCAATGACCATGAATAGGCTTTTAGGTTTACTACTAGAGAGGGACGCGACCTATTTATCAACACATGCGATATGTGCCGGCGTCATTATCATTGCTCCACTTGCTCAAAACTAAATCAGAGTTTGATGTTCATACATGTGTCTTTGTAATCACAAAAGAAACAAAATGGTCATTCATATAGGAATCGATTTCCCCCGGACAGCCGCTAAGTTTGCAAACTGCAGGAAAATACATTCACTCACTTACACACACGTGCATATAATAAATTTACAATATCAATTAATGTATATGTAACAGGTATCTTTTAGAAAATATTAGCACAGAAACTAGGTTCTTGATCGAACAAAACATTGCATTTGAATATTCTCATAAATACGAGTGTATATAATATATATATATATATATAGCAACAGATGTACGTCAATTTTTCTGAGTACCCCAATCCATACACAATTCATTTATGCATACCTTCTAAAAATAACAATCTAGTATATATACATATATGGTTGAATGAAAACCCTACACCTCACATTAGTACTTGATATTTGTAGCTTCAACTATATTATTGATTAATCAAATAACTGAAATCTAAGTTTTGTTTTATTTAAACAGGTTTCTAAGCTTTTTCGTTAAAAATTCTTGCTGAACCAGTTTGAGAAAAATTTTTGCCAAAAACAAAAGAAAAAAAAGGTGTGTGAAGTTAGCGCGTAGATCGTAGATCGTAAATCAACACTATAACTAATTTCCTTTGTCGACCTGGGTCGTAGATCGTAGCTCAACCACTCAAATAAACCAAAATAAATGGCTGAGCTGGGTCGTAGATCGTAGCTCAACCATTGAAATAAACCACAATAAATGGTTGAGCTGGGTCGTAGATCGTAGCTCAACCATTCAAATAAACCAAAATAAATGGTTGAGCTGGATCGTAGATCGTAGCTCAACCATTGAAAAAGTTCACGGAATGGTTGAGCTGGGTCGTAGATCGTAGCTCGACCATTGAAAACTTTCATAGAATGGTTGAGCTGGGTCGTAGATCGTAGCTCAACCATTCAAATAAACCAAAATAAATGGTTGAGCTGGGTCGTAGATCGTAGCTCAACCATTGAAAATGTTCATGAATGGTTGAGCTGGGTCGTAGAACGTAGCTCGACCATTGAAAACTTTCATATAATGGTTGAGCTGGGTCGTAGATCATAGCTCAACCATTCAAATAAACCATTATAAATGGTTGAACTGGATCGTAGATCGTAGCTCAACCATTGAAAAAGTTCACGGAATGGTTGAGCTGGGTCGTAGATCGTAGCTCGACCATTGAAAACTTTCATAGAATGGTTGAGCTGGGTCGTAGATCATAGCTCAACCACTCAAATAAACCATTATAAATGGTTGAGCTGGATCGTAGATCGTAGCTCGACCATTCAAATAAACCAAAATAAATGGTTGAGCTGGGTCGTAGATCGTAGCTCAACCATTGAAAATGTTCATAGAATGGTTGAGCTGGGTTGTAGATCGTAGCTCAACCACTCAAATAAACCAAAATAAATGGTTGAGCTAGGTCGTAGATCGTAGCTCAACCATTCAAATAAACCATTATAAATGGTTGAGCTGGATCGTAGATCGTAGCTCAACCATTGAAAAAGTTCACGGAATTCATTTGTCGGAAAAAATGCTTTCGTCGGGAAAATAGTTTCCGTCGAAAATCTTTGTACTTGTCGGTAATATCTCATTCGTCGGAAAAGTTTCCGTCGGGAAATTTTCTGTTCGTCGGGAAAAATTATATGTCGGGAATTTAGTATTAGTTGTGAAAATTGTATTTTGTCGGGATTATTGTACTCGTCGGGAATATTGCATTTGTCGGAAAAAAAAGCTTTCGTCGGGAAAAGAGTTTCCTTCAAAAATCTTTGTACTTGTCGGGAATATCTCATTCGTCGGAAAAGTTTCCGTCGGGAAATTTTCTGTTCGTCGGGAAAAATTATATGTCAGGAATTAGGTGTGTGAAGTTAGCGCGTAGATCGTAAATCAACACTAATTTTTTTGTCGACCTGGGTCGTAGATCGTAGCTAAACCTCTCAAATAATCCAAAATAAATGGTTGAGCTGGGTCGTAGATCGTAGCTCAACCACTCAAATAAACCAAAATAAATGGTTGAGCTGGGTCGTAGATCGTAGCTCAACCATTAAGAATGTTCATAGTATGGTCGAGCTGGGTCCTAGATCGTAGCTCAACCATTCAAATAAACCAAAATAAATGGTTGAGCTGGGTCGTAGATCGTAGCTCAACCATTCAAATAAAGCAAAATAAATGGTTGAGCTGGGTCGTAGATCGTAGCTCGACCATTCAAATAAACCAAAATAAATGGTTGAGCTGGGTCGTAGATCGTAGCTCGACCATTCAAAAAAGCAAAATAAATGGTTGAGCTGGGTCGTAGATCGTAGCTCAACCATTCAAATAAACCAAAATAAATGGTTTACCTGGATCGTAGATCGTAGCATTGTTATTCTATGACAATACAATCTCTCTTTGTTGACACTCAGCAATATGCATTTTACAGAGAGACAGAGAGAGAGAGAGAGAGAGAGAGAGAGAGAGAATTTCGGCACATTAAAAGGTCTTCATATTTAATGTGTGTGTGTGTGTGTGTGTGTGTGTGTGTGTGTGTGTGTGTGTGAAACATGATAAACCCATAAAACCCTATGAACAAAATATAAATTTCAGTATAATCTCATAAGCCGTTTACCATTGTATTCATTTGTATTGTGTATATACATGTTTCTTTTTTTTGTACTGCAAATATTTCCTACTGTTGTAGGACTTATGCATATGAAATAAACGATTGAGATTGTAATTGTAAGTCTATATTTCCTATAGACCACTTTTTTTTCTAAAACATTCTAATTGCTCTTTTTTCTAATGAACAATACAGAAGTCAGTAATATTGATAGGTCTAAAGTCACGGTAGTAAACATATTCTGTAGAAAAAGTCAGATTTTGAGTAACATCGACTTGTCTAGCACTGACAAAAAATGGCATGGCATGGAAACCACTGCTCGAGGTCATCTGGAACATCACAAAGTCGACCTCTCAATCCGTCGTACCAGTACATGTTGTTCATATAAAATACGATAGCACAGTAATGAAAATTACGATGTACAGTAATACCAGCAAGAGCGTAGGATATGTGTCCTAGCTGAATCTGTTTGGATCTAACAACTTGGTTTGTTGTAATGCGGCTATTCATGCAATGTTCGTACACTCGAATGATCAGCACTGGCGAATAGCGAAAAATCTCGCGTCGAATTGTTCTCGTACCAGTACAGGAATTACTTCTGAAATGAAAAAAAAAATGTGATACGTGGTATAACAGCGGACCAATATTTAAAGATGAATACCATTTGAAACAAGAAATATCTTTTAAAAAGATAAACAGCGGTTAGTTCCGTTAACACTCAATACTATTTCCATGAAATCCGCAACAGACGCAATAAGAATGTATCTATTTTGATTTTTATATACATTTGTATTCTTTTTGTCTGACGGAACTCTTAAAATCGTCATATTTATTTAGGTTTTATATAATTGTAATATAACATAAATAAATGGCATAATAATAAAATAAAAAAATTTACGAAGGAAGACCACAAACTGCTCCATATACCGTACCGCTTCAATACCAAAGAATATTTCGGGGCAAACAAAAAGACATCTTCAGACATAAACGAAATATACTAAAGATATTACATAAATAAGAATTTACTTCACTATGCCAAAGTTACATATAACCAAAGTTTGATACAAACGGATGAACAAATTGAATATGAACATGTTCAGTGTCTTTGTTGTGTTGGGGTTTACCGTCGCTGGGACAGTATTGCAAAAATATAGCGAAGCAGGACGAGTAGAACTACAAACCTATTACAAGCCAGCTGGAAGTCTTTCTCGCATGAGTAAATAACCAAATGACCCTGCCGGAATTCGAACCAACGCCGTAAAGGACTGATTGAAGTAAAAGTCAAGAACTTTAACCACTCGCCCACTGAATTCAGAATTATTAATATACGATAAACATTTATAGTTGTAAAGCATGTACATACCTTTCATCTTCATTTAAGTAGATGCTGCTACAGGGAGCTGTACTCGTCATCCATGTATCAATAAGCTCTTGAAGAGTGGAGAACGACTCTGATGTACTGATTGGGGAAAAAACGACGATGTTATTCGATCGTAATGAATTTAAAAAACAACAACAAAAAGCTGACATCAATTCATATCATCTTTCATATGTCTATAACAAGGTAATTAGCTAGCGTATGTATAGATGAAGACAAAGTGCAATAGAAAAAGTCTTACAAATAGGCAGTTACTACAATATCCTAAGCCATTGGACCTGTTTGTGTATCAATTGACTGATAAGTTTGTTTCTTGGTGTTTACCGTCGCTTCGACAGTATTTCAGTCATATAAGCGACGTCCAGCTATATGCAGATAAAACTATATTTGGTAAAGATAAACTGTTATTATATAAATGTATACTTTTATTATATAAAGGTATAACTTTACTCCATAAAGATGAATTACCGAAATGTAAATATAAGGGAATTGAATATACAATAAAATACATGGTGAGGTAAAATGTCATTATATACATACATGTATATAATATTGTTATTATATAAATATATTATTTTATTATATAAAGGTATAAATTTACTTCATAAATGACCGATATATAATGATTGATTGACTATTTGAGTTTACCGTAGCTTCGACAGTATTTCAGTCATATAGCGACGTCCAGCTAATTACAGGTGGAGAAAGACCCCGAATGCACGGAGGCATCCGGGTAGAACCACCGACCTACCTCAAGCCAGCTGGAAGGCTTCCTCACATGAAAATCCGAATTACCCTGCCAGGATTCGAACTCACGCGGCGAGGGGCTGAGTGAGTGTTAAAGTCAGCGACTTTACCCTTTCGGCCGATTATTGACTCTAATTTTCTCCGCAACCTCTACTTAAATGCATTCAAAATGCCCTTTGTTTCTTTGTTCACCCCCCCTCCCCGCAACCTTCCAAGATAAGAGAAGAATGTCACCCTGCTGGGAAGTCACAGTGCGGACCCCCAATAAACCAACTAGTGGAGTCTGTATTTCACGCTTTGGTGAACATTGGCACATTGCCAATATATGAATAGCATTTTAAATTACACATGAAGAAATTAATCATCACAGCAAATTGCATTATCATACTTGGTTACTTATTTATATCTATGTATTGATTATGAACAATTAAAATATACTGATAATAGAAAAGTCTCTTTTATCATTAATCATGTTCAGGCAGTACTATTAATTAGTTTGACTGTTTGTTTTCATATATCTTTCAACTTTGTTCACATGCATGATAATCAAACAATTATTGTAAGTTTATTATTTTACTGAATGAGTGACTTAATATTTTTTATTTATTTATTTATTTATTTATTTATTTATTTATTTATTTATTTATTTGACGTAAAGTATCTTTCCTGCGATGCATGTCTGGTTACCTCATAACACAGTTCGGCGACACTTTTATCAGAACATAACTTTTTTTTTATTGGACATGTGCCATATCAGCTTGTGTTTATTCTGTATAAGGGGGATCCTATATACACAATTGATCGCTAATAACATCATACTTGACTAAATCAATTAGTGTTGACAAAATTTACAGGTAAATGATGATGATGATGATGATGACGATGATGATAATGTGTGTTTTAGTGTTAATTAACATCGTATTTATAAGTGTTCTGTTCTGTTGATATATATATATATATATATATATATATATATATATATATATATTTATATATATAAAGAGATATAATGAAACATGTATAAATTTATAATAAAGTATAAGTCCATCCATACAGCCGACCATTCATATATGCCACATACAAAGCTTGCATTTTATGATACTTGTAAATTGGTTTTAGTACTAAATATGATATTGGCAATAGTAGAAAACGGAAAGCATATTATTCGACAGCTTTGTGGGGTCAATCCTTAATTTCGGGGCGGAAGTATGGGGTGAATATAACAGTAACGATATAGAAAAAGTACACTGTAAATTCCTCAGAAAAGTTTTAAATGTTAAAAAATCAACTGATTTAGAGTGATTATATGGAGAGCTATTTGAGATACCCAAATGGAATACATAGACAAATAATTCTGATAAACTACTGGATTAAAATTCTTAAATCAGACGCGTCCAGCAGTTTTAAAAAATAGTTTGTTTGTTGGGTTTAACGTCCCACCGACAGTATTTCAATCATTTGGAGACGATGTCTATTTGAGACCGATATAGTGCCGCCACACTGCAGTATCACGCCGTAGACATGTGGCATGATACCACACATTATCCTTATACCGAGCCAACCAGTCCTGCAACTACCTTTATATAGTGAGCGCCAAGCAAGGGAGCTATAACAGTATCATTGTTTACAACTATGGTATGTCGCGGCGTGGACCGAACCCACGACCTCCCTCTTCGGAGGCAGACGCTCGAACAACTCGGCCACCGGGGACGGTTAAAAAAATATACAATCAATTATACCACGATACCGAAAATGGAAATACTTATGGAAATACAAATTGGGTGAAAAAAAAAATTAAAAAATATAGGATTATATAAAAGGATATAAACTTGTCAATGATAAAACAAAGAATTATTGACATATACGAGTATAATTATGACGTATATATGCAGAACCGGTGTCAACGTATAAATATTTTGCTTTCCATTCAAGGGATACCAGTTAATAATTGAAGGATATTAATGTGCATATGCTACATTTTTATCAGTTTCTCACAGTTTCAGTTTACCTGTAGCTTTCATGTGTAATGTATATTTTTGTAACGACTCTAGAAGGTTACGTTTCGATATTTTTCTTCTTCTATAATTAGTACTTAAAATTAAAATTATAGTAAATCATATCTAAGATGTTGATCAATAATTGATGATATTGTGATTAGTATATCAGCTTTTCGTTAATATGTAATATTTACTGATTTTTGCAAGTTTGCTTAAACGAGTGAAATCATTAAGCAAGTATGTGTATACTGTAAATACTTTTTTCTGTAAAACATCCTTCGTTCGTTTGTTTGTTTGTTCTATTATACATGTAAAAGCTATAATTGTAAAATTTAATCCAAAAAAAAAATATTATTATTATTGTGGTTATTGTTGTGGTTGTCGTCGTCATCATCATTCATATCATCACAGTAGTAGTGCACACATAAAAAACAATACTATATTATTAATGTGGTAAGTGTCATCATCACCATCATCATCATCTATTGTTATTTTGTGTGTCGTGTATATCAACAGAAGATGGTTTATTTTATTTCGCTAAAGGTCTCGATGACTCAAAAGAAGGACTTTCACATCTAATAGATGGAGTGAAGAGAAAAAGTTTGTGTGAACAAATCCATACACAGTGAATTCATTAATCTGCCTCACACCTCTACAGAGTTGCAATATCATTCTAGAAGAATATTACTGAACAAAACAGCATTACCAACCACTAGCAATGGAACTGGTCTCTTTAACGCAGTGTTAACTTTAGATTTTATAGAAAAAAAAGAAAGAAATTAAAGGCCCTTTTTGCCACCGACATGTCCTTTCCGTGGGACCATTTCCAGAAAATATCATAAAATCGTAATAAAATCTTCATTAATGAAAATGATCTTCTGACTTATTTTGCATACGGATCACAATTAATGTTATTTTGAAGTGATTTTTATATATAAAACAAAAGGAACTTAGAGACCCTTTTTGTCAAACATAAATGGCCGTTCCGCGGAGAGGGCCTTTTCCGCATTTTAGACATGTCCAGTGAATTGTTTACCTTTTGACATTATTTATTTATATAAAGGAAAAAAACACTTTATATAATGATACGGTTCAATGTATTTATACATATAGTATAGTTCTATCTTCATATAAATAGTTTTATATTTATATATCGCTCATATACCTTTATGAAGTAAATATATACCTTAATCTAATAAAGGAATATATTTATATAACAACAGTTTATCTTTATCAGTTTTCATATAAATATTTTATGTTTATATATCGGTTATATATCTTTATGAAGTTAATTAATACCTTTATACAATAATATTATATATTTATATAGTAACATTTTACCATCACCATATATATTTATTTCTGTATATTAGATTCTTCTATATTATATATTGGTAATATATCTTTATGAAGTTAATTAATACCTTTATATAATAAGATGATATAGTTATATAATAAAATTTTATCTTTATCCTTTAGGGTTTTATCTACATATATTAAGGTTATAACATTATGTTCCAACAAACTGACTTAATATAATCAATCTGTTAATATAAGACAGATGAGGCGTTCCTTACAAAGGCACCAAAAAATTATTGGAAAATCTAATCGTTACTATATATTACACAAGTTTTAGCCTACCAAAAGTTCCTTCCAGTGCATTATTAAACAATGAAAAAGTGAAAGCTTTTTTTCACTAAAGGGCTTGAATGTATTGTCATTATTAACAAAAATCAAACTGTAACTTAGTTCAGATTATCATGGCAATATACGAATTATATAAGTATGATTTCCATCAGTGATATATCATTTTTCTCGCACATATTCATAAATGTATTTCATATATGTATGAACGGTAGAACTACTGCTGACATAAGAAAGGAAAAATATATATTTCACACTCCTCAAACTGGTTACATCACGCTATGCTGCTTAAACCACTGCCACCAGCTAGCCCACGTGACGATAGAGTATAGGTCATGTGACAGTGTTTAATTTCTATTAAATGTTCTTATTTACTTTTACAGGTCTGTGTAGTTGGCTGGGATTTTGAAATAGAGCACTGGGTATTAAATATCCAGCTACAACCGTATTCCCAGCCAGCTGGCTATTCGGCTGTAGTTGGGTATTCAATCTACGTCATTAAATTTACCCAGATTTAGAATACCCAATTCCCAGCTGGCTGGGAATTCGCCTGTAATATAATTTATAAATTTTTATAACAAATTAGCTGGATATTCGGTTGTAGCTGGGAATTCGTGAATAACCAATTCATATCTGGCTGGTTATTCGGTCCTTACTAGATATTGAATACCCTATTTCCAGCTGGCTGGGAATTCGGTTATAGCTGGATACTTAATACCCAATACCCAATTTCCAGCCAACTTCACAGACCTTACTTTTTACACGTATGTGCAAAGACCCACACTAACTGTGATACGATTTGTTTTGAACGGTATGGTATACTGTAGGGTGACCTGTAAACAATCGGATGCGATGACCAACATTAATGGATCTTTCGGCTTTTGCTGACGGAATTAATGGCTTAAGAACATGATGATATGCTACTTAAAATATATTTGGTTACAAACAAATACTTAAAACTTTAAAAGAAACACCGAGAGCGTGAATATTTTATATAAGTCTGAACCTTCTAGGAAACGTCGGCGAGTTGATTTGGCACTCGAAAACAGTTATTCATTAGATTTTGTTGTTTAAAATTCGAATAAAAATCAAACAAGCAAATAAACAAGTTATTGAATTAGTGGGCCCACCAATATACCCATATTGTAAAAATGAAAACCGAACACCTCAGAAAACTGAACTTTTCATCCGGTCCCGAAGGAGTTCGGTTTTCTGAGGTTCCATTGTACTGAGTACTGAAATCACCGTTATTAGTGACATTCAACTCTTTGGAATCAGGATCGAATAGCTGCTGTGTATATTATACCAATAAAGTCAACCATTCATTAGTCGTCACCTCTGCAAAACTTCGAGTGATTAGATTTCTATATCTTTATATTACACATGAATGACAACCACATCTGAATAAAGGCAAATTTTCATTTCCCATTTAGTATACTTTGTTTATTGTATAGCAAACGTATGTGCTAAGAAACCCTAAGATATCGCTGAAAAAAATACAGAAAGAAAAAAAAAAGTTTACATATATACCTATTGGTTTGACTTTAATCAAACATTGACTTCGGTAGCAAGTTTCCATGCCAAAGGATGATCTGAAATGCAAAAGTTAAATTATATACTAAATCCAAACATCCGAAGTAATACGACATAAAAGATTGAAGAACCGAATCGCTTGGGGATCAAACCCACAACCTCCTGCTCCCAGTACAGTTCTATTTTAAATCTACGACAGCTGAAGAGCTATGTAAATTTCAAATGCGTCATTTCGAACTAAAAAATGTAAAGGGCATTGGCATCTGATTAATTATTAAGATCTGACAGTTATCTGTGTAAGGTGAATGTAAATGAGGAGGTTCCAATACATTAGTAACGAGTAAGTTTTGTTGAAAACAAACAATTAGGACAATATGGAAAACCATTTGATTTCGAAAGTGGGCTTACAATTTTTTTATTTTTTTTTTTATTTTTATTTTTTAAATATCACGTATTTCTAGTCACGTAGAATCCAATTAAGTCCTGCACAGGAGAATCTTTACGAAGAGTTAAATGATAACGTTGTAAATTTAACGAGCGTATACTTTCCAAAGAAAAAAAACCATGTTTAACATTAATAAAATACATAATTCAACAAAATGACTCGTCAAGTCTCTCCGCATTAATCTTAAAACAATACAAGACTTGAAGATTGACTGTTTCGGGCACACGCAAACAGAACTGAGTATCACTTTGTTGCATACATAACTGTTCTTAAATGCTTTCAAATTCGTAGACAGTCGCATACGTTTATGATCTCTGTTATTGCCCGTAAGTACTTCATATGAGTAGGATGGGGTGATACGAAAAATAAAAACAGCGTTTGGGGCAAGAATCTTTCATGACCTTCCCGGTCGCAAAGTACTGGTTCATCCCAAGACCAGTCAAGAGGGATTTATATACATATAAGTTGTAAGAATATTCCCAATCGACGTAATTTGATTAAGTTTAAAAGAAAATTATATATATATATATATATATATATATATATATATATATATATATATATATATATAATAATATATATATTACCTTAGACATGCATGAAATTGCATAGCTCTATGATTTTTAAAAACTAATTTACTGACTTTACGCGTACTGAACTGAACACGTTGTCCAGTGGTTGTGGGTTTGAGCCCATAGCGGGGAACCACGTTCTCCCTTTTTATAGTTTCCAATTAGATTAGATGTAAAGTGTGTATATTGTTTTTAATTTTCAATCTACTGCAATCATATGTAGTAGGCTGTAGAACATCTCTAGTCACGAACAGAGGCATGTATATAGATATTACAACGATTTAGAAATTCTGAATTCAGTTCTGAAGCTATGTCTTAATTAAACCCGTACTATTTTCACAACTTTGGTAAGTTGCAGCCGGAAAGTTAACGCAAAACCCTCATAGGCACAGGGCAAGTCTATAATCACTCTAGTCAAATTGAAATGAAAGCGTTCCCAGGACTATTTGTTGAATTTTACGGTAATTCAAAAATGCACTAGACTGAAACCATTTCGCCCAAGATATACACCATGACCTGATGACCTTGAATGTAGCAAACAGCTAGGTCAGTGTGTCAATACTAACAGCGTTAAAAGGCCGTTACTTACGTGTCCTCTTTTCAGCATTAGCACAGTCTTACACCAAAGCGATAGACACGCAGTGGTTTCAATAGTTATAGAAACGCACCAGATTTTTTTAAAATAAATTAGCTAAAACAGAATGGCGTGCTTGATTTAAACAGTCGAAACAGACACTGAGACAAACTTATTTTAAGTTTTGCCAAGCTGATACAAGGAACACTTGAAAACAAATGTGTTGAAATATAGATTTGAGTTATGGTGAGTGACATGATTGGGGCAGAGCTTTGTTCAAAAGTTTTGCCAACAAATAGATTAGGCAGGCTCAAAATGTAAAACTAAATGCATTTTAACTGAAATAATTCATACAATAAAGGTACTTACCGGTGTTGTCACCATCGTAAGTTGCTGAAGATTCTGGGTCCAGAAAATAAGTGCGCAGTGTCCGTTTTCTCAAATGACCCGGTAGAAACAAGCATAGCATAATCACGTGATTCTTCTTGACCGGAAATCTTACTTCGCTAACGGATGAATTTGCATACAGTAGTAATAAGGCAGGTACATTGTTCTTCAGAAACATAGATGGAATAATACAACATATTATCTTTTTGCACACTGATCGAATAGCAATTCAATAGATGCATGGGAATGGGAATGAATGAAAACCTTGACATCTTATGTGTAAAACTGTCCCGACGAGAACCAATTACAAGTAGACGAGTACAAAGTTTTCTGCGAATACAACTTTTCTGTTAAATTCATGTTAAGTACAAATATTATAAGGGTTAAACTTAAAATAAGGTAACGTTTTTCCTAACAAATGCAATTTTTCCCGCGAACAGAAAATTTTCCGGCGGAAACTTTTCCGACGAATGAGATATTCCCGACGACTACAAAATTTACTGACGGAAGCACTTTTCGAGACGAGTGCAATTTTTCCAACGAACACATAATTTCTGACGAATGCAATTTTCCCGACGAGGACAAAATTCCCGACGAAAAAGATTATGAGACTTTTTTCCTATTGATAAAATTTTCCAACGAGTACAAAAATCCGGACGAAGATAAAAATATTAACAAAATACAATATTCACAACGAATACTAAATTCCCGACATATAATTTTTCCCGACGAACAGAAAATTTCCCGACGGAAACTTTTCCGACGAATAAGATATTACCGACAAGTACAAAGATTTTCGACGGAAACTCTTTTCCCGACGAAAGCATTTTTTTCCCGACAAATGCAATTTTCCCGACGAATTTTGATTATATTTTTCCTGACTAATGCAATTTTCCGAAAAGTACAATAATCCCGACAAAGAAGACAAATATATAACAAGTTTACGACTAATACTAAACAAAAAGCGACAGATAATTTTTCCCGACAAGTTCATTTTTTCCAGACAAAATTCCTACGCCAACCATTATGAACTTTTCAATGGTCGAGTACGATCTACGACCCAGCTCAACCATTCTATGAAAGTTTTCAATGGTCGAGCTACGATCTACGATCCAGCTCAACCATTTATTTTGGTTTATTTGAATGGTTGAGCTACGATCTACGATCCAGCTCAACCATTTATAATGGTTTATTTGAATGGTTGAGCTACGATCTTCGACCCAGCTCAACCATTCTATGAAAGTTTTCAATGGTCGAGCTACGATCTACGATCCAGCTCAACCATTTATTTTGGTTTATTTGAATGGTTGAGCTACGATCTACGACCCAGCTCAACCATTCTATGAAAGTTTTCAATGGTCGAGCTACGATCTACGATCCAGCTCAACCATTCCATCAACATTTTCAATGGTTGAGCTACGATCTACGACCCAGCTCAACCCTTCTATTAAAGTTTTCAATGGTCGAGCTACGATCTACGATCCAGCTCAACCATTCCATCAACATTTTCAATGGTTGAGCTACGATCTACGATCCAGCTCAACCATTTATAATGGTTTATTTGAATGGTTGAGCTACGATCTACGACCCAGCTCAACCATTCTATGAAAATTTTCAATGGTCGAGCTACGATCTTCGACCCAGCTCAACCATTCTATGAAAGTTTTCAATGGTCGAGCTACGATCTACGACCCAGCTCAACCATTCCATGAACTTTTTCAATGGTTGAGCTACGATCTACGATCCAGCTCAACCATTTATAATGGTTTATTTGAATGGTTGAGCTACGATCTACGACCCAGCTCAACCATTCTATGAAAGTTTTCAATGGTCGAGCTACGATCTACGATCCAGCTCAACCATTCATGAACTGTTTTCAATGGTCGAGCTACGATCTACGACCCAGCTCAACCATTCCATCAACATTTTCAATGGTTGAGCTACGATCCACGACCCAGCTCAACCATTTATTTTGGTTTATTTGAATGGTTGAGCTACGATCTACGATCCAGCTCAACCATTTATTTTGGTTTATTTGAATGGTTGAGCTACGATCTACGATCCAGCTCAACCATTTATAATGGTTTATTTGAATGGTTGAGCTACGATCTACGACCCAGCTCAACCATTTATTTTGGTTTATTTCAATGGTTGAGCTACGATCTACGACCCAGATCGACAAAGAAAATTAGTTTTAGTTTCGATCTACGATCTACGATCTACGCGCTAACTTCACACACCTAGAAAAAAAAATGTGTTTAAACAGTTTCACGAAATTGCCAATAATTGTTAACAGCATATTTTAAGGTTAAACCATATTTCTCAATGTATATTGTTTTTGTTTTTTCCCACCAATACAAATTATTCTGCAACCATTAATAGTTTCTGAAAATATAACCAAATCATCAGGGTAACATGTTGTTTAAATGATTTCTGCCGAAACCATTCAATACTTAATGGTCTCCAATACCATTAACAAACATAGAACATAGATGTTTTGCTTACTCCTATAATACAAGAACACTCATATATTATCATAGGGTTAAACTGTTGGATTTAATAAATTGTCAAGAACTGTACGCCAAATCTATTGACATATAGAGGTAAAAGATAAGAAATATTACAAAATGGTATAGATTCACTAGCCTTAGGTTACAGTTTATATTTTGTTTAAAAAATGGCTTAATGATTGAAATATTGTCGCAGCGATGGTAAATTAACAAATCAATCAAGCAATCATATCCCTAATGTTTTATGCATATGTCAAGGCAATGTTAACCGGATAATTATCAAACAAACACGTGTCAGTTTGTGAAACAAATTATTTTAAGTTAAGGACATAGCAGTGTACATATGCAAGTATCTATTGTTTGTTTCTCCTCATTTTGATGTGACTCATTTGTTCTGTTTTGATTCATTAACCAAATTATTATACACCCAGATACGAAATATATGGGCCTTTTTGGGGTCAATCCGTATTTAAACAAGACTCTTGGCTACCGTTGGTCGGGATTTTGTTTCACTTTAAACGACTGGTAAATACCAAACCTACTTGTGCATGTCGTTAGCACATCGTTAGCACGTCATGGTCGGTTTGATTATAATTGAATTATGTCTCTTTGTTATAAACATTGAATATATTTTGTCTGAGCTATTTATCTGCTACCATTTGTAGGATTTTTATTTAACTTAAGACTAGTTCCGAATATCAGTGGCACGTCCAGGCAAGCTTGATAAAAATTTTCCTTGTTTAGATTTTAATAAAAATTTTCCAACCTTTTTTTTCCTTTTTTTTTTTTACTGAATTATGTCCCTTGCCATATTCCTTGAATATGATTTGCCTATTTTGCTCTATTTCTTAGCTACTGTTAGCTACTGTTAGTCAGAGTTTTTTCCCTAAGCACCAACGCTAGTTGTGAGTATCCATATCCTTGACGCGTCATGATCGGTTGAATTGTTTGAGTTATTACCCTTGTTATATTTTTGAACATATTTTGTCTGTGATATTTCTTGCAGGTTGTTTGTATTTTATTTATTTGAATGAAATTTGAACGGAATTGATAACCGTAATGTACCAATGTGGTTTACTTGGAAATTCCTATACGTTTTGTCTCTCTATCTAACCTATCAGATATTGTTGTATGGTGCCAGTTCTGCTGACACGTCTTTTAAAGAGTTCCATTTGATACGTTGATTCGGAATTATAATTCTGTGTCTGTGTTTTTGTATGTATTATATTTTCATCCTTCAGGGTTCAATTATAGATCTTGTTTAAGTAACTCTCAGCCCAATCATTTTTGTCCGAATAAATGCTCGTTTTGTCGTACGTGACATGAAATTTGAATAAACTTCGTCCTTCTCTATGTATTAATTATCATTTATATTTTAAATTTTATGCAATTTGTCGCAAGCGACGCAAAGCGGAGCTCTGCGATAAATCCATAAAATTTAAAATATAAACGATAGCATATTTACAGTGTGTCACGTACGTCATACACCTTTGCCTTTGACCTCGCGTTATGGTTAGTATCAGTAGGTACATTTTATAAGGCTACCTGCAACAAGACGCAATCATCTGCCGCCGTAACAAGCTCCGCCCATTTAGCCCAAAAATCACGTAGGCAGCATACATTCATATCTTTTTCATTTCAAATCCAAAAGGATCATTTTATACTATATATTTTTCCAATTTTGAACGAAATGTAAGCATTTCATTGGACGAGTAATTCGGACAAACTGTAAGAAGCACTACAGGCGATCCGGATACTGTAATGGACTTGTTTCTTACCATTATCCGGATGCGACAGCTGTACATACCTGACACAGTGTGTATTCTTGTGTCTATATTTATTTCCTCTGTTTCCAATAAACCGTATACTAGGTCAATATAGCAAAATAATACATTAATTCCACGAGAAGATTATAATATGCAAAAACTGTAAAGCCTTTCGGTCAATACCAACAGATCCGGGAGGAGTTTTCATATGGAGTTCGTACCGTTCAGACGGTCAATGTCAGTAGAGATTATTTTTTTCTTTTCACAAGATGCGGTTGATAATGGTAAATTAGAAATTCCCATTCATGTTTTGGTAACTATCATTGAAATTGACAAGTGGAATTCGAATCACGTTATTGCTGGTGAGCCATGGCTCTAATACATGCATATTGTATTGCATTTTACGTCACCGTTTATAGCTACAAATCGACAAAATCAATGATGAAATGAAATTTACATGGAGGCTCTTTAGAAATTTTGAGCATTTTATGGCAAGAAAATTTGATTTGAATGAGTACTGTAAACTTAATATAATAATTTGAATATAAAGGTTAGAACACTCCTTTACGATGAATGCGTTCGATATTTCCTCTAATAAATAACTGACTGACCTTAAATTATTTTTTAACGAAAATAAAGCATGTTTTAGTTAAGAATATTCGTTTTATAAATGAAATTATATGTATAATTTTTAAATATTATCAGCTTGCTTACATTTTTTAACATTCACGTTGTGTTTGAATATCACATAATCTCCTGTATCTGACAAATACTATTTCTTCACCAAATTAAAAATGGCTCTCCAGTTACCCACTGGGTCCAGGATATTTCTGAACTCAGGTTTTTCGTTATAAATGTTTTATAACGGTCAGGGCCAAATGGTCAATCGATTTCAAGTTAGCTTTTTCTAAAATGGCTGGTGTAATGTTCAGCTACCATATAACCAGGCCCCGTGTTTTGAAAATACAAAAAATGCGATCTAAGGCTCAAATATGAGAATCATACTCAAATTCTTACTACATATAATGGACAAATATTGAGCTTGAGTATAAATGTTATACTTAAGTGCCATATTTATGTTAAGGAACACGCGCCCAGGTCACAATAAGCATGATTAATAAAAACATAAAAGAAAAACACTGGTATACCTGCTTGATGATCAAATTATATTTTTGGCAATTTCAGGACGGGTTTGACCGGTGTCAGGATTATATAACTTAGTGTGGTATTATTCTACTTATTTAATATGTGATACAGAAACATATACTATATTTAATATTCAACCATAAATTTTAACAGATGTAAAATATGTTATTATATGTATATGTAATCATCACCACATTTCAGCACCTCTTTAATCAGAGTTTAAACAAAAATAACATATACCCTATATACACGTTCTGTCTTATGAGACTACTGACTCGATGTTACTCGGTGCATTTGGTAAGATCAAAGTACCACTTATACTTATATAACAGTCTGTCGACGTTAAATTGGAATAATTTAGAAAAAATAATGGATATACACTTTATGTGTTTGCCTTTTTTGTAGCATCTGTATAGAAGTGTACATGTATTCTATAAATTCAATGACCCGAAGACTCGTAAAGCACTGATATGTTCGATCACTTTAAAGCATTCATTTACTTGAGTCTCTAACGTTTGTCCTTAATGAGACAAGTGATTATATATTTACATAAAAAACACTCGAATTTCAGCTTATATATCAAACACACACACACACATGACTTTTAAATCCTTAATTCTTAATTGTTTTGATACAGTAACTTATGATTTGAAATTCCCAAATTAGCCCTATTAATTTTGGCTTCACGTTTGTACATGGTTTCGTCGATAATTTGAATTATATAATAAAGTGTAAAAGGAAGAGACAAAGTTATTTGTCAGTTTTAGAGGAAACAGCACCATCCATCGTTTTATTTGCTAATCTATCTGAATCTGATTATAAATTTCAAGGGTTCTTCTGAAGTGTCTCAAAAATACGACTACGCTTAAAACAATACTCGTATATAATAAAACCGGATTTTATTCCTCATAAACGAATAACATCACGGACTGCAAGAACGGTGTGTTCATCACCTTGACAACGATCGGGCTCAGGATAATTATTCTGTACTAACGTAGCAATGGAGACGTTATCTTAGACTAGACGACGACAATCAATGGCTTTCGAAATAATTTCATTAAATATGGATATAACCAGGTATAACCAGGTATAACCAGATATAACCAGGTATAACCAGGATATAACCAGATATAACCAGGTATAACCAGATATAACCAGATATAACCAGGTATAACCAGATATAACCAGATATAACCAGGTATAACCAGATATAACCAGATATAACCAGGTATAATCAGGCTTTCCTCATAATAAGAGCATAATCACGCTGACAAAAGTTTTGCTTAAAACAAAGACGGGATAAAGAAATATAGTTTTAACTGACAAAAACTATAAATTATTTTTTCTTTTGCTGCCATGTGAATAGTTTGAATAATACTTAATATGCTTTCCTCATTTAGAAATATAAATAGGACATTTGAAAATCAATGAGTATGCAATTCCTTTTATTCTAGCTATGTTAGTTATGAAAACATTCACTATGAAATTAGTTAATTTATTAAACATGAAAGAATCTGTCGGGATGTACAGTAAGGTCTATCTCTGATACTTGAACTGGTAAAACTATGCATTCATCAGAATCCAAATTCCTATTTTTTAAAACAAAAAAAATTAGATCGAATCTTCCTCATTGTAAATGTATTATTTCCGTTCGTAAAAATCAAGTTCGTTGTTATATAAGTATTTTCTATGCAATACAATGTTTTTTGTTTGATATATATATATATATATATATATATATATATATATATATATATATATATTTCAATAATTTAATAAGTTCTGTGCAGGCAAAACGGAAAACACTTCTTTAAAAATGATACATTTGAAACGAAGGAAACCCCCAATACACCTGTTCTTTCAAGGCTAAATGTGTATTTTATCAATCACATTACATTTGTTTTGGATATGGATGCCAGCAGCACTGTGTCCAGTCTGTTGTGAGTACCACCAAGTGTACAACAGCCCCTGGCCAGTTCTGACCATACTCTATGATTAACTAGCTGGATTCTCAAAAAGCAGACATTTCATGGCAATTAGACGGTCAAAGATTTCCAGAAAAGTCCCTTAGGTGAATCGCATGTTATCCCGTTACGACGAGGGGCATTGTTTTCTTATTTTGTCAGCACGAAACCAACTTATATAGCTTTATGTATAGCCTCATGAACAGTGACATTCTTACAAAAACAAACGCACCATCATCGTCGACAACATTATTATTATTTAGCCTTATTGCTTTATTTTGACTGATTTTTTTTTACATTGCAACACACATGCTTATTCTAACAATAGAATATTACGTACACACATTACAATTGTTTATATAAAATATACACGTACAATTGTACAGGTAAAAAAAATTGTTTTATTCAGATGGGTTATTCACAAAATCAAAAACATAACCTTTAAATTACTATTACATTAACATGCATCACAAAAATTCAATTAGCGTCTACATACACATATACATATACATGTATATGAAACTTAACTTCTTCCGACATCCTTAGTTACCTGTGTGTAGGGTAAGTCAATAGGATTTGCCTGTTATTCTGGCAAACCAGATATATCGGCGAAATCGATATTTACAAACACTTCCGATTTATCGCGGGTTGACTGTAGTTGTTATATAAATTTCACATCATAATTAGTAGATGCATACAGAAAATACCTATATAGTTTGCATGACTGAGGTACCGTGGCCTCATATTTTCAAATAATTAAACTATATATACACTACATTGTTTGAACGTATATTATAGACTGCATATTTCCAGTCGAGCAATCATAATATGGTAATGCAATCTTAAGAACTCATCGGTATACAGCAGAGTTTATGACGAATGTTACTGAGACGGCCCCTCAATTTTAAGAGCATGTGCTCGCATTTTGGTCAATTTGATGAACAGATTATTCGAGAGTAACATGGTGTCATACCTTTTTGCTGGTTTGTTTGGTTTAATGGGCCCTTTGATTTACCTTTGATTCTACAAAGTGTTATTGATCAAAATAATTGTATATTGATAATTATTAGCAGAATTGTTCTCCATACTTTAATATGTAGTTTCGCAGCATCTCTGTCTACCGGATGTTACACATTTGGAATACTTTGTACTTTTCGTTATATGCTCTTTGTAGGGCTTCGGCCAATCGTGACGTTCCTCGTAAGACCGCATTCGTGGAAACCAATCAATTTGCAGTGTTTCAGACCCTCCACGAACACGGTATATATAAACAAATTCTGCTGAGGGTCTATAAGAAGTGGTCAGTCTCTAGATTTCTAGAACGAACCCTGGCGGTTTGTGTGTCCTGGGCTATCGAATTGTAGTTTAGATACGTTTTATGAGACGTCATTAGAATATTTACTTAGACTAGAGCTAGCCGATTCAGAAATTTATAATTTGATTTATTATATAAAGGATCTTGGTAGTACCTGTAGGCTATATATTACACCTACTTGCAGAAGATAGCCCAGAGTGAGAGACCACCTTTGCCACTTCTTCCACTCTCCTCTCTCTTACTCCCTTTATTTGTCTATGTTCCGCAGTATGTCCGTTATGTTTATATATAAGCCTCTATATTATTTCTATTTGTTTTACACCATTAAACCACGTTCAGTTAAACCGAACTTCTCTCTGTCATTCTTTTCATTTCCCAAGCCTCGGTTCGATCGTTAGAGACGCAACATTACCTATACTAAAATGACCATAATACTGGACGGATGATTATTTAATAATACTCACAGAGTTTCATTAATATTTTTTGGTCATGATATGCCATTTCTGGGTTATCTGAATAATCCATATCTTTTTTTTTTTTGTTGCTGTTATTTTTTTTTTTTTCCCCAATAGGATTGGAATAAAACGACAAAGATGGTTTTCTGTATCTGCTTGAAGTTTGACATTTATCGTTTGTTCTACGGGCAATCCTTAATTTAGATGGTAGTTATAAAGATAGCGTTCAAAACAGTGGCCTAAATGACAGAATAACTGATTAATAATTGATACTATCATTCAGAAGATGGTGAATGAAGAGATTATCTGTATTGTAGCACACTGTCGGCAGTGTAAATTAAAAACCATCGATTATTATGTGAGCCAAAAACGCGGAATTTCTCTCCACAGGAGCAATATGTGATGGGTCAAAAATCAAAGTAACTGTCAGTGTGGATGATAATGAAACACGTTACTTCGGCTTACGGAGAGGAAATGCAAAACTGAAAAGGAAGTATAGTATAAAAAAAACAACAAAAAAAAAAACGAAATGAATTCCAAACATATATAAATATTTCTTCAAGATCAATCACATTTTGAAAATAGACCAATCCTGATATTCTCCTTGGCATATTTGATGTATATATTCTTTATTAAGAAAATGTTTTTAATATAATTGTGCCCACTGTAAAACCTGTACATAAAATGTTTTTGATATATTTGTGCCCACTGTAAAACCTGTATTATTTTCAAAGTTTTTACTATTTAAATAGAAACTCGTATATTGCATGCTAAACAGTTATGATTTTCAGTTCGACATTTATTTAATTAAAGACGTCTCAGGGAATATCCACTTAGTTCAACTTCTTATTATTTCTTTTACTTTTTTAAGAACGACCGATATAGCATTAAGGTTCATGTGAAAAAGACATAATTAAAAGTATTCAACAAGATCCACAATGCCAAAGTAGGCCTATAATGTTTTTATGCGATTTTGAATAAAATATAAACAAAAATCATTTAAGAAATCAATCGTAGTGAATTTCATATTTTTTACATTTTCCAAAGTCTTAATAACTGTTACGGTGGATTTCATCTAAAAAATTATAGAAAGGACATTGCTATGTTAAAGATATTTTGGTCCAAAAACAATATTTTTTAAGCTTTGGGGTAATTTACAATATCTTTTTTTTTTTGGCACATTGGGAATGAAATGCTCGATTTGTATTTTTCTTTTCCATATGTGTTTGGTAGTATTTTGACCAGTAACTTTTATAATATTGTTTCATTAACAAAATGTTTTAAAACATTCACAAAATACAATTTTATATATTCGCATAGTATTTTGAAATGGTTTTTTCTTCATCTAATTTTCAAATGCCTTATTGTTTTCTTTTTTTAACAATTTTTAGTCAAAAGTGATAAGATTCAATTTTTTAAACTTACTCCCCCCCTTTTTTTTTAAATTAAAATCTATTGATAAAGAAATTAACAATATATTGCCCGAGGTGTTTTTGCTTATGAAAAATATCCAGAAGGAGGTTAATCCAAAGATAGAAACGATCTGCTTCTTAGAATTTCGTCAAAATGTATTCATGTCTACTGAACGGAAAACAAGACATCCAGAAATAGGTTGCACTTGTGCAGTGCTTTACGATTCTTTAAACAAATAGCCGAACAAGAATTCGAAACATTTGGGAAATTCGTATTTCACTCCAATTCCCCAAATTAGTTTGTTTCAGAAAATACAAGCCCTAACATATCATTTAAAAAAAGCACAAAATTTAAATGACAGTAGTGCAAGTGACGCAATAAAATAGACAGTCTCAGACAATTACATCGAGACACACGCTTCCTGATTTCTTTAGATTTTTTTTTTCTAATACACGAAAACATTTCATTAGATGTACATATTATAATGCTTTAGATAACAACTGTAATTATCTGTTGTTCTGAAAATTTTGTAGCTGGGTTGAATTAATTAAGAACACAAGAATGTTCTAATATATATATAAAGGTTTCAATATGATTGAGAGGATGTCTCAGCCTATGACATTCTAGTTGTGGAGTGGAGGAGGTTCCAAAGACTGAAAAATGAGTCCACTGCGCGTGCAGCTAAACTACAAAATAGATATACTTGCTAGTCTGTAAAAACACGTAGCATACGCCAATCGATACTTGTTTACAAAAATGGCGAACATGTTTCTGGATTTGATTCACTGATACACTGAAGTTGCTGTCTCAATGTTACACTGTTTGAGTTCATATATAACATCTCAGTCTAACTTTATATCAATCTCATTAAAATCAGATTCAGTATGCTAACTGGATCTGACCACATCGTATAGAGGGTCGTCTCAGATTGACCTTTGTATAATCCAATCAAATCGTAAGCTAAAGAAACGTTCGGTATATCAGGGGGAAGTAACCGCATCAATCTAACAATAGGGTAAAAAAGATGTCTAAATGACCGGGTAGCTCATTCGGTAGAGCGGTAGCTCATTCGGTAGAGCATTTGCCCTGCAAGCAAAAGGCCCCGGGTTCGAGTCCCGATCAAGCTGCATATTTTCTCACCCTATGACAAATGTTTTACCGAAGTCACTTTGAAACTCGCTATTTCGAGCACTTATTTATGCGTATAAATTACTTCAAAGGTCAATCTGACGTGACCCCTAATGCGGTGTTGTCAGATCCTAATCACAGAAAGTAGGGGAGTGATTTACAATGCTCAAGTCACACTGATTGATTCAAACTAGTGTCAAGATGGGGTGTCCATCATTTATGTGTTTCCACTATGACTGAGTCACAGTATCACTTCCAGTGTCTTATGATAATAGATAGAATACCAGAAATTTTCCATCATACAATGCATTCTTACCAGAAAGACTTGCGTAAAAATGAACAACTTGATCTCATTATATACTCAATTTGCAAACAATTCATATGTGTAACACAATGCGTTATCTTATTCTCTTGTTTATAAATTAACATAGATACGATAAAATATTGGGATACTCTTTAGTTAAAAAAGTCTCTAAAGTAAGTTAAGGCTCTATATGATAAGCGCCTGTGAACTACATGACTTGTATTGATTTATTGTTTCAAGAATAGAGACTTAATGTTGAAACTATTTCTCATGTTCATTCCCGCCTCACTATTGCCATTTCGATATATAGATAGATAAAAAAAATCGGAGAGGAAAACTCGAAGCAGGTGTCCTCTCCCACCAGGATAATGCACCTGCCCATCAATCATAAGTTGCTGTAACTGCAGAAATATGGCTTCCATATCCTGCTTCACAAACGACCCACATAATATTAACCTTAGATATATTAAAAAGATATCATATTTGTAAAGGGTAAGCTCAAAATTCCACATATATGGTATCATAATGGATATCAGATTTATTTTAACAATTAAAGTCATCAATATAAAGTTGACTTGTGCCAATTCTAGACTAATTATCTCGATTCCATTAGCGAATAAGATTTCAACTACATTTAAACACGCAGAGCTCATGTTGTTAATTACAAGTATGTGTATATAAATCAGCAAGCTACGACAGTAATGTAACAATGCTGAAGACTGTTATCCTTGAAAGCACGTATAATAGATATATAATTCAGGTTACATCACGCATTCTTCACTCAACTGGTGACAACGTCAAAAATATCCAATGTATATCGAAAGACATTTTGAAAATAGGACATGGCATGATTCTCATTTCATAAAATATAAATAATGATAATGAATTAAAACAGGAAACATTAAAATTCAGCACTTCAGAAATATGTAAATAGTGTTCAAATTGATATACTTCATTGCCCGATCAAACTATAAAATGGAAATATGTCTAGTTAAATAACAATAAATTCTAAAGAGATTTTCTGCGCTATTTACAATTAAGTCAATTAGTATATTTATTATGCATTTACTCAGGATTGCGCATCGTAAATTTGGAAACATGTATTGCCAAGTCAAGACTATTATTATCAAATTATATGGTAATTTTATTAAAATGCCAAGCAATAAGTTGGGAGTACCATGCAAAGTCAGACTTTTTTAAAAAAAAGAAAAGAAAAAAATGATTGTCTAATTTCTTATTGGTATTTAAGACATTTATATTTAATTTCTTACTGGCATTTAACCCTTTCCCTCATAGAGGAAACCATGAAAAGACCTATGCGAACAACATAAAACCAGATCAGCCTGCGAGTAACTCGCAGGCTGATCAGGTTTTATGCTGTTCGCTGCTCCTCAGTGGTCTGGAAATGAGGACTTTGATTAAATTTGGTAAGGTTTAACTGTGGTTTTCTGCAGATCAGGCTTTATGTGGTACCTAATGAGTGCGTCAAAATGAGTCTATATGAGGGAAAGGGTTAAAATGAGTTATATGAGGGAAAGGGTTAAGACATTTAGTATCACCTTTCATCTCCGCCTAATGATATATGTTAGGCACATACATGTAGAAGTTCCAAATATGTCAATGTCAGGTTCTTGATTCGTGTATATTCGAATAAGCAATGACGTACAAACTGAGAAAAAATGTTATTATTTTCATTACTGTGGATCTAATATAATTAGAATTATGACAGAAAAAAGAAAATTGTATTGTAAGTAAGAGTATTGACTGAAATATCACTCTGAGCGAAACGGGCAACTCTGTTTAATAAAAAAAAGTTTGAAAAGATGAACTTTTATATTCCATTTTATGATTTTACAATGCTTTAGTTCTGCTTCGGTACTGTTAGTGCTATTGTTCAATTTTTATACAATGCATTCTTGAAAAATTGAGAAAAAAAAAAATGACGATGAAATAAAATCGCTTATGTGCGAAATAAATAAAATTTTACAAAGTACAAAATCAGACAAATATATTACAGGTGGTGACAGAGATCCAATAACCACTGTCGTCTGGTGGATGTTTCTGTCTTCTGTGTGTCACTTGATTCCTGATCTACCATTATAGAGATGCAGCCACTGCCTGTTATAGTCGTCAGTGGAAGAAAGCTAATCTTTTTGGGTGTATCATAAAATGCAACGGTATTTTCTTTTGACAATTGCCGGTATATGTTTACTGTTTCTTATACGTCATGCTTGTATATATGTATCACGCTAAGAGTAAGCAGACATGTGTGCGCGCGTGACGTTCAGTGTTGATCATGTTAACATACAATGGCCAATGTTTGTTATGTATTTTCAGTGTCTGTTTTTTTGTTCAGGTGGCAATTGTACCTAGCACAGTGTTAATTTTCATTGGAGGATAACTGTTCAGAACATAGATACTGAAAAAGTACATGTAGATTAAGCCAACATTTCTCAAGACATTGTATTTCAGAATTACAATCCTGCGGAAAATAGCTCGTAGTTCATTCAGTAATTTGCTATGTATATCTATTTTCAAAGTAAAGTTTGTACACAGGGATTTGTTAATTAAATACGTTTCTTCTAAAACATACCATTTTGTGTGTATAACATTCTGAGTACTGTATGGCCAGTCAAAACGCATAGGTATTTTTGTGGAATGTCTGTGGCCCTACCATAAAATACTCCTGAGAGAAATAATTGAACTTCAGCATTAGAAAAAAAAATAAAAAAATAAAATCTTGTTTACAAATCTGGAAATCAAGAAATCTCACTTACATGGGGAAAGAACTGATCATTAAAACGTACGTTCTGTCAAGAATAAATTATGAAATAGAAATACGTGGCATCTCTGAAAAAATTGTAAGGGAAATACAAAATATCATTTTCGATTTTCTTTGGGGAGGTAAGAAAGCACTGGTTTCAAGGAAAACATTATCAATGAAAATTGAAAAAGGAGGCTTAGATGTACCGGATATAAGCAATTATGTTAAATATATGAAGATAAAAATGTGTTATAAAATTATAAACTCAGATATTGATAATTGGAATACAATTGGTAAACATTACTTGAAAAATGCTGATAACTTATTCTCAATAGATTTTTTCGCATGCAATGCACAGCAATAAATGGGTTAGATATAGGAACTATTCCAGAATTCTATCAGGATCTTATTCTAGCATGGACAGACTTTCGTTTACAAAGTAATTATAATCCAAGTGTCCTTGATTTGAGTCTGTTTGGTAATCATGAAATATTATTCAATGGAAGACCTATATTTTTTAATTCATTCACGAAGAGTAGACTTATACACATAAGAGACATATGGGATAAAGAAACGTAAGAATTTATAAGTACAGAAAAGCTCTTAAAAAAAACTCAAAGTTAAAAGGAACTGGATATCTGAATGGAGCAGATTGAAACAAGCAATTCCTGAGAAATATATCGAAATTTTGAAATCGGGGTCTTTTTCCTATTGTAGTCCATCAAAAAATATGTATCTTGACGGTCTCATTAAAAAAAAAAATTCAAAAATAAACACGTGCATTATAGCGAACTATCTTTATGAATGATTAAATCAATGTATGACTCTACAATATTAGAAAAATCAAAGTCTGAAATTAAATGGAAAGTACAAATCGGCCAAAAAAAATAATAGATCAAAACTTATGGAAGAAGATATGGCTAAACATCAAACACTCTTCATCTTTTGTCAAAGCCAAACAATTTCAATGGAAAATTTTGCATAACATCGTGTGTACTGAACACAAATTAAACGTGATGAATCTTTCTAACGGTCTATGTAATTTTTGCAAAAAAGAGAGAGAGACTTTGTATCACTTATTCTTTAACTGTCTGTTTGTGAAACCTATTTTATTATTTGTTGGAAAAATTTTAAAGTTCGTATTCGAAGCATGTAAAAAGGAATACCACGAAATTCCTTTTGAAAATATCAGTTTTGGATATCTTGATTTTTTTTTAATTTATGCATTAATGTAATATGATTATCTTTGAAGCAAATGTTTTAATTTAGAATGAAAAAAAGTATTATTTATTAGTGACTTCTTAGATATAAGTTTAACTTAGAGACAGAATAAGCAAAATATAGATAATATTTTAAATACTGGTGAATTAAATATGAATGCTAATTCTTCCTAAGTTTCCATTCAAAGTATCTTTTTAAAATTAAATTATTCTGAATTGTAGTATGTATGTATGAGTATACATGCAGGCATATGTGTGTGGGGGTATACTTATATACATGTATAAATGTGTGTATATTGTTTTGACGAGTTAGAGGTTGATTAAAAATGTACGATTTGATTATCTTCTAACGATAGCGTGAAAGAACATAATCAATAATGATCAAATTATTTTAAATATCATGTTGCATCAAGTGATGTTATTTAGATTTAGGAAAAAACTGTCAAATAAAGACATATATCAGTGTAAATTATAATTGATACAATCTGTATTTTGTGAATGCATGCAGTATTTTGTAAGGGTACATGGGGATGGACCCGACCCCATGTCCTCTATTACGGGGAAATAAACGAGGTTTCAATTTGAACCTCAAAAAAAAAAAAAAGAACTTCAGCATTAGAATTAGCGAAATAGGGATGTACACTTATTTTGCAACTCAATATATTTTATTTCCCTCCTCTCATTAATAGGCTCTTTAAATGAATGTTTGCTTCAAGCTGTATGTTTGAGAATTATATCATTAAAGTTGCATTCATTGATCTATTTGGAACTTCCCACCAAATGTTAACCATTTATATAACTGTTTCGTTAGACAATCGATTACCTTTTAAATTAGAAATCGCATCAAGCTGATACGCATTATTACACATTAAATGTGTTTAGGGGGTAAGGTTTTATTCACTATTTGCACTTTATATTTGTTGCAAGTAATTTGATGTCGATTTTGTGTCCTCGATCATTGATTTATGAAATATGATGGAGCAACTTACAATGAATTGTCTAGGATGTTCAGGACATAAAGTAATATAAAAGGAAGCTATCAGGAAAAGCAGACTTTATGCTTTATTGATTACATTTAAAAGTATTAACATGCAGAAATGCGCGTAAAATAAGGTTTAAAAAGTGGTATCAATTAATTCAGCTTTAATTGAACAATCTACCACCATGGTCATTTAAGACAGAGTCGTTGATGATGATGATGATGATATGTGGCATGATACCACACCCAGTCACATTATCATGACACTGTGCCAACCAGACTTGAAACTACCCTTATATGCTGAGTGCAAAGAAGCGGAGTTATTACAAAGAAGGGGGGTTATTACAGTGCCATTTTTACGATTTTGGTATGTCGCGTCCGGGGAACGAATCCACGATTCCGGAAACTAAAGCGTATTAGGCCTATTTAAAGTCTAATTTCAAGATTACCCGTTATGTTTCAGGATGAATCGCGTTATACTATGTTAATTATGATTTGGTATGATGGACGGCCGCAGTACAGGGTGTAGTTTGGTTCTAGGTACATCCAGAGTAAGATACCCGTTGTCCGTTACGGTTGTGCTTCATAATGATTGCAAGTGGCTTCAAAGTAAAAATACATCCTGACACTTCATAAATGGTCATACATTTTTTTGTGTGTGATTAAGTCACTTTGAGTCGATATATGTCCAGTTATGACGACGATCTTTGTTTTGAAAATTACTTGTATCTTGCATTACTATCTGTGACATACATACAAACATTCAAGTGGTAGTAAAACACACACGCCATGCTCGTCAACAGTGTTATTTTTATCATTATTTTTGATACATAATTTTTTAGCTGAACTTAAAATATCAGAACGTACTAAAATTCATCGTTTACCTTTGTGAAAATATGCAGTACCCTCTTTTGGGGAGGACTCTTCTAGGTACAAAACTCTATCTTGTTCTCTCAGATGACAAGTTTTTTTTTTTTTACTTCCTGGGACTCTCCTATTTGTTTTAATACAAGTGCCTAAACCAATGTTCTGAAAAGTGTTTGACTTTATAGTTTAAAAATGATGTGACTCAATACAGGCAGTTTCTAATTCAAATATAATGCTGAAAATATTTATATAACAAAGCTTATCTTTTTTTTTTCTTTTTTTTTTTTTTTTTTTATGTTTATGCTTATCATCATATAAAATGGTTGAAATCAAGATTTTGATTTGATTTGATTTGATCAACAAGGTTCGAGACAGGCATGGATTATAATCAGATATTATGTCTACATCTTAAAGGGATCAATTCCCTTAAGAGCTTTAAGGTGAGTACATTAGCCAAATTATCTTGAATGTAGAGGCATTTTGTCTTCCAGGAATATATAGGAAAAAAGCACACCCCGGGCATTTCATTTCATTTCTTAGTGGATAATATGATAAAACTAGTAGAGGTCCAGGAGATAGTTATGACTTTTGGGCAAGTTGAAATCAAATTTTGGTCATTCAGGAATTCTAAAATGTTTTTTTTTCTGATTGCATATAAGGAAATAAACCGATCCCATGGGAACATAATGTTTCAAAGAATAAAACTCATTTCATATGGTCATTGGATATAAACAGTTTTTTTTAAGAAAACAAACACACACCATATTCGCAATCATGGTAGAGATCAGTGAAGATGTGATAATAAGTTCCTTATTAAATCCATTATCGCTACAGGTACTGATCTACGTAGATTGTATAAGAAATATAGCCGACTTAATTGTAGTCTTTTTGTTTTATTATTTTTGAGACCAACTTTGTTTCAGCAATTTAAGTAGAGAATCATGGTGTGATTGTAACGAATTCTTGCCACTTGGTTCTTTTGTGCTCATTGGAATCCATGGTTTTTCGAATGATATGAATTTCATTGGGTAGTTCCTGGGTTCAACCATATATTTGAGTATGGGTAAGGTCATGAGGGTTTCTTGCCACCGACTGTGTTCGAACTCCCAACTCAGGTTCCGCAGTCACACGAGCTACAGCACCGACCCCGGCGCATGTTACATGTACGCTGTTTTACTGGGAAATCTTCATTGTGCCTCTTATGTTTCAATTCGCTTATGAGAAAGCATATGGGGTGACGTCACGCACATGGAAACCGATTGTTTATGCATTTTGGTAGATCAAAATCATGGAAAACAGTAATTACAGAATCTGTTCACACATTTGTATACTGCAATTAATAAAATACATAAGTCAATATCAACAAATGTGTTGGTTTTCAGTTTGTATGGGCTTGACTTGATTATTTGAGTTTACCGTCGCTTCGACAGATTTCAGTCATATAGCGACGTCCAGCTAATTACAGGTGGTGGAAGACCCCGAATGCACGGAGGCATCCGGGTAGAACCACCGACCTACCGCAACCCAGCTGGAAGGCTTCCTGACATGAAAATCAGAATGACCCTGCCGGGATTCGAACCCAAGCGGTGAGGGGAGTTTGTATGGAGAAAACATCAAATAACAATTGTGGAAGTTAAATAATTAGTCCCCACAGCTTTTGAAATACATTGTAGACTGCACTAACGTACACGTATCTGCTTCTCGAATGAGATAAACTTTCGTTTCAGTTCTACATTCTACATCTACATTTCAAAATAGAAATATCGGGCTACTTAAAACATTTCTGTGTTTTGGGTGTACTGCAAGGCATTATTTTGGTAAGATATCCGCTTTGCACATCTTTCGTGTTTTATTAGAAGAGCGTGTTCTTTCAGTATGGCTGCATTTATTATTATATACATATAGCCAGCTATCAATTGATAGCTGGGTCTCATTTGTGTAGTGTCAAGGCTGCGTTAGGATTTAAAACTTTTGATTTCCTGTATGACATTTTTAAATAAAAATAAGTGTTCTTTGAAATATTGTGTTAAAAGTTATGTTGTAGCGAATTAGGCAACACGTCATTTTCAGTTCATTTTCCTGCCTATTTTCCAGTTTGCATATTTTCATTGATTAATATTATCGACCTTTTCTTGACAATACTGTTTATTTAGATGGCAACCAGAGTTCTGCATGAAACAAGTGTATCTGTGCATTCAGGAAATCTCGCCTTGAACAGAACATATAACCAACGTTTATACTGTTAGCTTACTAGATTCAATAGCGTATCTTCTATTTTCATAGAGATTAAAATGTGTTTCAGTTTTGACAGTCTATAAGTAGGCAGGTTTAGATACTGTCAACTCCGGATCCCCCGCCTATACATACATATGATTTATTTTACACGAACTCAACCTGTGATAGATTTGTACATTGTTTTCTTCTACTGTCTTAGTTTGTTTCATTAGATGGTGTCTGACTGTAAGATGTAATATTGATATCAAAATAATGATGTTTGGTTGACTTGAAATTTTCATTTAATATCCGTGTGTATTTTGCGAACATAAAAGGATGCTTCTAGTTTTATAGGTCCTGAATTTTCAATCGACTGCACTGAAGGGCCGGGGTGGCATCATTTATGTACTGCATAGTAAGATATAAGATTTATTTATTAAACTATTCGCAGATGATTTAATTATTTAGTTGATTAATTGCCTTCTATCTGCTTAATTACAGTACGGCTAGTGTGATTTGAATTTTATCGAATGATTAATGGGCAATTCCAATTTCATTTGTTAGCTTTGAATATAGTTACCACAATGGCGAAAAATATTGAATAATTAATGACATCAATTGGGAAATGGTGGGGGAAAGGGAATTATTTTAGGCGCTCTGATTGCAAAATGCGAATGAATCTAAGAATCAAAGCAAAACCTTAAAATTTATATTGTATTCGTACCTATCTAATATCAAAGGTACCCGGTACGTTGCTGCCCATTAGAAAAAAAATCACCTTTTATATAATAAGAAGGTAGATAACTTCGTCCAATAAAAACGTACATCATGTCGTTTCAATTGCTGTAACTCCTTTGAAAATTGGTGGATTTTCATAAAATTGGTCTTATTGTGCGTGGAAGGGATGAATAAAGATATACAAGGACAAAAAACACCCTCTTGCCTGAGGAATTGCTCTAAAAATGTTCACGAATTAAAAAACACGTTTGGTCGGAAGAGATCTGACCGACAGGATGTCGCCAATTTCTCCCGTGTAAAACTATAGAACAACTCAAGCCGCAATATCAGTGTTGAATTGTATGGACAGATACTGATGAAAGAAACATTTAGGAAGATTTTGTGACTAAATCGAAAACAAAACTACATCAGCAATGTCACCTAGATGCTCTAGAGAAAGTGTAGAGAATCAGCATTTTAAACGTAGCTGATCATCGGTCAAGGTCGAGTCGGATGAATTTTTGAATAGGCCGAAAAAAGGCTGCATAAGATGAAAAATGAAATATCAAATATTCGCAAACTGTTGTAGCGAGATTCCTTTGGCAAGGGGGTGTTTTTGGTACTTGATTGTCTTAATTCATCCCTTCCACGCAAAATAAGACACATTTTATGAAAATCCACCAATTATCAAAGGAGTTACGGCAATTGAAAAGACATGATGTACGTTTTTAGTGGACGAAGTTACCTACCTTCTTATTATATATAAGGTGACTGATTTTTTTTTCATGGGCAGCAATGTACCGGGTATCTTTGTCTTATATGTGGCAAATTTACTCCATAGATACAATCTCGGATGATGCTAACAATTAACGATTGAATTAAAGGTGAAGGGTGAGGGATGATGTGCATGCTTGTTTTCGGGACAAGACATTTAAGAGAGAGAGAGAGCGAGATGGAGAGAGAGATGGAGAGAGAGCGAAATAATTCTTTGAATACATTTCTTTGTTAGAGTATCTGTCATATCAATTCCATTTTTTTCTAGACCCTATCCCTGCTCATGGTATTTTCCAGATATACCTTTCCTAACTGGGGATAGTTTTAGTTGTATCCGCATACAGTTTAGTACATGCTAAATACCTATATCTGTCTTCAAGGTGATCGTCAGCAATATCTATCGTATGCTCCCATGTCGACTTAAAACTACTAAGCGCTAAGTAATCTTAAATTCTTAAACTAGGTGGTACACATTCCACCATTTTTATTTTATGAAACATTCAAGTACACGACTATGTTGAAGTGAATTATTTTTTTAATAACTAACAATAATTGAAAAGAAATGAAACATTTTGTATTTTTATTAGAGAAAACAAGACTGATGAAATTCTCCCTTAAGTATTTAAGTTATATGATGGTCTAACAAGTTTTCGGGGTACTAATGAGATCGATCTATATTTGCATATCAAATATCATTAAAATTTTCATTTAATTAGAATAAAGGGGTGAAACAATAAATTTTGTCACTCCCTGTACACATTTGCGATCTTAAATTCATCTCGACCAAACAGAGCAGCGTTCATTCCAATGTAGGTCAACGGTGATGACATAAAAAAGTACTAACAAGTTTTCGGGGTATTTTCAAATTAAGCTCAACATACTCTGTTATTTAAATATGCATCAAAATTCCATTTCAGGGAATTAATGCTGTTATGATTTGATATTTATAGAGCCTTTATTTCGTCTGAGATGCTGATTTGGTTATTTTTTTCTGATTGGCATCCACGGTCGGAAAAAAGTTGCAACTTTATCCGGGAAAACTGCTGACCTTACACCCACCCCCTTCGACGATCATTTTTTTTCATTTTTAACTTAATGGCAGTTACCATTGATGAAACATATGGATAATTAAAACATTTTTACACATATTCACAAAACACAAAACATATACTTTACACACCTTAAAAAGCTTCTCGCACAAGCTATTTTCCAACCCCTTAAAATTCATAACAAATATCCACCATTTTTTTTATTCAAATTAAGCCATCATGTGACTTATTATCCGGGTAATTGATAACATTTAGTTTGCTGTCTGCGCAAAATACTAAACCTGTAAGTTGTATTAACTTAAATAAAAAATATAAATGGATTTTTGTTTGAAAATATGTCAATTTAAATAATTCAGAAAATTAATTTAAAAAGGTTAAATTCCAATTTAAAAATTTTCTACAAAATAGCTAATCAAATAAAATTAAAATTGGTTGCATGGCTGACATTTGTTTTGATCATATCGGACAGCGAAAACAACTCGTTGTTGTTGTAATGGGGTTTACCGTCGCTGCGATAGTATTTCAATCACATAGCGACGCCCAGCTAATACAGGTGAGGAGACCCCGAGTACACAGAGGTACCGGTAAACCACGACCTACCGCAAGTCAGCTGAAGCTTCCTCACATGAAATCCGAGTCCTATCAGGTCGACCCACAGCGGTGAGGGGCTGAGAGATTTGTAGTCCACGACTGTAACCGCTCGGCCACGGCGGCCCCCAAAACAACTCGTTATATCACGTTCTAACGCGCAAACGGTGTAAAAGTAAAATACCCCGAAAACTTGTTATACCCCGAAAACTGGTTAGTCAACCATACTTAGCGCTAGGAATTGTTGGTGGAATTTATGTTGTGAATAATTTCCTATCGTTAACAACATTAATAGCATTGTTTTTTCTTATTGTTTTTTTTAATTATCCACTGCGATGAATGAAATACGCGATAAGGACAACCGTTTTCTATTTGAACCGTTAGTTCCATCACAAATGATCTAATTTATGTCCTAATTTTAAAGTTTAAATTGTAATTAGTTTACATCGATTACGAAACAAGTTCTCACAACTTATATTAATCACCCACTATAGCTCTGATGGCGGAGTATGTGGTCATTATTGTGGGAGGAAACCGGAGAACCCTGAGACATTCCACGTGTCTAGACGGGCGACCACTGCACCCTCTCCCGTACGTGCCAAGGAATCGAACCCGGGATGTATTGGTGAGAAGCGAAGTGCGTTACCACAACGCTACCAGGCACTTTAGTTTTATTGCACGCATCACCCAGAGCAGCAAATTGGAAATTAATGCACGTTGTCTAAATCGAAGTACATTTTGTTTGATATACTACCAAAAATACTGATGATATTGCTAATGTTATTCATTCAATCTACTTTATAAATAAACGGCTGAAATAGAATGCTAAAAGGTTCGGAAGATGCATATTTCGCTTAAAAATATCATCAATTTAAATTTACTGTGATTTAGAGATCAATTGCTAAGCATGTGACAGTTGCAAAATTACTCAAACTATATATATTGATTAAATAGCTCATTCACTTCTCCATCTCTTCTATTGTTCTTGTTGTTATGGCTAGCAATCATTTTCTGATTATTATGGCTATACCTTTTAAACCTTGCAGTATAGGATAACCAACGAGTGGCATCCTGTTTTTTTAAATTTATTTTTTATTTTATTTTATTTTTTTTATTGCTGAAGAGACAGCATCGAAAGAGACAGTGGTTGGATACAAGGGAGACGGGAAGAAATTGAAAGAAACTTCAAGAAATTGTATTACCTACCGCGTTTCTAGTGGTAAAGATATGGAGAGACACGTCATAATTGTATCAAGGTGGGACACGTAATTATTGTATCAAGGTGAGACACGTCATTATTGTATCAAGGTGAGACACGTCATTATTGTATCAAGGTGAGAAAAGTCATTATTTTATCAGAGTGAGAAACGTCATTATTGTATCAAATTGAGACACGTCATTATTGTATCAAGGTGAGAAAAGTCATTATTGTATCAAAGTGAGACACGTCATTATTGTATCAAGGTGAGACACGTCATTATTTTATCAGAGTGAGAAACGTCATTATTGTCTCAAGGTGAGACACGTCATTATTTTATCAAGGTGAGACACGTCACTATTTTATCAGAGTGAGAAACGTCATTATTGTATCAAGGTGAGACACGTCACTATTTTATCAGAGTGAGAAACGTCATTATTGTATCAAGGGGAGACACGTCATTATTGTATCAAGGTGAGACACGTCACTATTGTATCAAGGTGAGACACGTCATTATTGTATCAAGGTGAGACACGTCACTATTGTATCAAGGTGAGACACGTCATTATTGTATCAAGGTGAGACAGGTCACTATTGTATCAAGGTGAGACACGTCATTATTGTATCAAGGTGAGACACGTCACTATTGTATCAAGGTGAGACACGTCATTATTGTATCAAGGTGAGACACGTCACTATTGTATTAAGGTGAGACACGTCACTATTGTATCAAGGTGAGACACGTCATTATTGTATCAAGGTGAGACACGTCATTATTGTCTCAAGGTGAGACACGTCATTATTGTATCAAGGTGAGACACGTCATTATTGTATCAAGGTGAGACACGTCATTATTGTATCAAGGTGAGACACGTCACTATTTTATCAGAGTGAGAAACGTCATTATTGTATCAAGGTAAGACACGTCATTATTGTATCAAGGTGAGAAACGTCATTATTGTATCAAGGTGAGAAAAGTCATTATTGTATCAAAGTGAGACACGTCATTATTGTATCAAGGTGAGACACGTCATTATTGTATCAAGGTGAGACACGTCATTATTGTATCAAGGTGAGAAACGTCATTATTGTATCAAGGTGAGAAAAGTCATTATTGTATCAAAGTGAGACACGTCATTATTGTATCAAGGTGAGACACGTCATTATTGTATCAAGGTGAGACACGTCACTATTTTATCAGAGTGAGAAACGTCATTATTGTATCAAGGTGAGACACGTCATTATTGTATCAAGGTGAGACACGTCATTATTGTATCAAGGTGAGAAAAGTCATTATTGTATCAAGGTGAGACACGTCATTATTGTATCAAGGTGAGACACGTCATTATTGTATCAAGGTGAGACACGTCATTATTGTATCAAGGTGAGACACGTCACTATTGTATCAAGGTGAGACACGTCATTATTGTATCAAGGTGAGACAGGTCACTATTGTATCAAGGTGAGACACGTCATTATTGTATCAAGGTGAGACACGTCACTATTGTATCAAGGTGAGACACGTCATTATTGTATCAAGGTGAGACACGTCACTATTGTATTAAGGTGAGACACGTCATTATTGTATCAAGGTGAGACACGTCATTATTGTATCAAGGTGAGACACGTCATTATTGTCTCAAGGTGAGACACGTCATTATTGTATCAAGGTGAGAAACGTCATTATTGTATCAAGGTGAGACATGTCATTATTGTATCAAGGTGAGACACGTCATTATTGTATCAAGGTGAGACACGTCACTATTGTATCAAGGTGAGACACGACATTATTGTATCAAGGTGAGACACGTCATTATTGTATCAAGGTGAGACACGTCATTATTGTATCAAGGTGAGACACGTCATTATTGTATCAAGGTGAGACACGTCATTATTGTATCAAGGTGAGACACGTCACTATTTTATCAGAGTGAGAAACGTCATTATTGTATCAAGGTGAGACACGTCATTATTGTATCAAGGTGAGACACGTCATTATTGTATCAAGGTGAGAAACGTCATTATTGTATCAAGGTGAGACACGTCATTATTGAATCAAGGTGAGACACGCCATTATTGAATCAAGGTGAGACACGTCATAACTGTATAAAAGTGAGACATGTCATTATAGTATCAAGAACTGAACATACTTTTACTGACTGTAACTTGAACAACATTCGTTCATCGTTATACAGAGACAAATAAATACACATGCACGAAACGGCAATGCGAGAGTGAAGAAACATGACAGAATACAACAGATCAATACATATGTTTAAATATAATTTATAAATTTTAATTTATAATTCTAGTTTTCCGTAAAATGTGAATGGTTTGTCAACAATTCTTTACGCAAGTTAAAGTCTTTTTTTTTTTACAAAACATACTAAGCTTGTATAACAATTTTACCTTATAAGTATTAATCAGTTCAATAAATTTGAACATACTTGTTTTTTTATAAAAACACTTCGGTAAATATGTAATTCTTATAGTATTGTAAGATGAACAACGAATAACAAAATGGTATTCATCTTCTGAAACATTTGTGGAACATAAAATACATTTCCTTTCGTTTCTTTGTATGTTATTATATCTACAAGATTTTATGTTCAGTTGATGGGATAAGAGTCTTAATCTTGCTATAATATTTCTAACTTTGTAACAATTATTTTAGCTAGATAAGATGATAATTCAAAATGTGATTTCATTTCTTTATACAAATACAATGAATTACTTGATCCTATATCATTACATCAACTTTCAATATACATATCTATCATTCTATTTTTGAATACCTTTGTGAAAATATTAGCATTTACTGATTCTGGATAAATCCACACGTCAAGGTGAGGCCATTGTGAAAATAACCAAGGAACATACAACACATGGCTGAAAGTTGGAAGAAAGGAATAGAAAAACAGTGCATTGTTATGTCAAATGTACAAAGACGGTTCGTTAATAAAGCCTGACAAAGGAAGCACCTAGTGTCAACTGCACGTGATGGAACAATCTCAGTCGATCCCCCACAGTGCATATTTGAAACACCACCTGAAGTCGATGACAGAATTGAATCAATTTGTGACAGGTAGGATAAGAATAATGTCTGGAGGATTTCTGTTACTTCGTGTCCAATGGTGATCAAGATAATTGCTACAATTCAGCCGACATGTTTTCTGATATGTTCTTAATGAATTTTGACGCTGTACTGATACGATCATCTGCGGTCATGAAGCCCCCGTCATGAAGGTAGTCTCGCGTTATGACATAACTTTAAAATTATGTTCACCTGAACCAATGTATTCAAATGCGTTAACATATTAAGAAATGTTTAGATCTATAAAAATCGATAATGGGTTGTTGATAACGCCATATGTTGTATATTGGGCTGAATTTAATAGTAAGTTATATATCAAATATGTAGATATACGTGATAGGGTACACTGTGAAATTATTTTAGTGTGAAAAACATTTCTTAATCATTTTACTATACAGGTCGTTTTAATCACTTCTGACACCAAAGGTCAAGCACCATATTGATTTATCAGATGAAGTACCTTTCAAAGCGAAAGACTTCAACCAACTCAAGAGCACCTTTGGTAAATGTGCATTCAACTTACCCATTAGAGCTAGTGTGTTTTGATTTTTTGACTCTAGAATCTTCAAAAGGATTTGGAAACATATTGGTTATTACTGATCATTTTACTAAATTTGCTGTAGCAATCCCAACAAACCAAACTGCCAGAACTACTGCTGAAACTTTCTACCACAATTTTATTGTGAGATATGGAATTCCAACAAGGTTACATAACAAGCAAAATGATAGCCATTATAAAATCCAGGCGACTGCAGAGCAAAGTTTGGGGCAACCCTCATTTCAAAAGATGGTATCAAAAATGTTTATCGCACACAAGACTAACATTTTATGAAATTGTAACACGTTGATTGAGGGAGCAATTAAAAGCACAAGGTATCGTACAGGCTGCCACCTCTTCAATACTTTTACAAATGAATCAACGCACAAAAACATTTCATACCGTTAGCAATGAACTGTTTCACTATTTCATGTCATTACATTACAGTCACTTTGGCAGTTGCAATAAACAACTGTCATGGCCTTCTCGCAAGGGTATCCTTTGAATTTGAATCCTTCATCCAGAAATGTAGATCTGCAAAATACAGGCAAAAAATTTACTTTCTGTAACCAATAACAGAATCAGTATAAGCAAAGACATTTTCTTTTCATTGAAGCAAGTCTGGAAACAAACTGAAAGTCAGCATATTGAAATTTTAAACAACTACTGTCTAGGCTACAATGACCCGAACGTAACTCTGCATTTAGTGTCAGCAGGAAGCAGTAGAGACATTACAATTCAATTCCGAGAGTCTTAGAAACATTAAGAATCCCTATAATCGTTTCTAGCAAAGATTCTTTGGAAACTATTTGATTAAACAAAACATTTATCAACGAATGTATATCGAAAGGAATACATATGATCAGTCATTGTCTTATGTTACAACGACGGGGAATTTCTTTCAAACCTTAATGATCGATTCAAAATAAAACCAGTTCCAAGGAGTTCAAACAATACTGAGAAATATTTGTTTTCTGAGTCTTCCAAGTGATAGTCGTAATAATCTAAATGAGAAACCAGTAATGTCCATCATTTCTTATCTCATTAACATGATACTCCTACTACGTAAGTTACTGGCAGATATGATTTAGACTTAGAAAATGATATGGTCAATGTAGTCTCCAGTGTAAAGAATGTACGACATAACGTTGATATTAATAGTATCAAACTCTACGAGAACACAGAAATTTCGGGGCTATATTTAGGCACCAATTTAAAATTTCCTTTCCTTTTACTACGTGAAGATATAGTTACAAACTTTGTTCTGTCTCATCACTAAATGGTATTCATTTTTATGTTAATTAGATGAAATTGCATTAATTTGGAAGTCAAAACTGTATTGAACTATTTTATTCATCGATGTTGCAGATAATGTATTAAAAAATCTGCATCAAA
>CM037783.1:34111058-34161058 GCA_021229015.1 Solen grandis | reverse complement strand
AAACATTCATTGACCTAGAGTTATAGGCTATTTTGCTCTTAGTCTACGTCTATGAAGACATGCATTTACTATGACATTTCCAAACTCACTTGATGGTCCATGATCCCAATTCAACGGTGGATGGATAACCGTAATGAGCCGTATTTCCAGCATAATATGACCATCGCTGTTCTTGGTGTTTCTGGCGTCTTATCCCAATATAGTATCGATCCTTTTTTTAAAGTAAGTATTATCATGCATAATTTCAAACGTTCGCAAGCCTTCAAAAGCAATTTCAGGTAGTTAAAGGTCTGGTTTGATGTCAGGATAATGGGTCTGCTATCATGTCCCGACAAACATTATTTCTTACGTTTTCTCTCATAATGAGGACTCATAACTAGTTAGTGTGATTTCTTTTTCACAATCTAATTTTTAATATATTTAGCAACTGTCTTTTCGTATTCAATAATTTTATCAAAAATTTAAAATGAGATCAAATCTGTCTTCTTGGATATTTTAGTTTGACAATTATATAATTAAACTTACTTTTATCTGTATGAATTTTTCATTCATACGATAATAATTACTAATAATATGTTATACGTTTGTGTGTTATTCAAAATATGTTTGACACTGTGACACATTGTAAATATAATGTTAACTGTACCCTTCAATCGTTGCGAATATCATCGCAAAGTTTTGTTAGCATTGCCTTAATTTGAATAATTGTCACACAATTTTTAAATGTTTGACTGCTTTAAAATAGAAATGTAAATGACTCAACATAACATATATTTGTTTATTTTTCAAATTTCAAATAGAATGCAGTCTTTCATTATGGTGCTAGGAAGATGATACAGGCTGGTTATGTAGGCATCAGGAATAGAAACACAGGGGTTTGATTGATAAGAATAATCTTAGATTTACATTATTCATAAAGTTTCACAAATATAACTCGTAAATATTATGATTGTCTAAATAATGCCATCTGTTATAGGTATGCACAGTGAATGTATCATTATATGACACGAAAACGCAATCCAATTATACCATGCACGCAATACGACAAACCGAAAACTGCATGCTTTCAGCAACTTCCTTATAATTTAACTATTGTGTATGCAGACTGACAATAAACAGGATATTTTCTCTTTATTCCTTTGTATAATAAGTATTTTAGTAATAGGCACGATCACTATCGTTATAAAAGGAATGAAACAATATTTCGTAAAATATTAGGTTTTTTTTTGTTTTTTTTTTCTTTTTTTGGTGATTGTATATAAATAATGTATCTCGTAGTTTGGGGTTGAAAAGTGAGAATTCGATTCTGCTGAGAGAGAGAGAGCGAAAGAGATCTGTATATATTTTCTGCGTTATAAGAACTTGAGTCACTTAAAATGATTGATTTAAAAACTCCAATATATGTAATCTTCATTATGTGCTTTTTTATCAATGCGAGAGAGAGAGAGAGAGAGTAAATTACTGAGACTATAACATATTTACTCACAAGCATTATTTAAGATACGAATTAAATATGTTTATGTTCAAATTTTCCATTAATATCAGATTATTTTGTATTTCCCATTGTTCTTTGTGTTATTAATGTAAAATTATTGTTTTAATCCATTTCTAATGGACCTGTTCAATTGTTGTTTGCATGATGAATGTTGTTTAACTTACGTTCCAATATAAATCAACTGTAAGATCAATATTTCCTTTACAATACCTATACCTGAGTCTGGAAATTTAATTCATTGTGAATTATCATCTTGACAATGTCATGAAAGAAATTGCTATATCACGTGATACCCTTTTGTGACAAAACAATTACGTCTGACTCAAAATTCTTTTAGATAAAATATGACTGAACCACCAACTAGAGACCCCGTTGAAGTAAAGTTCCTTCAGGGATTGAACCTTTTCATGAACCTTTTCTGTGAAAGTATAAGATTTTACAAATAATCGTCTTATCTAACATACAGATCGCTTTTGTAAAGGATACATAGCTGAGATATAACATCAAAAATTAGTGCAATATGAATTCAAAATCATAATATACACTTGCCAAATTGAATGCTTTTAAGCAAATATGTGACAGGTGATCTTATTGTGATATCATGTTATGTTTATCATTATGATGAAATGTGCACAAAAAAAGATAAAAACTGTTATAAGAGTAAACAATAAAGCAAATTCTCACATTTTCTAAGAAGAATAGTACAATGTATAAATTTAAGTTTTAAATTTTTAGCCGATTTCCGTGGTATTCTTCTGTGTATTGCAAAATGAAAAAAATCCATATCATATTGTACTGATAATGTTTCCTACATTGAACATGTAAATAAACGATTGAAAAGAAATGAAATAAATTACGGGGAATCATTATGATAACTGCCGATTCCAAATCAGTCAGGCACATTATTTTTTTTTCTAAGTTAATGTTTTGATCTTGAAACATTATCGTAATTCTATATACACATGCACTTAGTGCGGTTTAACTAAGGAGTAACTATCCATCAATGAATTTTGTTTTTCTGATACTTGTGAAGACATAAATATTACAACTACTTATATAAGAAGAAACAAGGTTTGTCTCTAGCAGCATGGCTTGTGTAACAAAATGAAGACACACCTTCCAGCGAGGCCCTCCCTGCAGTTGTTAGTAACAGAAACCAGAAATGTTTTTGATCTCGGTTTATGTGATGGATCACATTTGATATGAGAGGAAAAAGTCTTGTTCATGAGAAACAAAATAGTGGCCATAGTTTTGTATTCAAAATACATATTGTCGAAGCAACCATGTCCATTTTGTTTCTGTCAGGTGATAAGGATAAATCAAGTGATGGATGGTTCCTCTTATTCAGGAGCAGACAGTCAGGAGGTTCATTAGAAGACATTGGGAGTGGCCATACCCTCAGTCAAGTGGTAGAGACGTGAATGATTAACGACCCATCTAAATTTTGCTATAGTCTAGACTTGCCTGAAATGCCTGGTTTCTGATAACCAGATAATTACGCACACAATAGCCTTGACTGTACAGTATCATTAATACCATTAATGTTTTGAGACATTTGCGATAAGGTAGAAATGTATGAACAGTCTATTCGCGATGCTACAAAAGGCACATGCTTTCATTGTTTTAAATAAGAGATACGAAATTGCGATCGTTCGCATTACACCGACAATTCTTTCGATCGTGTTTAGTTCGATCGTGACTAGACTAGTATATAACTATATACGTATTGACTTAAAATGATAGTTGGAATAAGATTTTGATTTACCAAATCGTTTAACAAGGTAGTTGTGTTTCAATATTTGTGTGAGCCCAATGTCTTCGTTAGATTGATGACCATTAAACGAAATTGACATAAATTTCCTCAGCAGAGAAATCCTGATTGGTACGACAAGAGTGTTCACCTAAGTTTTTCTTTAGCTTCATTCTTAAATATACTTGTATGCTCATGAGGTTAAAACAAAAGACAGACACATGAAGTACGATTACATGTTAAGGAATGTCTACATCTATAAGGCAGTTGCACATATTGGTGTTAATGTTAGGTTAACGAACGGAAGAGTGTTACTATTAACCCATAAACTAAGCTTGCAGTTAGTAAAAAATATCGATTAAGTTATTACGTCATTTCATCGCATTTTAGTGTCACCTGCTGTAAGCAGAGGTGACACTTAGGAATTTTTCCGTCGTCTGTCTGTCCGTCACATTTTTCCGTCACGCTTCAGCAGGTGACATATGTGTTCCAAAGAACAATCTTGTGATTTGATGTGAGTCGAAACTGAGTATGAAACATATGTCTGCGATGTCATCAAATAATCCTTACCTAGTATATCGTGAAATATTTGCACGGGTTTTTCATGTGTGCTTGTGGTACCTGTGTCCAAGGGCGACTTCACTTTGAACTCGGGTTAGAACACTTTTGACCTGTGTACGAATATAACGCCCATGGTAAGCACTATAATGACATCATTTAACCGTTAGCATTTACTCCCGCGCTACCCAGCCTCAGCCTAGGATGACTTGAGTTTTCAAGATGGCGTCTGCTAGTAGCGTCCTCGCCGGTAAAAACAAACATTCAGTGTAAGTGATTATTTGGAAAACATTCGATGCAAACACTAAATAGAGAGAGACTGATTCAGTAGTTTTTGTCTATGTGCTTTTACATGTAGAATCAGCAAATTGACCGGGAATAAGTCTCAGTAATCATTAATTTTGGACGTTTCATTTGATAAAAATATTGTACGATTGTACGAGAACTTTCAAACTATGAAAGAGTCTTTTAGATAAGGCATATCCCATGCTTTTCTTTTATGAATATAGCTGGTAATGGGATTAAACATATAAATATGTATATGCACCTTCGTCACTCTTAGGAATCAGTGCAGGAACTAGTCCACATAATTGTGCCCGTAAAAAGTGATGCCGTGCTACTTTCGGTTTGCTACGCACATGGCATGTTGCGCTGTGTGGCCCATTGATGGGACTTATGAAGACAGGTAACGATCGCAGAGTATCGTGTAATGATTTCAAAATAAGTGTGACAGTGTTAGCATTTTCACGAATTGCACGGTTTATGATTTTTGCATTCACTGTAATTAGAGGGACAAGATAGCATGCTTAAAAATATAACATGACCAACCATTTATATGCGATACCAAATCACACTTGACCGACCATGATCACATGGTATTTCGCTGTGGCAGTGATTATATATTCTGATCACAGCATATAGAGGTTTGATCTGGGTATACTCTGTTTGCATGCATAAATAAATCTGATCTATTCATGACACAACTCGTTTACATGTAGACTGCATTAACATTACATTGCATATTTCTGTTCTTCAGATCTCGACTTGTTACACACATATTCGAGGTGGATAGACAACAACTGAGTTATCAAATAAATGCTGAACTGTCCAATATGCTGAATTCTCCAGATTGGGGTAAATTGATACTGTATATCAAACATTTTAGGATAATTTTAAATCAGAGTAAGAGAGAACTGACCACCATACAAAGTATAAAAGAAAAAAAAAAAGAAAGAAAAAAAGGCAGACCAAGTTCCGAGAACTTTGCATGAGTTGTCCAATCTGGGTCTGATGTGATTACAAAGACATTTAAGGCATTATGTAAATCATATAATCATATGTTCATAATATCAGTACGTGTACATATTTTTAAATACTTACCTGACTTAGCCAAAATTGAATGTAATGATTCTCCAATCACTCATACTGATTCAAAAACAAAGGATGGAATATGGTATGATATTTGTAGATTGATGACAAGGATTTGAAAATATTCAACTTAATTTTTGATTAAAGTTTTCTTATATTCATCAATAATAATTGTAATTTGCTTACAAGGCTTTTAGATATGTATGTTTTGTAAATAGAACCAGCAACTCAAGAGGCAATGATACAGGCAGTGATACAGGCAGTGATACAGGCTGTGATACAGGCAGTGATACAGGCTGTGATACAGGCTGTGATACAGGCAGTGATACAGGCAGTGATACAGGCTGTGATACAGGCAGTGATACAGGCAGTGATACAGGCTGTGATACAGGCTGTGATACAGGCAGTGATACAGGCTGTGATACAGGCTGTGATACAGGCAGTGATACAGGCAGTGATACAGGCTGTGATACAGGCAGTGATACAGGCTGTGATACAGGCAGTGATACAGGCAGTGATACAGGCTGTGATACAGGCAGTGATACAGGCTGTGATACAAGCTGTGATACAGGCAGTGATACAGGCAGTGATACAGGCGTGATACAGCTGTGATACAGGCAGTGATACAGGCAGTGATACAGGGTGTGATACAGGCCGTGATACGGGCTCTGATACAGGCTGTACTGACGGATGCAAAAGCCAGTAATTCATCCAGCAATACAGCGGCAGCATGTGATGGTAAAAAGTGATATTGAGTTTTATCTGACAAAAAACTATAATACAGACAAGTCCAACATGTATGCAAACAAGGACATTTACTAGATATTCTGCTGCATATCCACTAATTCCACTCCAACATATTTAACCCTTTCCCTCATAAAGACTCATTTTGACGCACTCAGTAGGTACCACATAAAGCCTGATCTTCAGAAAACCACAATTAAACCTTACCAAATTTAATTATAAAATCCTCATTTCCAGACCACTGAGGAGCAGCGAACAGCATAAAACCTGATCAGCCTGCGAGTTACTCGCAGGCTGATCTGGTTTTATGCTGTTCGCATAGGTCTTTTCATGGTGTCCTCTATGAGGGAAAGGGTTAACCAAGACCAGAGAATTTTCGCCTACTTCATCAACTTGCTCAAGTTGTTCTCTTGTAGATCTAGATAAATACTTCTAATTCAAGTTTCCCCGGATAATTACATCAGTTACCAGGAGTTCCATGAACGTTTAATGGATTGTTTAGGTAAATATGAACTTTATGAAAAACTGTCCATTCTTTGTGAAAATATAATCTGAATGTTGGACTGAGACAGCAACCAAGTTACCCTGTGCCACATCAGTCTTAAGTAGTTTGCAAAAGGTATCATCATCAGGGCATGCACATTTTGTTCACTACAGCAGGCTAAATGTTAATGGCATGATCTTCATTAGATGGTCAAAATTCAGTGAACAGGCAGACTAAAATCTCGTTACAGTAGCTGTTTGGGTATTTGCATTACCTTGACAATTGTGTAGTTTGTTCTTGAAGAGGTACAAGCATCACTGTGGAAAAGAGCTATGCTTGTTATAATAAATTTTGCATTGCTGAAAGTATGCAGATTTATTACTCTGTTTTACTGTGCTACACTGTTTTGGTTTCTGATTGTATCTTATTGTATAAGTCAACATATTACATTTAGTAAAAGGTAAGCAACAACAACAACAGAAATATTGACCTTTAAACAGTGTAGATACAGGTCAGCCGCTCCATCTACGATGCGGCGTTTGATCAGGGTCTTTGCCGTTGTACATTATTTCAGGAAAAGAGTCATTTGTGTAATATGCAGGAAATGTAAAGCACATAGACGTAACAAGTTTCATCAGTACCATCCTATTGGTTTACTCATCTCTGTTTGAAATTCAAATAAGAACTAACAGTGTCTACACTAATAAGAAAACAGAAAAAGATTTTGTGATCAGCTTAATTTTATTTATGTCTGGTTCCAAGTGTGAGCCTGAGATATACATTTTTCTAGAGATTTTGTGATCAGCTTAATGCTGTTTGTTTATTATGGTTCCAAGTGAGAGCCTGAGATATACATTTTGTCAAGAGATTTTGTGATCAGCTTAATGTTGTTTGTTTATTTATGGATCTAATTGAGAGTCTGAGATATACATTTTATCTAGAGATTTTGTGATCAGCTTAATGTTGTTTGTTTATTTATGGATCTAATTGAGAGTCTGAGATATACATTTTATCTAAAGTAACGGTACCGTTATATTGACTTGGAAAACAATGTCACTGAAAGTTGAGACAAGTGAGTGATGATAAGAAAACTAAAGCAGCAAACTTGCCAAGATCCACAATGAAGCACATGGTATTTTTATATACATGTCTAGAGGTTTATCCTTTTTTAAGCCTTTGTGTATGAAATAGGTTCATGTGCAAACTCTTTTCAGACTAAAAAAAATAATACAATACACTAAATTATTTGCTAGAAATGGGGATTTGGTGTCAAAGGACTTGGATCAAGATCTCATCCAGAATATTTTATTTTCACATAAAGCACTTTGGTCGAAAATTACCAGGGAAAGGGCTAACATTTTTTGATGGCATTTAACAGCAATTGATTGTTTCTTAATGAATCTAATCTTTTAAACCATTCTAAATGTATGTAATACAGTATAATCTCTCTAAAACGGGCAGAAATGAAGGTTAAGCCCCTGTAATGGTTCTGCAATATCTTGGATCACTCAACTTTTACCAAGATAATGAAACATTAGAAAACCTTGATTATCTGGGTAAAAGTTTAGTGTCCGAGACATTGCGGAACCATTACAGGGGCTGTACCTTAACATTATGTTTGCAGTTTCACTGCAGTCAGCTTCTAAATTGGCTATTTAATGTGAAAAGAAATGGTGCAAAAAAAAAAAAAAAATGATGGAGCTTTTAAAACTTTATCTTTGCGTTTACTTTTTGTCTGTTTAGAGAGTAGGAGCACATTTTTTTTATCAAATTTTCTCAAAGTGTTCCAAATTTTCTTCTTTGGTGAAATTTGGACAACTTACCAATAATGTTTGATATGATGCTTGCCAAGTGAGCGTTAAAGGCCATCCATGACCCTTTTGTTTAATATAGTCAATATAGAACTTATATAGTTTGTAGTAAACAGTTTGGACATTATAAGTTTTTAAGAGACTCAAGATAGTGCCTAAATCATTATTTATTAGACTTAACCATAGAAATACTTGAGCAGATTAACTATACACAAAGTCAACTGTATACTGAATATGTATATTGTAGCCAGCGTGGGATTTAAAATTTGATGGAGAGGCAATTTTGTTGTTCAAATTTTAATTGTTCAGTTTCTTGTTTGTTTTGAATAAATGTTCAAGAATAAATTTCTTTCATTTTAATTTCGCTCAAGAAAACCATACAAGTTTGTGGTTACTAGTTGTTTAACTTGTCAAATTATTGGCCTGTTACTTCATACATATTTTGTAATATGCATGTGTTGTGGAACATGTAGACACTCATCAGAAATTTCATCCAGAAGTAGCTCTGATCAAAATCTACACTGTAATCAGGACCTCGTAGACTCGAGTCTACATATAAGTTTGCTGGAAAAATGTGAATTTCAGTTTATGGACTTTACAAGTTATTGGGAGGTCACATTTATATATCCCATGAAATAGAATACTTTGGAGAAACAAGCTCTTTAACTGTATTGTAGAAATAAATGTATATAAAAGCAAGAACATGACAACTGATCAGTGAGGCTGAATATTTTGACACACTTTTCTTTTTTAAACATATAAAACCCAAATCAGAAATGTGCTGCAAGAGCTATCTAATCAGATCTACTCTTTGTTGGCAGTTACTAATCAGAACAGTTTTTGACTATGTCATCCTAATCAAATTTCCATCTTTCTCCACAGAATAAAATGGCTATGGCATACAGTGCAGACACTGATCAGTGGGAAAACCCCTCTATTTTGGATCTACACTGTTTGCATACTTATGTATCAGCGTCCAGCATAAAATGGGTTTAAACAAGGACAAGTGAGTGCCTTTTTTTCAATTACACAGAGCATTCATGAGTTCTTGTCTCCTTGCAATACCAGCTGCCGCATTTGGGTACACATTGTGATACATATTAGGGTGGTTATCATTGCCCCTTTCAATAAAATCATTAATATCACCTTCATTTAAAATGCACAGATTGTGCAAAATGCATCCTGCAAGCACAGAGAAACGATGTCCACCTCACTATGTACTGTGATTTCTCTCAACCGCCGAAATCGTCATTTCAAATGGCCTATGGATCATTCGACAACTTGCCTTGCTGATGACAGAATCCTGTTGAACCTGCGTGCTGAGCAGTTAACCTACCATTATCTCTAAAAGCCTTTACTTTAGTGGATACGCACTATCTGCAATGATTATATTATTCTGGGCTAATAGTTGCCCATTTTCTGCCTTAGTAAAAATAATTGAGTTCCGCAAAACACGTGCATCATGACTGCACCCCGGCCATCCCGTGTATGCATCACGTATCGGCAGCCCGTTGTCTACAGCAACCTGAAATTAAGATTATTGTGTATTATCAATTAAAGTGTATTTATGCTGTTTAATCTTTCTTAGTGATAAATGAATATGTGGGGCCGCTGTGGCCGAGGGGTTTACAGTCGTTGACTAAAAATCTGTCAGCCTCTCACCGCTGTGGGTTTGAATCACGGTCGGGACTTCGGATTTTTTTTTCATGTGAGGAAGCTATCCAGATGGCTTGCGGTAGGTCGGGGGTTCTACCCGGGTGACCTCTGTACCTTGTACATAGGTCCCCCGAGGTCTTCCCCCCCCCCCCTGTAATTAGGTGGACGTCTCTTATATGACTGAAATACTGTCGAAGCGACGGTAAACACAACAACACAACAACAACAACTGCCGAGTTCTAATGTAAATAAATGTACATGTATGTGCGTATATGGCAAGTTGCGCTCGGGGTATTGAAGAATAACGTTAACCTTACATTTGAATATCGTTCAACAAGTGCTCTAACAACCCTGTTTATAACGCCGTGTACAGTCGACAGCCCTACTCCAAAGTACTGGTTTAATTCACCCATGCTTTCCTGATTGGACAAGTAAGCCAGAAAAATCAGCACCTGATTCGTAGTATCTATTTCCTCACGTCCACCAGGATACTTTGAACGTACTGAATCAGCACGCATGGTAAGATTTCTTCAAAAATCCCTTTACTTATATGGAAATGGTATCCTGATTCATGGTCAGGAAATTGTTGGATAACATTTTCTGCAAACCCAGTCAGACGGTTAACATGCGATTTATTCATTTTCTCCCAAATTATCATGAAAAGATTTTCATTTTGTATGATTTTGTTACTCAGAATAGTTGTTTCTGAGTCGTCAATTACACGATCCACAAAAGTCAGACAGAACCAGCGTTACGTTTTCCATGACGGGTAACGCGTGTTCGTACTCCAGGCGTTCTGTTCTTGACATGCGCAGTTCATCAATATTGATTGACGTCATAACCTCGAGTTTGAAGTGAAGTCGACTCAAGAGACATGAAACGGTCCGAAATAACGTATTTGCTCGTGATGAAAAAACAGGTGATCGGGATAGAACGAGATCTCGCTGAGACGATGAACATCTTGCAGACGCCTGCAGTAGCTTAACAAACCGTACTCATAACAGATCTACGGTCTAATGAGAAACATGCATATTTGGTTTCATCAACAATAAATTGAAGAGAAAACTCAGTATATTTGTGATAATGATATGCTATCTCGCGGTCCCATGATCGTACACGTAATTTGACGAGAGCTTCTCTTGACTTGCTCTTTCCCTATATAAGGGATGCGGATCTCTGTTAAGTTATTATGTCTATACTGTGTCATGCTCATTCTACTGAACTAGCAACATTTATAATGCAGTTACACATATTTGTAAATATGTCCATATATACTCCAAGGAAAAAGCAACACAGGGTAACTAGAATCTGTAGTAGCCAGCCTCAAGTTCTTACCCCTCAACCTTGCAATAAACCTCATATGATAGACCCATCTCATTCTGGAGCATTTATTTTATTTGAATAAAATCTTTATCTTTAAAGTTAACCTGTGTTTCTTTTTTCTTTTGAGTATATGTATTTCGGAAATGTTTCCATTTATATAAATGCATAATCATATATCAATAAATAATGAGGTCCTAGTTGCCCCTTGTTAATATCGCTGATTTTAGACATTATATTTCTAGACGATTGAGGTAGTGACAAGCGGACACATGTTTCCAGAGTTAAACTTTTCTGATTATCCTGGGTCATTCAGTTCGTTCTTAGTTTTTATTTCAAAGTTTGCTTTTTCGCTAAAATGAAAAGTAAAAAACACCAGTTTTAAAATCATTATTTTTCATTTGAGGTTATATTCATCAAATCGTCATATGTTTTTGTCATAAGAAAAACACGCACAGATATTACAAAAATTTGTAGCCAAATACTATCATGGCTGAACTTTATATCGCAAGCCATTCAAACAGTTTTGATCACCTGAATAAAACTCGTCTCAAATTGCACACATTAAGAGTTGGTTATTATTTGTTACATATAGCTAAGATATGTAAAATACAGACAAAACTAGCACTGTATGGATTTGTCATTTTAGAGAGATATTTGCCTGAAATAATTAGATTAGAGAAAAGTGAGATCAAAAGTGAAAAATAATACCCAAATATGAGAGCGTGAATGACATGCTGTGGTGAACACAGACAAATACACACCTTTCAAACAGACCATTATATCCTGCCCCATCACATTACTATACTATTGAACCGTTGTCGAGTCTATTAATCGTCGTTGAATGTTATTGATAACCTTGAAACAATAATGTAATATAAGCTACGTCAATAGGGTTATATCAAATCTAAAAATATGACAATATGAGCGGTAAAGCTAAAACAAATGAAGGCTTCTTGGCCTTAGTTGATAGGTTTGACAGAAATCAAATCTTCGTCAGACGGTATTCCAACCGGCTGGAATATGTATATACAACTAATGCGACACAAGTGATATTACTGTTTTGGCGTATCTATGAGACAATGCTGCCATCGACAAATGTTGAGATGTAATTGGAAACGTGTACTGTGGCGATTTGACTTTGGAATGGTAGTCACCGTTATTGTCTTAGTTTAACAGTAGTTTTAACACGTTTGTCAGTATAACGGACTGTTGTAAAGAAATCAGAACGACTGACAGTCTCTTGTACTGTGTGGCTGTGCATGTCCAAGATAGACATCTTGATACATAACGTGTTCATCTCTTCCTGTTTTAATGTACATCACTAGAATATCTGGGCCAATGAAGCGGACTTTGCATGCATACTGAGCTATTTCAATAACATTAGAACATCATATTGTTTCAAGTATTAAGAACCATAATTATTCACAATGAAGCCATATATTAAGCAATTATGAAAATGACCTACAGCTGTAATTTCCGATTTTGATTTTCCAGATTCTAAGAATTTACCCATTTATACTTGTAGCATTTACATGCTTGATTTAAAGAAACGTCTGCTCTTAATTCCTACTACCAAACTTTAGATTATACCGTTTGTGATATGTCTATCTTATAGTTTTAATGACAATGCATTTAAGTTTATTAATTATTTATTTAATATTATTTTATTGAATCTAATTGATCCGAAGATGATGCAATTCTAATGAGTTAATTTCTGAAATTGTGAACAAGAAAAATATATGTATGTAAACGTGTTCGTAACAATTGTATATAGACCATAAAAAGTTCCTCAAATTACGGAGAGTAGCCTTATAAACTAAGTGATATGGGAACAATGGTTTATTTAGACTTTATAATAAACTTATATATCGTAATAGGCACACAATTAAAAAATACACACACACAATATCGGGAGAAAGGCCGAAATCTGTCCAAAACACATCGAGGTTAGTTTTTCTCTGAATATTGAATAGTTGAGGCGTTTCTCACCTCTTTATCAAAATGTGACACTACAAGATAAGCATGTTAAATTGGAAGCATTTATGCTAAAAATGATTTTCCTATGTAGGTACAAACATGTTTTTAATTCAATGTTACTGAAAAAGATGCATCGCATAAGTAAGTCTAATATTATTCTTTTTAGATATTTATTCATTTCTAACGGTAAAATGTGTTAGTGCCTACGTGGAACTTGGAAAAAACACAGTATTTCTTATTCCGTAGAAAGTCTATAGATAATACCAAAGAAACATGATGACTTTGCCAACATCTATTGTTAGACTTCAATTTAAGACCCAGTATCTTATAACTGTTTGAGCTAAATTCGAATGCGCCTGCATCATAAAAAGCCTATATGCGAATTTAATCTCCGAAATGACCTCGAGAAATGTCTATTTACAGGGAAGATTCTCTCGTTTCTTTATTAGGCTCACAACACCGTCCATTGAGGGGTGGTACAGAAGTTCGTGGATTTTCTTCCTTCATATATCTCTTCTACGGCACACTATTGTTTCAAGTTATAACAAAAATCTACAAACTCCTTAATCGAAACATCCGTGATTGTACTGAACGATGTGTTTTAGAACAAGCTCCGCCCACGTTTCTCACTATATTAGCATATATAATCTGTTTGAACAACTAAGGAATCCGGGAGATTTCCCGTATATTTCATTGTTTGGACTTCGGGGTTAATTAAACCTCATTTGAGACTTACTTTGCCCGTATGAAATATGCGAAAATATATTTTTCGTAAAAGGTAATAGCTAAACTTAGATTTTACATTAATTTTATACTGTAAAACAATCACATAATGTACTTATATCACAAAGGATATTATATCAAAAAATATTCTAAATAAAGTGATATTTCACTCAATCTAATACCCTCAGATCATTTCCTACCAGCACGATACTTCCTCGTAATGCATTCCATATGGCATTGGACGTTTTATTTCATTATTTACGGAAATTAACAAGCCACTATCTTTAATATTAATATAAAATGTATGGAATAAATATGCAACCAGACGGGTTTTCGTAATATGAATGATCTAGTATTGTACTTATCGCCCGTTCATTTAATACACGTTTTAGATAGTGTCATTCAAGCTAAGGAAACAAATGCTAGTTATTAAAATGGTAATAAACTTTCTCTCTAAAATCTTAAACATAAATGACCCTGCACGTCAATTTAAAAGCCCGCCATTAGTTTGACAATCTGCTTTTAAGTGGAATGCAAATCCCAAGTGTCTTACTATTTTACTACTGTGTTTTAGTTTTATTTATTTGTAAATTGGTAACATCGAGTTTTCGTCTGTTTACGGTCAAACATTTGAGAGTGTGACTGCACTGATAAGTTATCTCTATAATTTGCGAAAAAGGTGTATGCATATTATTTGCTATAAAAACGAATAATTAAACACCGTCCCCGGTGGCCGAGTAGTTAGAGAGTCCGCTTCGGGAGCGGGAGATCGGGGGTTCGATCCCCGGACTCGACATACCATAGTCGTAAAAAAGTGGTACTGTTATAGCCCCCCCCTCCCCCCCCCCCCACACACACACACTGCCTGGCCCTCAGAATTTAAGTGTAGTTGCAGGACTGGCTGCCCGGTTTAGTTTAAACATATTTTATTGCCATACATACTTACATACATACATACAAAGAACAAACCAAAAAGAAGAATGCAAATGGGTCAAGCCACAAGTTCAAAAACTTAGTTACGGCTCTCCCCCATTAAACCTATAATAACATGCAAACTAAATGGCAGGTAATGATACAATGGAATTGGCAATAGAATGCAAAGTAAAGAAATAGTAAGTAAAATAAAGTAAATACTAAAGAATGAAGATACATAAGCGGAATATTACTGTAAGGTGTCGTATGTTTCGGTAGATAGATTAAAATTTATAAGTGTCGGAAAAAACATCAAATTATGATATATAAATATATATGTTTTATTTTTGTTTGTTTTTTGTATTTCCTTTTTATTTAAAACAATACACGGAAAGAAAGTGAGTATAGGGACAGGAAGAGAGAGAGAGAGAGAGAGAGAGAGAGAGAGTCATGAAGGAGAGAATGTAATAGGAGGCAACCCATCAAGTTAATCTATAAGCTATAAACCACTCAATTTACTATGAAACAGACCAACAGACACGCGCCAAGAAGTCAAGTCGTTACCCAGTAGGTAAAATAAACACAGCTAGTAGGCCTCGGCACGTGTCCCTTGAGTTATAACATCTCACGTGACATACAGCTACACATATAAACCTGAGGGTCGCCATAGAGAGAAGAAGAAGAAGAAGAATTGTCAAAGAAAAATAGAAGTAATTGAAGGAAAATAGACTTTGGCTTTGCATTTATGATAAAGTCTCCGGACAATATTAAATATGTATATCGGGACCAAAAGTGTTCACATGGTTAGGTTAATGCAGTCTAGAAACATATACATGTATTAGAAAAGAAAGAAAGAAAGAAAGAAAGAAAGAAAGAAAAAAATAAAATAAAGACAGTAAATGTAAAATCTAAGGTAAATAAATGACAGACAGATGACATTATGACGTAACACATACCAAATTCTCTCTCACTCCATATGATATCCTTCTAACACACACACACACACACATACACACACACACACAGATAGGTTATAAAAATCGATGCAAAAAAACAACAACAACAACAAAAAAAACAACAACAACAAATGCATTTATATATCTTACAAGGAAGAATAAGTTGCAATTGGGATATACATTTCACAGTATGCTATGATCAACTGTAATGTGATAATATTAAATGAATCTTTCTCAGTACTAACATAAAGGTTTCTAATATCACATATACAATTTTTAAATATAACTCCAAGACAAGGCCAGGATAAACATTAAAAGTGATAAATATTCTTGACTTATACGACTTGACAGGACGTGACATGTGTGATTGAAGTAACCCTAATATCACTACGTGAAGAAGAATATTTTAATTGACATAGTTTATATAAGATTTGATAACAGTTCGCATTACAGACTGTAATATACAAATTTAATTTAAATAGCATTTATTGTAACGTAACGTAACGTAAAAAAAAAAAGTATTATTATATTTCTAGAAATACCAGAACAAAATACACTACCGTCATCGATTAGACAAAATACAATTACGCTGAAAGGGTAAGATAGAGCATAATATCTCGAAACGACTTTACTCGACGTTAAAGGACACATGAATGCAGGTATAATCCTGACAGTGTCAATCAAGCTAGACAGAATAAGGACTGCGACAGTATTTCATTGACAAGCTGGGGAATACTGAATAGATGTATCGGGATAAAATTCGCGACTTTGAAGGCTACTTAACATTAAATACTGATTGACCGTGTTGGGATATTAACCAACAGTATATAGACATATGCGTATATATATACATACATACACATATATACCTATATATTAATTTACATATGCAACTATACATATACATATGTACATTTATCTGTACACACATTCACTACATATACATACAATTATTCACATATACATTGTATTTCAACTATACACGCACTCGCGCACGCACACACATGCACGAAAAACACAAGCACACACACACACACATTATAATTTGTTAACACATTAGCATTTTGGTAAAACATAATTAGAAGTAATTCGAAAATAAGGTATGTCACATAGTCAGACACATAATATGACGCGGGTTTACGAAGAAACTGATCATTAACTGTCTAATATTATACTCGCTAGATAAATTAACTTTAAAATTTGGCTTTTATAATCTTTGAAAACTAACTGAGATTAGTCTGAAATAGCAACATGGAATTTTTGAGAGAGAAAGGGTGATCAATATCGAACAGCAATATGACTTTAAAACAAATTTGAAGAAAGTAATATAATAAATCATCAATAACCAGTTAATGACGTAGTTCAGCACGAAGTTCGTAAGGTAAATATAATTATGGAATGCTATCATTCCATGTTTCTGTGCGTAGTAACATGTACTACATTTCTTTTACAAATCAGGACTGCCATAGTTCTGCACGAAGCTCACGGGGTATTCGGGTTCACAAGGATACATGGAATGTTATCTTACAACACGTAGTGAATATGTATTATGAAGTGTTTTAATGTACACATCTGAACACGGAAGTCATTTAATAATGAGTAGATCTTCTGTAGACGAGATCAGGTGTCGCGAACCGTCAAGGCGTTTAATGTAAATACGGCCATTATAGGACCAGGCACTGCTCAAAGACTTGTTTTTGACATGGAGCCTAGCTGCTTTTAACAATTCTGCACGGTTTCTTGTGAGGTCCTCGTTGATAAATACTTTCGGGAAAGAAGCACTGCCTTTAAGGTGCGATTTTCCACGGTAAAACTCATTCCGGGACCGGTATGACACAAACTTAACTATGATGTCGCGTGGATGCTTCTTGGAATCGACTGCTGCAGATTTAGCCTGGTGCAATCTGTGAGATCTGTCAATATCAGCTAATGATAGGTCAACTTTACATTCATTGGCCACAGCTAATATAATGTCATCAGTCTTTTCACCTGCTGTTTCAACCACACCAGAAATTCTTAAACAATTTCGGCGCGAGTATTGCTCAGCGTTGTCTAATTTCTGGGCACAAGAACTATTGATAGACTCAATGTCCTGAAGTCTCTTAGTGAGGGTAATGACTTCATCGTTTAAGCGTTTGTTCTCTGTTTCAATAGTAGACATTCTGTCATTAAAAGAAGATGAAATGATGTCAGCAACAGATTGAGCCATGGCTTTTACGCTCATATCAACTTGTTCGCTAATAGTGTCTCTAAGGTCATCCTTGATAGCCTGAGTGACAGCTTGGATAATGAAGTGGGCTTCCTGGTTAATAGGTTCCTGGCAAACGTCTACATCAAGTAAATCTGAGTCATCTTTAGAGTCGGGTATCTTCACTTTTTTGCGGGCTGTGATGAACATGACGAGGGACTAGGGGTGGAACTAGATAACTCCCGTTAAGTTGTTGAAGGGGTACTGGGGAATGTAGACATGTTTTCTATGTTTAATGTTCGACGTTAACGTAAATGTTCGATGTTAATGTTCGATGTTAACTTTCAATGTCGAATCCAATAAAATTATTCTATGCGGTATTCTATTATATGTAATAAACAGCTTACCGCTCAAACAGCTTACAGCTGAAAAACAGTCTTCCCGTTGTAGTCCGTATTATATATTATATTGTATTGTAGGAAGATGGTTTATTATATCAAAAAAATTATAAGTAAGTCCAGGTAGGTGAAACAGCACTATACACGTTTACTATAAACGTTTACACAGTACACATCATCTCCAAACGCGTAAGCGGGTAAACACAAAGGTCAGTGAAGTTTGAATCTTCTTTTGCTCGACAGAAAAACTCAACTTCCATCAAATTTCAAAGATTATTTCACAAATGAAATACATAAGTTGAAAACTCATAGTCCAAAAGTCATATCCAACCAAATATTAACACTTTTACCCACTTTTAACATGATTTAGAACAAAAATTTATCCGGAGAAGTTAACAACGTTTACTCCGCCATTAGATCACGTGACCGAAAAAGACTGACCGGTGTTAGGATAATGTGACTGGGTGTGGTATCATGCCACATGTCAACGGCGCGATACTGCAGTGTGGCAGCACTAAATCTGTCTCATGTAGACATCGTCTCCAAATGACTAAAATACTGTCGGTGGGACGTTAAATTCCCCCCCCCCCCCCCCCACAAAAAAACCCCATCTTGCATTATATCCGTTGTATACGCAAGATAGATGATTAAATCTGGGCGAACTAAAATGTTTTTTTTTTTATATTAAATGAAGTGCATTAACTAAGTACATACTGTCCAATAAAGAATGGGTGAAATAATTTCTGCAAACTAGAACTGCCATTTTCATGACGCAAATACCCCCCGCATGCCGCTTTGTCACAGGGATTTTAAAATGACGAGAATGAGGGTTACAGTTCTTGGGCACTGCACTTCTCTTCAATGAGATCTATCCACATATGAAGTTTCATCTTGAAACCTTTTATCCTTTTTGAGTTATGGTCCGAACAAAAATTAAGTGTAAACATTTACAAAGGGCAATAACTCCAAAATTATGCAATAGAGAATTATAATTCCTGGTCACTTCACCCCACACCCCCCACCCCTCAGGGTAAAAAGTCAAAGGTCGAATATTTTGCTCGGGATTTGGTATTACAGCAATTTTGTAAACTAAGTCACTCTCTGGAAATCAAAGCGCACCATGCGACTGGATAATAGCTATAATTCTAAACCCAATTCTGAAGGTATTGAAGCACTTTTTGAATTACGGCCCGCACAAAAATTAAGTATGGAAATGTACAAAAGGCAATTACAATCACTCCAATATTATGCGACAGAGAGTTATGATTCTTGGTCACTGCACTCCTTCTTAGTGAAATCTATCCACATATAAAGTTTCATCCTGATAACTGTTAAACTTTTTGAGTTACAGTCCGGACAAAAAACACACACACACACAAAAAAACAACAAAAAAAAAACGACAGACGGCCGGACAGACAGACAAGCTGAATCCAGTACATCCCCTTGCAACTTCGTTGTTTGGGGGGTATAATGACACATAGTGACAAAGAGAGCGGAAAACACGCATATACATGTGAATTGAATCTGTATAAATCAACGTAATGACAAAGGTCATTGTATCTCAATTATAAGAGTCCTTGTATTTTGCTATTATATAATTATGATAACTTGTTTTATTATTAATTGATATGGTACTACGGAAATATTGTCCCATCGCTATCTATTTCATCTGAATAGGTCATTGCTCTCTATGAGCTGTTCTGACCACTTACTGGAACGAGCCAGTTAAGTGATATTAGTTTTTGACCATATGCCTTATTGTCCCATGAAACTAAGGCTTCTGATGCTTTACTGCGAATTTATGATGCCCACCGGAAGTAAGGTATTTTTCTAGAATATTCGAATACCAGTCTTATGAGCTAAATTGTATTCAGCTTCTTTCGTGATGTTGATGACATCTGACTCCAATAGATCTGTATTTATTCTAATTAAGTAAGCTATTGAGTCTGGTTCTTTTATGTTTCCATTCTAAACTGAAAACATGTATAAAATACGACTTTTGTCGTCGACTCCAACTAATGTCACACATTCCTATTGAACAGAGTGTGTCATGTGTTCATACAATGTACTGTATTGTTTGTCAGTCATAAAAATTTGTATAATTATGTACATGTCGATAATATAGCACGTACCAAAAATAGTATTTACATTTTATTTTGCCATTGGTTTGTGTAGTTTAACCGATGACAGTTTTTCAAAAATTTGGAGACAATGTATTTACTTGAGACATATATAGTGCTGCAACACAGTGTAGCATCACGCCGTAGACATTTGGCATGACATAGAGTTACATTAACCTGACACCGGACAAACCAGTTCTGGAACTACCCTTATATGTTGAACGCCAAACAAGGGAGCTATAGGGAAAGAGGACCAGATAACGAAATCCCTATGTCCAGAGCACTTTGTGGCTCAATAGACATAGCCCGAAGGAAGGCTTTATGGGAAATCCTTGACCCCTAATTCCGGTACAAACAGCTTTTACTGCTAGAAAATCACCAACACCCTTATATGCTTTGCGTCAAACAAGGGAACTGCTATACCATTACAATTTCAAGACACTTTGATATGTCGCGACCGGGAATCAAACATAAGACCCCCCCCCCTTCCCGAGACTGACGCTCTTACCACTCGGCCAGGGGTTATTGTAAGTGTGTCACCATTTAATTAAAAAAAATCATTTTGTTTTCCTCCTTTTTTTAATTAGTATTTTAAACTCACCTTTCCTTTGTTTTGCATTTCGTTCTTGAAAGATAAGTTGTTCTATTGTTGTGGTTCCTGGCCACGAGATATAACTAGGAAAAACAAAGAAAAACGTTTCTTAGATATAACTAAAAAAACAATAACAAAAAACAAATCTCGCTAACTCGTGGCCAAGAATTACTTAGAAAAAATCTCGCTTACTCGTGGCCACAAGTTACTAAGAAAAGTACACACACACACACACACACAAAACCAAAAAAAAAATAAAATCCTAACTCGTGGCCACGAGATATAAGTAAGAAAGAAATAAAAAAAAAAACATCGCTATCTCGTGGGCCACGAGTTAACTGACCAATCAAATTGTTAGATTTTAAGTTACTTACTCGTGGCCACGAGATTTGTTTTTTTCTTAGTTAGTAACACGTGGCAGAGGAAACTTGCAAATCAACAGCCAGAATATTGAAGAGAACAAGTGCTATCCTTGGCTACAATCTGTTATAAGAAAAACAAACAAAAAAACAAAAAACATGCACTTTAACGAAAAAAAACTTTTTCTATACAAAAAGATAAAAGCCATTTGATTCTTCACAGAAATGCCCAACTGTTTTCTTTTCACTATAAAGTTTTAATGCCCATTATATTTCATAATGATGCAATTTCATGAAGAAGAAAATATAAAATAACATTGACATATTGTAGACTAACACAAATAGCACATGGTGTGTACATATTTACTGTAAAATAGCAGTTAAACGCATTGAAAATGTTGATCAAATTACGCATTGGATGTCAAAAAAATCTCCTTGTTCATATTTTGTATTGGTGAGTATTCCCGAAGACGTCTGACAATTTCCTTCCGAACATTTGTTATCTCCTACGTCATCAATTTAACACTGGTGATTCGTTAACGGAGACATACGGACGTCAATGTGAAACAATAGAAAATTGACTATGCGGTATATGCAATTTAGGTAATTTTGTAAACAATTGCATACTCTTAAGCAAAATATTCTTTCCTATGTATGCATTGTAGTAATGTTTTCGACAACAAGTATGAACAAATTGCATCTGTAGCACACATCTTGCTTTTCTGTTAGGAAATATACACTGCTATTGAAAGAATAATAGGCCTTTAATTTCGTTTTTAGATTGTGTCCCTTTGTGTGAGTGTCTGTTGAGGGGGGAATTGACTTGTTTTGGCCTGACTATCAACTGATGTTTTCAAAAGACATAGACACCCAGTCTGTAATACTTGCCAAAATAGTTTAAACTATGCAAACATTACAAACTGAAACAATGCAACTACAGTGGACATGAAATGTTAACTTAAAAGTAAATTCTTTCTGGAGACAATAATCTAATTCTTTACAGACACATATGTTGATACTAAGAAATTTAATTTTGAGTGCGATTTACTGAGAGTCTCGAGATTATTTAATTTTGTCTCTAAAAGTATTGTGAAAACTCATTAATGCTACAGCAACGTTAACATACCAAGACAAAATTTGCCTAAAGACATAACTATGATATTCCTATGTTCGAAATTAGAGATTAACTTTTCAGAAAATCAATTTACGTAGCAGATACGCATCCATTTGATCACAGCAGACTTCTCTGGACCCTCAGATGGCAGTGTTGAGTGTTCACACATAATGATTTATGTAATGGATAAAGAAAACTTATATAGGTCTTATGTATACAAATAATTTCATAATTGAACAGTATTCAACATATTAAATATAAAATATTCCGTATAGTGTAGTGAAAAAACAACGGATTAGCTCACGGCAATGTTTTATTAGGGGTTTTAAAAATTATGTTTTAACCAGAATAAAAAAATTGTTTTATACATAATCTGTTGCCTCCATTTTGTACAAAAACAGGTATTATTGTATGAAGTGGTACCAGGTTTATTTCCCATATAGCCTGGAGATTTACGGGGACGCATAGGGAGCTATTATGTCCCAGTCACACTGTTAAAACGTTAATAATGGATGACACCTACTGCTTTAATAACACGTACATTTAACGGCACATAAAATCATTGGTATCCTTTTTCTAAGTCGTTTGTTATCACAGAAATGTACGTTCCTATACGAGGAAGGTTCAATAAACATAATTGCTACTTTGCCTGAAAACCAGAAAATAAAACAAGCATAGAACAGTATATTAGTACACACCCTTTATGCAACGTTTCAACGTTTTGATACGATTCTGAAAAAACACCTTCATAAGCTTTTAGGGGGGTTAGTATGGAGGTACATGAAAATGGCTGAGTCTAAAGCATTTCGATATATCTTAATATCCGAGATCCGCAAGGTATTTTGAGTTTCGGAAATAAAAGGATGACACAAAGGGTGAGACCGAGCGGGTTTTTGAGGGCACGTCTTTGTACTTCAAAAACTGTGACTTCTTAGCCGGAGTATTGTCAGGCAATAAGGTCGTACCTAATAATTCAAGCACTGGGCGTCACATTTTCTGAAGCTTTATCAGTGCGACGTCACAATATACTTTGTAAGTAAATGTCTTACTACGTGGAATCGCTACTTGAGCAGATTCTCTAGGACTATCACGTGGCCTTCTTGATACTTAAATTCTTGGTATGTTTTTCTGTTTGTTGGCCCATATACGTATGTTACTGCACTTTCTAGTTGGCTGGGAACAATGAAACCATGTCTCGCCACCAGTCACTAGGTTAGATAATGTTAACTGATTTAATCATATTTTTCAGGCTGTCGAAATACAATTTTTATTTTGGACCTCGGTCAGAAAATACTTTTTTTTTATTTTAGGATATCCATTTGGCAGGCAGCAATATGCCATACTTTCGAATTGTGCTTCGCGATCATAAAAGCTGATTCTGTCGAAATACCAGCAGCTTTTGTTAGCTGATGCGTTGTCAAATGTGCATCAGATGATTTTTGTTTACCTTTTGGATTTGCACTAGGTGGCATTGCTTGCATTTGTTCACTTTCATCTCACCCATTTAGACTATCTCATGACTGTTGAACATGACACAATGCAATTTCCATATGCAACACATCCGATTGCTTTGTCACGTTTTCCTGATTTAAATACCCATATTTCTTTACTAATTTCATTTACCATGGCATACACAGTGAGTACGAGCACACGCACTTTGAATGCATTAAGATGAAAGCCAATAGACCTATTTCAAAGTCTGTTATATCAACAGGTAGCTAATGAATACGTGTATCCCGGAATTTACGCAAAAAAAAAAGAAAAACAAAAGCTGATTCGGTAGTTCTACTGAAATCAAATCCACGCATCAAGAGTTCGCTTTGTTGGTGATTTCTAACTGTTAAAGCTGTTTGCACCGGAATGATGAGTCCTGGATTTCCCATCAAGCCTTCCCTCGGACTATGTATATTGATCCACAATGCGTTCTAAAATAAAGCATGGATATTGTGGATTTCATGTAGCTGGTCCTCTCCTTGCTTGGTGTTTAGCATATAAGGGTAGTTCCAAGACCTATTGGCCCGGTGCCAGGATAATGTGTCTGGGTGTGGTATCATGCCATATTGTCTACAATGTGATACTGCAGTGTAGCAGCATTTTATCTGTCTCAAGTAGACATAGTCTCCAAATGACTGAAATATTGTCGGTGGAAAACAAACAGACTGATTGGGCGAGAAGAAAAGGTCATGTGCTAAAATAAAGTTGTCTAGGGACACTTAAAGAAACATATTAGAAAAGCGAGAATAACACTTACTAACTTACTTATTTATACTAAAATATTTTTCAAACAGCCAAAATAAGTAAGTATAGGTTTTATTAAAGTGACGGCCAACCATTCCTGGAACTACCCTTATATGCTGAGCGCCAAGCAAGGGAGCTACATATACCAGAACTTTTTTATTTTACGACTTTGATATGTCACGGCCAGGGATCGAACCTACGATCTAACGCTCCCGAACGGAGTTTTTAAAATGATAAACAAGTACATTAAATTATTCTTTTCCTAAAACAACAACAACAACAAATGCAACAACAAAAGAAAAACAATTTTTGGAAGAGAATTTTTTAACACTTTTCTACTACAAGGATTTAGTTTCATTTTGATTTATTTTCAAAATTTCTTTTAAATTATTATTTAAATTCAACTAGTGTTGCAGAAATACAATACCTTTTACATACATACATCATGCAGGTATTTTATTTATTTATTATCGTTTATTTTTTGTTATAATAAACATTTTTATTTCTTTACTTATTTTGATATACATAGGGTATCATTTTGATGGTAACGTGATATATTTTGTAAGATACAATTTACTCTCACATATCTTCAACAGAAAAGGAGATATTTGAAAACGTGACTTTGCGAGAATAGGACAATTTTTTATGTGCTTTTGTGAGGTTTAGACTAGTTGCAAGTCTTTGTTTAATGTCTTTATTGGGTGTATCTAATTGAAACTCCATTTTATTGTCTCAGGAATAGGTAGTCGTAGGTCCATTCCACCTAACCATACCACTCTACAAAATATTGTGATGACTAGGTACCCCACCCACTAATATTATGATGTAGCTTTGATTTCAATTATTTCATGGGTTTATACAAGTATTCAAACATTTATGTATTATCTGAACTGTTTAATAATCATATTGTCTAATGTATACCTGTCAAAACTAATGATATTGTAGTTACTATAAAATCATTGTTTATATTCAGTAAGTAAACAAGAAGTTGTAAGTCTACCATGTTGACGACGATGTCATAGAGCACTGTATGATGTCATTTCCGTTTATTCAGATGATCAAAAGATGTGAGGTTTCATAGGGGGAATGTATTGTAATAGTTTTCTCGTTTAGAAATTTCTATAGTTTTATATTGTAAAACCAAGACATAAAGTTATTTTAGTGATTAATATAATGCTCTTCTACGTAATTGGGGTGTAAAAAGTACTTTTGAGGTTGCGAGAGAGGCGTTAGAATTTTTAGAAATCCCCAGGAAGCCCTTTTCTAATGGATTTTACATGCATGTTTTCTTACAATCTTTCATTCCCTAACAGTTTCATACACTATAAGCAAGTTATATAAGGCTTTGCGTCTGCTTGTTACATCACTCCGCTATCTTTAGGGCTAGGACTCTTTGATATTTTTGCTAACTTTCATTTATTTTATTAGTTTAATTCGTTTGTTTAATAGAGTCATATTTAAACTCTACTTTAAATAGAAAACAGAAGGTTTAGATAAGAGATTAAAGAATTGATATTTAGTTGCTTACATACAAGGCCATCACCATAATTATGTAGTATCTTTTTAAGATTACAGCAACATCTCGGCACGTAACAATATAACAAGGACTTGGGTTAAATGGCTGCCGAAACAAGGGTAACAAGCAAATTCTTTGAACTTATATCGCCGGCCAAAATGACGTAGGTAGCCATTAAATGAAAACAAAAAGTTGAATCATTCCAGCACTGGAAGGGTTAGACCTTGTCACTTTGACCTTATGTGATACATCCGAAATTAATTCAGACATCTCTTTTGAAAAATAACAAGCAAAATCAATTAAACAACTATACTAATTTGCCGAAAAATTAGGATGTGATACAAACAAATAATCAAGGATGAGAGCTATGGAGGTTTTGACTAGGTTAATTCATAGTTTACAACTAAATCTGCCATATCATGCATGGTTACAAATAATCTTCTTAGCTTCGCCGAGGCATTTAACATTGTTTGTTTGTTTATATAAGAAATACCGACGGCCAAGTGTTACTGTATACCCAGAAAATACTTAAGGCGGCATGAGCTTTTCTCGTTTTTAGTCATGAATATCGTTTTAGACACGTTCTAGGCATTTGGTTTTGTCGCATAATATGATTAATCAGTCCATTTAATCTACCAGTGATAATCTAGAGGAACGTACCGAAGGACCGGAGAAAATGCAGTTTATTTTAATGCGTTTGTACTTGGTGTGCACTTCGGACCTGTGATTCAGAAAATATCATAACATCAAATTATTCTCAGATGCTTTCAGTATCAATACCATCTTTAACATTGGTAAATGATGAAATACAGGAAAATTATTTCAATATAATGCATATGAGACTGTATGGAAATGATCAAGCAAATAATGAGGAAATCAGATTAGTTGTGAGATCATGACCAAAATGTGTGACTGCCCGCGTGTTTGAAAAATGATGAGCAAAAATGCACAATGAGAACTCCCATATACATGTACATTAAAAAATACTTAACTGCAGACGAAGGTGTATGTTAATGGTCGATAATACACAGGAACAGGACATCACATGTACACATACACATGTACTTAAAATAGAGAAACACCAAGAGCTATCATTTAGAATGGCCAGTCCGCAAACGGACCGGCTAGGATGCTTAAACCAGGTTTCAAGGGACTCCAACCTCGCACTTCCTGAAGTTATTTCTCTGAAAAGAAAAGTGTAAATAAAAATATCCAATCAAAGTGAGACAACTAACTGTAGGCACCAGTATGGAAAGAAAAAATATATTGAATTAATCTAATTGGAAATATAATTGTATAAAATCCATAGCAATGACAAAGGCATTTTTTGTTTAGCTTAGACCTGGATACATAGAGCCAATATTTAATTCCGATATGACTAGCCAGTCGATGGAAATGACCACTTTCACGGACTGAGTGGAGATATGAATGAGTGGAAATATTAAGTGAAGTGCGCAGTTTGTTAGACCGGCTGTGATCGTTCCATCATTCATCATTGTCTTACTTTCACGAACAATTAAATCTGACTTTGCCGCTTGCAGAGTTTATTAAAGAGCGGTCATAGAACATTTGACATGATAATTTAAAGTCTCTCACTGAATTAAAGCAGACCGACTGGCAGCCATGTCTGCTTTGTTTTCGACTGCATGCTCAATAGATTCATTTTGATGTATGGAATTTATCAAGGCATCATATTCCAGTCTCCAGAACTTTTATATCTCAATCACTAGAATAGTAGAAACTAGCACGACCTTATCTAAACACATAATGAGCTTCTACAAACGCCCTGAGAATAGACGTGTTGTTCAAATACTTGAACATCAATAAATATTTCAGCAATGATTAGAGCAATTGTTCTCTTGATCGTTATCCTATTCATTTCAATTTTTATTGAATGTATTTGCTTATAAGGTATTCTAATTTCATAATGACTTTCAAATCATTATTAAGCTGTTCTTGCCCACTCATATGCCTGTTTACATTGATGTGTAATACATTAGATTGTCATTCAATGATAATGATTGTTACTTGTACTTAGGGCATACCTTCGTTTTTAGTCTTGTTCTTCATATTTATTTCATATATTGATTCGGTTTGAAAAATGTGTTTTTACTCTGAGAACAAAATATATTTTTAAATAAACGAATGAATGTATTAGTAATATACTTAGACTCTATTATACAAAATAAAAGCTCCAACTATAATGGAAGAATTTTATCCACGTGCTGCAGTTAATTTAACCGTATAACGTAATATCTTAATTTACATGCGTACCTAATTTCTATTGTGTGTGTTGAATTTATTGTGTAAGAAAATGTGTACACGTCTATATTGAGACGAAAATAAAGATATATAGTGTTATGCAATAGGTACACCGGAATTCTAGGTAGTCAATTTGTTTGCACAAAACAAACTTTATTTGTGATAATAATTATGGGCATTTAGCCTAGACATGAATGAGAAAGGTGGTGCTCTAGATGCCCTGTTAAAAACGTAAATGTGCATTATGTTGACCATCAATGAGTGTTACTGTTATACACATACATCTTTTATTTCGTCTCACCATGTTTATGAGTACGCAGTCGCAAAATGCAGACATTATTGCTTATGGTCACACACATATACTCACGCGCACACACACACATAGACACAATACATACAATACGAATATATTAAGAGTCATGATCTTTAAAATTAAAAGTAATGTTATGTCAAACCTTACTAAAAAAAAACAGTCATTTTTAGATAGATTGGTTGTCACCAAAAACATGGCCATTGTCCAGTTGAAACACTTAAGCTGAGTTGCAGAAATTTATCTTGAATGCCTATACAGGGATTCGCGAGACCTAGGTCTGATCCAACTTTTCTGTTTTCAACCGAATCAAGTGGGATGATGGCCTTAACTAGGATACCTGTTAATCAACACTGTCATCGACATCAGGTAGAGCTGTGTGATGTGACAGTCTGGCAGTGACTGTCCTGCCATATCATTTTCTTACTTTCCTTTGAGAGGGACACTGCTTGTTGAAGAGTGGTCTAAGCATATTTGACATACCAATGTTTGGTTTCTGAAACCAAAAAGCAATGCGATCTATGTTGCTCGCGAAATGATCCATACTTGATGTACGACGTGTGCACTCATTCGTCATCTCCCAGTCGCCAGAACTCGCATGGTTCACTATTAGATCTGTGGAACACATTACCATATAATAAAATATATCAACCCATGCTATCCAGATCCACTAGAGCAGGGTAAAAAGTCAAAGGTCGAATATTTTACTCGGGATTTGGTATTTCAGCAATTTTGTAAACTAAGTCACTCTCTGGAAATCAAAGCGCACCATGCGACTGGATTAACATGAAATAGTTATATTTCTAAACCCAGCGTTTCTGAAGGTATTGAAGCAATAGTGGCAATGGTCATTTGACGCCAAAAACTATACACGCTGTTGCTACAGAGGTATTTTAAATCGCCCTTTGTTTGTTACATAATTATCCGGAGTTAGGGTCATGAACCCTGCATTCATAAATTCTCTTTTTTCAGTACTAGTGAACATGACGTATACATTCTATCTGTTGTTGTGTATGTTTAGAAATTGACAAGGTATTTGATTATTTAAGATACTAGAATGTTTTCCTTTCTATTTCAAAGTTAAGAAATGCTCTGGAAGGAACCTAACTCGCCGTGTAATATACTTATTACACTACAACCGTCAACCCAGGTGCTCACTATATAAATGATTTTCCATACAACTGCGTTTAATTCGTATATCACTAAAACACCTATTTTAAATTTTTTAAAATTCTGAATGTATGCGAAGGAAAAGGGTTAGAAATAAATATATTTGTGTTGAAATATAGCAGCATTGCGTGGCGTCCTAAAGCAAAAAGTGTCATCAGTGATTCATTTCATATTTTGCAGATAGGGTTTGTAAAATTTCATTAAATGAAGTGATAAGTCACGCAATCAATATCATGTATGAGACTGACAGCAGTGGATCTACACTTCATTTTGTCGATAAAGAATGAGGATCCTCTGCGACTCAATTTACGTGAAAGTCGTTTAAAGTATCAAACGTCACTGACATAATAACGTTGCCTAATTCTACCTGGCGTTAATGTCGCTTCCGCCCTCTACAAAAGTTGTTCTTTTTCATTTTTTCCAGTGTTTCTTTGGAGTCATTAAACGATATCTCTGAGTACAGGTGAACATTTGAAACCCATACAGTCATTAGGGTTGTGCACGTAGAAAGCATGACCATTGCAGAGCAGAAAAGAACGAAAAATATTTCCGGCTGGTACATTGGTTCATCGTCGTGGGCTCAATGATGTATAAGTATATAAGTAAATAAGACTTAATAATAATTTGCAAAGAATATCTGAGAACGCATTCTTCAGAAACTGACATGTTCGTTTAGGTCCCGCTGAATTTTATCCAACTATATAATGGCGTTGCCTCACAATATAAGACGGTGACATGCAAAACATGCACATTTCCACTTCATATAAAGTCAGATTGACCCAAAATATTGTCAAAACGATACAACATATAGCTTTAACGACTTTTCATCAGGGTATTGTCATTCAATATATGGACGCCAAATCAACTCTATGGCTCGATTAGGCCATTGATCTACTCAATTTATTATATAGCCTATTATTTGATATTGAATATTGAAATTTGAATTAGATATATAGAAATACATATAAACATATGCTAAGTGTGTGGTAGCGTTTGTATATTTATATCATTAGACATACTGGCGGTAAATGATAATCATTTATTTAATATTTGACTTAATTGCGTCAGGACAACATGATCTTAAGCGATTAGGTTATGTTACAATATTCAACAATACCAACAAGAGCAAACAAATCTGATGGACCAAAGATGATTGGTTCAGACAGAGGTCAAATTCTTTTATAACGAGGTGAATTGATTCAGTTTTGTCACTTCAGGTCGATATTGGAAAGAAGTTTAATATTGAGAACCAGATTGAGCTACTCTTCATAGATCAACTTACATATGTAACTATCACTAAATTCTCCGCCTATGTGCTTTATTTACGAGCGGTATCAGTACATTTGACATAATAATTAGCAGTTTCTTTCTAAGCAAAAGAAGGCCAACTTTTAACATTGTGTGTACTGTTTCGACTGCAAACTCAAAGACTTCATCTTGATTCATGGAGCATTCACCAAAGCGTCACTTCATTATGAACCACATTATTTCCACCATTGGACATTCAAAGGCTTACACAGTTTCACACATTATGATCCAGTTTATTTATTTTACAGCTCTCTCGCGTTGTTTACTGTATAGAAAATAACATATTGGCAATATGTTAAGCTCTTTCCTTCTAGACCTTTTTCATTATGTATTCTGAAACATATTCCAGAGAAATCTATGCTATGTGCTACAACGTAATTGTTTGTCAATATTTTTCTGTCTATTACTTAGTCTTTTGCAAGACTGGGAACGATAGCATAGGGAATGAATCTTCTGTAAGAAACTATTTGTTATGCAATGAAGCGACATATGCATTTCCCAAACGTTTTCATTATATTCAGCAATATTTACTCACTTCAATTTCATTTTCAGAGATATCCTGATACCTTCATTTATTTTACAGAATTTTAGCCATAGGGTATAATAAAAACTTTGCCTTATATCTTATCCACAAATGCATAGATGGTGCAATTTGTAATATTTCACGATTTAGCAGAAAACCCGACGTAGTAGAGCAACCCCGTGTATCTTTGAATTTGCATTCAAAATCAGTTTATCAAGTTCAGAGACTTAAACTCGGACAACATCCTAGATGAAACGCATAAAAGCCAGTACCTTTACGATTAACACGTTGATATTGATGATGGTAAATATGATGCTGATAAAAATAATACTAAGATAAAAAATTACTCCAACTTTTATCATACTGTCATTTTTTTCACCTGATGTTATACTTTTATCATTTAACTCAAGCTAATAACTAATTAATTTATTCATATGTAGCAAATGTTTGTTTCTCTAATGTCTTAAATATAGTATTCGCCTACTAAAAATAAACAGGTATTTAAGGTATGGTCCCTGTACTGGTTCCGCTACCTCTTGGCCCACTTAACCTCTACTAAGATAAGTAATTGACCCAAATGAAACATTGGTTATCTCCGTGAAAAGCCATGAGGTCCGAAATGTACCGGAACCATTACAGTGACTTTACCTTAAGTGATTAAATCAAATTTAGTATCTTCTGTTATGATGCTGATTTTGCTTTCATTGTTGTCGTTTGTAGTAATGGTGATGATGATGGTGATGATGAAAATGATCTAATGGTGATGATGATGGAATTATTATTAATCATTAGACACATATTTAAAGTTCAAATCCATTAAAAATACCTCACTGAAAATTTAATTTGAATTATATTGAGGACATACAAATATAATAGCGGTAATCGAACTTTTCTGTTTCTCAAAGATAATGTTGATATCCTTCAGTCTGATCTTATTAAAGCTCACTCCAGACATCTACATTTGACGAATTTCCCTTCAATTTGACGATTACACTAGGTTATCTACGATATTGTGAAGAAATTTCTCGCCTGCTAAATAACTATTGTGCCTAAAACACGAAGCCTCCTCAAATGTTACCATGTCCTGATTGATTTTAATAATTATTATCAAGTATTTGTTAGTCTTTCTCCAATTTAGATCGCCATTTAAGTAACTATCTGATGCTAACAAATCAAACTTAGGGTTTCCGATTGTACAAACAATTAAAGTCAATTTAAACTAGTACTTCTTCAGTTGCTAAGTTAGGGATTGTTTATTTCATGAAGCAAATTAAACGGAAATCACGATGAGGAACGGCCACGAGAAATGTGTATTTAAAAGAATTTAAAAGAATTACGACATCATAGTACTAAGAATACACTACACACATATTCGACCAAACTAACAATTAAATTGCCTCTCACTGAATAGTCCTGTACAGTCATCCTTAACTGCTACAATTAATAGATTTATTATTGTTGCCAAAAACAATATGCTTGAACTATATTTAACTATATCAATATTTACCTGTATACAGCACTTAAATAACTGGCTATTTAGGATTGTTTATGAATGTTGATCCTGCTCACTCAAGTTATATAGAAATACTAAATAAGTAAATCCAAATCAGTATTTTGCCATCAAAATTAGATTATACAATAAGTCAGAGCTATGTTGGTGAGGGAAAATCGATGTACTAATTTTAGTTAAAGTTTTCAAAGCTGAGCACAGTCGTTCTGATCAACAGTATTTGAATTTATATATTTAAAAGAGCAGTGCATATTTGTAGCTTGTCAGTTTTTTTATTAACAATTTTCATTACATAAGATCAGTACATTACAGTCTGCTTGTATTTTATCTGTTGGAATATTATGTATGTTTATTCCAAAAATTGTTTGTATATCTTACAGCTGATTGCAAAATGATTTTGAAAACACATCGAGTTTTTTTTTTTTGCGGATCCCGTCCGACCTCAAGGAATCGCATGACCACTGTATGTAAATATGTATTATCATTATCATTATAGCTTCTGTATTGACAAGTGACATTTCCTGACACAAATACAAACAGTATTGATGGATGATATCATATATACAAAAGTCAAGTAGCTTTTCAAACAACATATATCATACGTTATATGTATTGCTTTCACCTCCTTAGTTTACATTCCTGTAATGTTTTAATACACTGTCTCGGCATCATATTATGACTGGTGCCTTTGAAACATGCATGCTATCGATATCATATGTCTGTATGAAGTGTCTTGTTTATGTTTATCAGCTACAATATGTTTCATAGTTTGCTACCTCAGTCACGCAGAGTCTGTTGTTTTTTTTCTTGACATCTGATGAAAATGTGAAGTTCTGTACATTTAGTACAATCCAAACATTTGAAGATATAGGAACGCTTTAATTACTTAGTTGTAAACAGACAAAAGGATCCGAAGTTTGGACATTTGACATTCTATATATAAAACATCTGAAGTTCCGTAACAGCCAACTTTAATATGATCATATTTGGAATATATTAATTAGAGTCTTGTATGGCATGACACACATTTACAGAATACAAATAAACTGACGACATGCAAATCTTTGCTGCAGTTCGTAGTGCTTATCCCTTGCCTTTAGGAAACAATACAATAATTTTATAGTTTTCTTTTTATAATACATATTAATCTATATCATTTTGAGTTACATTATTTTGTTACATTAATATAATCATACGTGCGTTGCATATTACTGATGCATATTAAAAGCATTCTCTTTCTAGAAAACTACGACAGTTTGTACACGAGATCTAAGATTTTGATTCAGTTAATTGTTTTTAGGACAAATGAAGCGCCGGTTTCCTTATAAGAAAACGGATTCTAAATTATATTACTCAGCATAAAAGATGACAGAACTGTATTCAAGGGATCGTTGACTTAATGTATCACATTACTTTCTCCTTTTGAATAAGCCATCAAGGACGCGACCACCCGAATCCCCCCCCCACCCACACTTGAATGTCGACAACCGAAATGTCAGTCCAAAGAATGCTGTGTATGTCCAGCTACATACGACAACAGCTCAAATTGTGTGTGGACTTCTTTAAATAGCAATAAACTTTAAATTGTTTTCAATAATGTACAAATCCTTGAATTCGCTCCCTAACATACTGATAGGAATAGCGTTGGACCATATTAGCAACTGAATCTGCTTCTGTCCCTACACACATACCCTCATTAATCAAGTATAAAAACGCATGGGACCATCCATAATATTTTCAAGGACTTAAAGATTTTTTTTCAGAGGTTGTAGATGAGCTAAATTTTTTTTTTTAGATTACTTATTTACAAAAAGAACACATATAGTAAAGATAAAAGCATGATTTTATCCGAGATTTTGTTTAAGAGGATATTGGTGTCCATTTGTTACAATTCATTCTGCGTATTGTACCAGTACCAGGAGTATCTATACTCATTGTCTGTAGTGTTTTGGAGACTATGAAATGGACACATGGAATTTTAAAGACTAAAACAAATACATCTACAAGTATACTCCTGGCTCCATGAAAATGATATGTAAATTTGTTTGTTCTATGAATCATGACGGGAACTTTTTACATGCAACAAACAAAGAGAGTACACATGCAATATTATTGCAATGATGGTATGTGCAAGTTCCTAAGGAATACGAGGATCCTGCAAAAAGTTCTTCCACGAATGGCCTTCCGTAGTTTTATCCCAAGGCTTTTAGAATGCATTTGAATAGTGTGTCTAATAGCTAACGATGTCCTTTTCTTTCATGCAAATTGCTATTCAAAGGCATGGTTATTTTAAATTGAAGTACATGCAGATAAATACACTGACCAATTTACTTGTCACATTGCAAAATGGACGGAAATACGGTAATTCGTAGTTATTTAGATGCCGCATTATACTTTATATACATTCAAGGCAAACATTTGAGGAATTGCGTGGTATATTTTGACGTAGGACTAGGGGTTGAGGTTAGGGTTACAGGTGGGTTAAAGCTTTTAAAGTTTGGAATCTATCGGTAGGAGATGATACTCGATCTAGTAAGCGTAAAAGCGCTGTTACCAAGCCAAATATCCTAGAAGTAATGTTACTACCTTGTGTCTCGCTAGCGCTCGACACGGTAGTAAATCCGTCCCTATATACTCTATGGAGCAGAGCGGTCGTGATTCACAACCGCTGATTTTTCAAGAAGATGAAGCAAAAATATGCAACTAAAAACACATTGGGCTATCTATTGACAATTAATCTCCTACCACAAAGCGTGAAAAGTATCGTCAATGTCATTTTCGAAGTTTGTAAGCACTTTTTCTGAAACCGACGTGTGTTACTGTATTCTAATCTGATCTTCCGGTATCATTCAACTCGGAAACGAAATCCGATGATTTTGAAAATGTTTGTGTATTGAAGGGTTGCAAAGGGTTTTCTTTTGAAAATACGACCAAAATCGGTAACACTTTCATAAGATACACCGATTTATAGTTGCAAAATCCGCTGTCAAGCCGTATTTACGAAAATCAATTTTGCTCCAATAAATTATGAACATGGAATCGTAACGTCGGTGGCCCGAAGGATTCGCCACAAGACGTTTCGACATCGTAACTACAAATATCCCTGCTGCAAAGGTTGTGGTCGAACAGAGTCGTAGAAAGATATAGCATGCCGTATTGCCATATAGGCAGGCAGTGTAAATGTACAAATAATTTATGAGAAAGGTTTGCGCTAAGTGGGTACATCATTTGCTCACGGTGGAGCAACAGAAACAACGCATTAAATATACAGAAAAAAACATGGGTCCTTGATGGAACCTAAGAGAAAGGCTGTTACAAATGTAATAAGTAACAGAAGATAAAAAAACAACCTGTATTGCCAAGAGAAACATCCATTCGAAAAGAAAGTTGTTGCACGAAATACTTATCGGCCAGTCGTGCCTTGTCCTTCTGGCCACTTAACGATTCTACAAGAAATGAAAGAAAGTGAAATGGTTTTCAATACGAAGCGTCTAAGCAAAGGATGGCCATGAGTCTATTTTATACACGACAACGCAAATTCAAGGCTTCCATGGCTTCTGAAAAGGAGGAAGTCTTATTCCAAGTGATTTTTTTATTTACAAGGCATATTGAAGAAATGCTTTATGAAAAGAAATGTAAGTTAAATAAAAGATCTCTTGGCAGAGCCATTCATCAGTGTCTCAAACAGAAAGTATCAAAAGAAGAATTATCAGATAAAAATGTCACAAAAATGAGCTTAGATGTATGTTATTTGTATATATATAATAAAAACAATCTTGATAAAACGTAGGTTTCAGAAATCTGAACCCAATAACAAAAACATTTTACAGGGCATTGGTAGTAACTGGTACCTCATAAGGTTTAGTGTTTTTTTTTCCAAGATACATTTTAACCGTTTGGAATGGTAGAGGAAGAACTTATATTCCTTTTTTATTAATTAATACTTTCAAATTTACCTTTAATAATAAATCCCGATTTAGGTCAAGTCTACATAAGGATTAAATGTTGTTCCCTGCAGATTGGTCCATCATAGTCTCTTTCGCTTTTGTTCCTATCAACACGTTCACTGCTTCAATGGTGTTTTCACAGTTTCTTCGTATCGCATGGACTATTTATTTTGGAAGCATATTTCTTAAATGTATGTTTTGCTCGGCTTAAGCATAGCAACCGCAGTATATTGAAACAGTCTAAACTGATACTTAAGTTGCTGGCCATTTCTTCCTAAAGTAGGTGGATATTAGATTGTTAGATAGACACTGGCTTTTGGGAGGCCTGGGGATGATAAAGCAGGATCATTTGCATATTTTTGAATGAAACATTTCTGTTTGTGTGTGTTTAAATGAGTAAAGTTCGTGTGGGATTTGCCTTTTGAATAGGTTAGAGTCTATCTTTATCTTATGCTGTGCCATTAGCCTGAAGAACTCTATACCTCCCGAGACGAGTCTTAGCGTGTTTCTCTGTAATCATTTTTCTTAAAGTTGAAAACATTGTTTCCTTTCAATTTCACGGTAAGTTGAAGTAATATTGCTTGAAGTAATATTCTTGGAAAGCTCCTTGTGAACAGCTTGGTTTTCTTTAATTTGATTGCATGTTAAACGGAAATATAAGCAATATATTAGCATATTATTAGAGTATGGTTTGATAATAAGTTGTGTTACATTTATGAAATGATTTTATGACAATTCTTAACACATGACTGACACATGTGTCACCGAAATATGAGACAGAGATGTGATTTGAACAAATCATTATTGGTCAAACAGATGATAAAAGTTTCGTTCAGTGTCTCTCCCAAATCATGAAAAGAAATAAAAGCATTTGAATGTTTCTCTCACATCTTGAAAATAGGACTTTACGCAATTGCCAAGATAAAGCATGCGTTTTGTTAATCCCCAGCCGCGAAGCGGGAGGGGGGTTATAGGAATGCCCTTCGTCCGTCCGTCAGTCCGTCAGTGTGCCCGAAACATTTTCGTGTCCGCTCCATATCTCATGAACGCTTGGACACATATTCTTCAAACTCGGCTAAAGTGTTAACCTCATTGAGCTGATGTGCAGAAGGTATGTGGCGGTCACGCTGGCTCAAGGTCAAGGTCATACTTGAAGGTCAAATGTTATTTCGTGTCCGCTTGAACGCTTGGACACATTTTCTTCAAACTCGGCTAAAATGTTAACCTCATTGAGCTGATGTGCAGAAGGCATGAGGCGGTCACGCTGGCTCAAGGTCAAGGTCATACTTGAAGGTCAAATGTTATTTTCGTGTCCGCTCCATATCTCATGAACGCTTGGACACATTTTCTTCAAACTCGGCTAAAATGTTAACCTCATTGAGCTGATGTTCACAATCATACAAATTATGTCATGATATATAAAGTTTTTAATTGAGTTACACATGTATTTTGTGGTTACCTAACACATCCTATACTTCATTGATGTTCACTTTTTGAACTGTTTCCCATGTAAAACTTGTCAGTAAACTTTTAATATATGTGCCTCCGAATTCTGAGATTCATACATAACTCCGGAAAGTTAAATTGTCTTAAACTGATCTTCTATGTCTGCTACAACCATGCCAGGTTAAGGTGAACATAATCCTATGACCAAACAAATTATAATATTTGGCCAGCGGCGGGGGATATAGCTGTCCTTTGGACTGCCTTGTTGTGTTTGTTTTTCACACGCTCGGGGGAAAGGTCTAACCGACAATCATTCGGAAGAGTCGATATCTTACTCTATTGCAATATATCGCCTTCCGAAAATTCCCTCTAGGACTTTTATGAAATTGTTGATTTTTATCTGAAAACATGTTATTTCTAAGTGACATGAAGTTAACAATAATAAATGTGCATAACAGCAAAACTGTGACTGAAACATTAGCAAATATCATCTTATAGAAGAAGATTTTTATTGAGTTTGCTAAACGTCTGCAAGCACAATTTAATTCATATTTAAACTGATCTGCTCTGCATATCCACATAATACTGAGGATCAACCTACGACCTCTTATTACACTTGCAGCATATTCGATTAACGACCACGGTCTTTTCAGTTCCATTTATTACAATATTTTACAATCAGTGCCATGGTATGTTTTCACCTGAGACATATAAAGCTAACAGATATAAGCATCTTCCACTTCAGATGAATATGTTGTTTTTTTTCAATTCATTCAAACTACGTGACCAGTTTATGTCTTTTGAAATATATATAGTAATTGACAAATTGTTTTTAAATTTAAATTGAGCCTCTGGCGAGATTAATAACTTTTTCATGAACGAGTTTAGTAAAATTTGATACATGAAAGGACAATTCATGTCAGATTATTTTTATCATATGAGCTATACTGAGAGTAAATCGCTATTATTACAGTAAACAAAAAAAAAATGAATGAACGGGCTTAGGAATTACCATTTGTAATCTAACAGCAAGAAAATAGTTTCAAATAATAACTGAAAATAACGATTTAACGTGGGTATTTCTCATATCTTGTCAACATCGTATGAATTATGCATCTTTATGATCAAGGTTAGTTGCATCAAACACATTTAATTCAGCTTTTCGAGTTCAGTAGTGTGCATATATATAGAAAACATGCGCGTGACGCGGAGTGATGTTATTCGGCCTAAAAGTTTTTATGTAACGTTAAATATAAGAAAGTATGTGATGGTTATACGAAACCGAAAACAGCTGTTTGAGCAAATGTCATATGATAAAAACGTGCATGGGCATATTTTCGATCCATAGAGCCCCCATGTGCACTATAAAAATTAATTTTTTGTCCTGTAAATCGGTAAGCAGAACCTTTCAACCAGTCGTTGCAAAATAAATACAACTTATAATTAACAATTGATGCTCAAAATTTACATATTTCATTTGTATTGTACATATGATCAGACATGCTAGGTTGGAAGGTTATTGAATTATCGTCAATGTTCATAAATGTCGAGGCTACCGAAATCTGGGAAAACAAAAACTTCTATATATAGGAAACTTTTGATATAAATAATATAGCATTATGTAATGGTTTTGTAGTAAAGGAAAGTGCCCTTAACAACCTCCCACAGTGGTAAGAACTGGTTCAGCCCAGGAACCACAGAAATTATGAACTGAAATAACCTGAATCCCAACCTTCAACCCAAAAGAATTACGCTTTATAACATGAAAAGCAAGTGATTACAATGGTATAAGAACATTATTTAATAATGTAAAAGGGAAATTTATAAGCATTATAAAATCATGGTAATATTTTAATCATTTTGGGGCTATTTGATAATGCTTATTGTTATAATTTACACAATCTATCACAGATCAAATTTATAAATATTAAATTATAGAGTGTATAATAGAAATTGCCATAGCAGCCGGCAAGTACATTGCAAGATATGTGAACATTCAAAGGAAAAGTGACCTATATTTGGAGGTGGTTGAAACTTAGAGGTTTTCTTTTAGAATTTTAGTATTCTTCATAAACACAGTGCTGAGAATATAGTACTTCACTTTTGTTTACACGTTGCCTGCTATTCAGATCCACGACGAGAGACTCCTGGATCATGTACGAAGTATAACCATAGTTGGCTTTGGATAATGGTGGAGTATGGCGGCTACTAGGTTTCTGGACAAGACCAGATTGCAGTAGGTTAAATAACGGAACGATTCGGAGGGAGGTACTTTTTAAAGCTGCAATGCGTTGTCACATGGTAAGTAAGAACATACGTTGCAACTACAAGTACTTACTTTACGACCATAATGCACTGCAAATCGCAGTCAATAAATACGGTCCCAGGTACAGTCAAAGAAATGGCTGTTTTCAAATGAACAACTTAATAAATTCCAGGTTAGCATTATGTTTACAACGGGACCAGAACATCCATTATTTTTATCGAAATATGGAAAACCCTGTTGGATATATTCTTACGCCCTCTGTTTAATACATTCTTAATTTTTAAGATGTTTTTGTTGCTTTTACACACTACTTTGCTATAACAACAGTTGTATTGTTTTTCTTGTTTTTCTATATTCATTAGCATTTGCCCTACATCTGACCCTCAGCAGTATAATTATTTTTGAGATTATTTCAATAATCATCAGTATTATCTGAATCATAAAAACAACTTATTTTGTTCAGTATATTCACATATGTCGCTCATTCGTATCTTGCAAAGGTATTGATAATATCACGTCATAATCACATGTTAAGGTCATATCTGCAATCTGTAATGGCGGAAATCAGTATTTGGGATTAGGACGTTTGCAAAAAAATCCCGTGTGACAGCTGAAGTAGAATTTAAGTTTTATGTCATATCTTTGTAAGTTAGTAGTATATTATCATATTTTTTTGTGACATAGCAGGTCACATCTGTTGACAGTTGTACTTATAATGCACTTACAATTAGATGGGCTGAATCAGCTTTAGGCTTGATCACATGCAAACTGTCATTCTAATGACACTAAGCGGAAAACTAAGATATGATTTATGGGTGTAGATGATTACCTAGACTTTATAAGATGTAGAAATACAGAAATCAGGAGGAGATTCCATCAGGGCTCGATTAAGAGATATCACAAATGGGGGGCTTGATCCAAAACGCGAGGTTGACAATTTCTAAACTGAGTTAGCCTTCTAGCTTGCCAATTGATGTATGCCTCTATGATATAGTTTAAGTAAGTAAATCCGTGGCCGAGAGGGTAAAGTCGCTGACATTAGCACTCACTCAGCCCCTCACCGCGTGGGTTCGAATCCCGGCAGGGTCATTCGGATTTTCATGTGGGGAAGCCTTCCAGCTGGCTTGCAGTAGGTCGGTGGGTGGTTCTACCCGGATGCCTCCGTGCATTCGGGGTCTTCCTCCACCTGTAATTAGCAGGACGTCGCTATATGACTTAAATACTGTCGAAGTCATAGTCTAGTCGTTAATAAATTTATCATCATAACGTGGTATTTGGACTTATATATTATATCATCATCATCAACGCTACGTTACATTTTACACGAACCTGAAATATTTGTGGTTGTTAAAGAGACGTTAGGCAAATCTATATGTGTCATACTTATAATTGTCCCTTCATATCAATGTAATTACAGTGCTTATCATATCAGGCACAGAAACAACTAAGGTAAGGCATCTTTAATGTCTCCTGTTAGATATTGCTTCTTGCTTATGAAATTATCAAAATGTTTGAGTTTTCTCTCTGAAAAGACAGTTTTCAATATGAACTATTTTGCCCTCACAACTTCTCCTGCGTAGCAATACATAATTGTTAAAATCAATTTCAGTTCTGTTTTCAGTTCTGGTTATTTTAACCTGCTTCGCGCATGCGTTTCTCAGTCTTGAAAGTTATAATATATTGTAGTGACGGCGATGGGCCTTATTTGTTTTATAAAGGTTATAAATAAATGATACAAATGAAAACCATATAGTTGATAGTGAAGATAATTACCATGAAGAACACGAATAAACGATGATGATAATGATCATGATGTCCTTCATTAGGAAACTATTTGAAACAGTCGATCATTCATGCCAATGATTCAATCGATGTTTGACTCCAAAGTGCGTTAGTATGGGACACATCAACGCACCTTGTGGTCCATTTTCGGTGATGACCCCAAAGTGCGTTAGACCGACCGTACTTCGGGGTCGGAACCCCATAGTACGTAACGCGCTTTGGTGTCATCCCCCAAGGTTGGCATGATACCACAAGCGATCACATCTTGACGTTGGGCCAACTAGTCGTTGAACTGTACGTATATATGCAGAACCTACGAATTTCCCGTTAAAGGAAAGACGTTCGAAGACAGTTCATGTACCGGTCAAACATAATTAATAAAGTCTGTGCATGTTACGATAACTTTATAACATATCAGTGAACAATCACCCAAACGTGTAACAGCCGACAAAGCCATTATGCGTAATTCATATGAACTTTAAAATGTGTCTTTCCCACATCGCATAATGATGACGGATTGATTAGGTCGAGATGACAAAAATATGAAAAATAAATAACCCACGGTTTAACACTGCACTTTTATCGAAAACTTGAAGTTGCTGATGTTATGTTGGAGATGATTGTCCACGTGACAGTGTGACGTCACCGGAAGAAGACACCGAGTGCACAGAAGGTACTGAATGACATCTACTTAAAAATAAGAAATGTAATGCGATGTTGTTTGTTTTTCTTTTGAAATATAGGGGAACAACTTACTGCGTTGTAAAGCAAATGTCCTCATTTTGTATAATGAAAAAAATTTAACCAATAGATTTAACCTGTATCTCATGAATAATCATGTAAACTATTATGTTCAGTAATTAAGGAAATATTGCACTAAAAAAAACAAAATAAAAAGGAAATTTGCATTACAGATTTTTAACTTTTTGAAGGAGAAGAGTGCGAATTTCATTAAAAAAATAATAAACAAAAAATAAAACAGTTTGTCTGCAATAAAAGTACTATTTCCTCGAAATAAATGGATGTAAGTCGGAAAAAAAAATTGCTGAATCGGAAAAAAATCTTTTCCTTATAGATTTATATTTCAGTTCAAAAGCATAATGAAAAGAGGTTGAAATATCCGTTTTATTGAGCTTATATAAAAAAGCAATAAACCGGATGTAGAATTAGTCTCGGCCTATTTCTCGAAAATCGGAGGTAGATTCGTGCAAATGTGATGAGGTGTATGCATGTGAGGTGGTTCCGTGGAACTCCTACTGTACTGTTTATTGGTGTAAAATAGAATGAAAATGAATTTCAAGTATTTTTTCTATAAATATGTATTCTTGATATGAGAAGATTATGTAGTCAATATGGTTGTCAATGGAGTTGGATCTATCAATTGGCATTCGAAGTTTTTTTTCTGTTTGATATGTTCACAGAGCAATAAAAGTTCCAGATCTGTAGTTTTCAGTTTATAATGCTTTAAGTTTTCTTTTCCAGCGTTTAAAATAAATGAAGACGACGAACGACAACGAAAGCATACATTTTGACCAGGCCAAACAAACTAAAACGTCGCATCCTCTTGCAATAAGACATCAAATTTTTGTAGAAAAATAAAAGAAATAGTATTAGTTCTTGTTATATTTACGTGTAGTTCAATTACTTACACATACGTTGCATACATAAAATAATAATTCATGAATATGGATATAAATTTCAAGCTTAGTTATGACATTCACTGTGCCAGATTTCTAACATTTCTAAAGTTCAAAGAAAGATAACCCTTCTTATAGACTCCCCGTGTGAACAGAGCTGAACAAATTAAGTCATATGATTCAATGTTTAAGACTTAAACATTATGTTCAATGCAACTGAAGTAAATTCCAAATTCTTTAAATTTCCATTAAACAGTGTTTTCAGTTTTGACCTTGATCTTCTATATGACCGAATTCTTCAATATGGAAAATGCGCTGCATTCTGAAAACATAATCAATCGCGAAGTACCTGTCGAAATGCAAAAACTCGACTGTAATGATGTCGATATCATCTTAATAATCTTCCAGTTCACGGAAAGGTCTCTTTTCTGTATTGACGTGATTTATGCAGTTTTCTTCTTCTTGGAATGTGTCTTTTGAATTTGTTTCGATATTATTATGACATTATCCTATTCACGGAAATGTGGAGCTCTAAAATATTTGAAGAAATAATATAATTAGCATATAGCATGCCAACAACATATAAACATGCCACCGCCCTAAACGTTATACCATAAAGAGATTGATTCTATAACAAGATTGAATTACATGAAGTCGATTCGAATTAGAACTAAATAGGAATCATTAATATAAAAGTTAGTATTATGGGGTTGTTCTATATTCAACAGAAACTGTTAGGAATTCAGTTATAAGTTTGTGTAATCAGAATAACCTACGTGTAGTATATGTCCGCCTCGAAAGCGGGAGGTCATGGGTTCGATCCTCGGCCGCGACATACCATAGCTCGTAGCTGCAGGACTGGCTGGCCCGGTGTCAGGATAATGTGACTCTGTGTGGTATCGCGCCACATGTCTACGGTGTGATACTACAATGTGGCAGCACTATATCTCAAGTAGATATAGTCTCCAAATTACTGAAATACTGTCGACGTGACGTTAAACCGAATGAAAAACAAAACAAACAAACAAACAAACAAACAAAAAAATGTAATTAACGGTATGTCAGGGAGGGTTTATACCCGTTACTTTAAAGCAGCTCTTTCACAAATGATCATTGACTAGGAATCTGATTTCAGACTAATTGTGTCTATTACGTCTATCAATACCCATTTTGAGGCATGGTCACCAGTCACTATTCCCAAACCGTAAAGATAACTGGTAGTTTCTGCATCACAGGATTTAGTATTATGATGATATCAAACCTATGTTTAGAATGATAAAACCTAAATTTAAAATTCCTATGTCCGTGTACCAACACATGACTAGTCACATTCATTCTTCGCGTATAAGCTCACTTCACTTGCTGACAATTTCAATAATATTTACATTTCGCTCCCATGGACTGATGAAGACGCCATGTTGCGTCATGTGTCATGTGGTACAACAAGGGGATACCTTTTTCAATATTTAACCGGACTACCCCGTATTTCGTTTATGAAAAATAGCGTTTTACTGTGTAAAAAGACCATAACTAAGACCGAGTTTGTTTTTTTTATTTTTTTTTTTTGTCAGAAAACAAAGACACCACAGCATTGATGTGAGGGATGGAGAATAAAGAAAAAAACTTTTATTTCTACCGATAAACTGTGAATCAGCTACATTAATGGGGACGAGCGCTAACGGACGCACAAAATTTGTTTTTAAAATAAATAGACTTGTTGAATTTTTTGAAAACTCCTTTTAAAGTATCGCATAAAATAAATTATTACATTCGTCGAAAAAAAGTTAATTTGGAATGATAAAAAATCTGAGCAATTGAGCGATTTTTCAATGGAGAAGCGTGGTGTTTTTTTTACATTTATTCAAATTGTTGTTGTTGTTGTATTGGGGTTTACCGTCGCTGCGATAGTATTTCAATCATATAGCGACGTCCAGCTAGTTACAGCTGGAGGAATACCCCGAGTACACAGAGGAACCCGGGTAGAACCACCGAATTATTCAAATTGATGGAGGAGGAAACAACAAAATAATAACTTGCAAATTATTTGCAAATATTATGTCATTTATGACATAGTGATTACAAATCAAACAATACAAATGGTTTAATAAAGTCTGACATTTATTATTTGCATATTTTACAATTTTCTTAAATATTCTGTAATGTTAAAATGCCATGATAAACAGAGGAGAGGTAGATAGCATTATACATATACACTCAAAGGAATTTCTAAACGTCCACTTATAGATTTTTCATAATTTTAAAGAATTAAGATTATGCATTTTATTAAGCAAAAGTTTTTATTTCAAACAATGTATAAGTTATAATATGGTACAATATTTTAGGTGTATGCGCAATGTTTGACTGTTGAAATGTTGGCAGTAAAAGAAACTCCCTAAAAATAAGACACACACCGTGGTTGTAAACTGTGCGCCAAAACATTTAGGTGGACGTTTATAAATTCTTTTGAGTATAGGGGCAACGTTAATCAAAACAGAAAAATCGAGAATCTTACAGACCAGTGACTAACCTATTACAATGGTTTGCGAAAAAGATGATTTTCCAACGTCACTGGTGGTCTGTTTGATGATGGGGGTTAACCCTTTCCCTCATATAGAATCATTTTGACGTACTCAATAGGTACCACATAAAGCCTGATCTGCAGAAAACCACAGTTAAACATTACCAAATTTAATTATAAAATCCTCATTTCCAGACCACTGAGGAGCAGCGAACAGCAGAAAACCTGATCAGCCTGCGAGTTACTCGCAGACTGATCTGGTTTTATGCTATTCGCATAGGTCTTTTCATGGTGTCCTCTATGAGGGAAAGGGTTAAAGCCCCGCCCAGTTGGAGACTAGTTCTGCCACACTGCAGTATCGAGCCATAGACATGTTCCATGGTACCACACCAAGTCACAAAAGGGCTAACCAGCCCTGAACAGTTTGAAAAAGATAAAGATGTCATATTCAAAGACATAAAAAGATCTTATCTATATCAGTCTCATAAAAAATCCTGTTGAATATTTCCATTCGTAAATAGTGTGTACTATTATCCATATGAGGTTCCAATAAAAATATAGAATTGATGTATCGGCATAAAAACAAAAGCTAGGGATAGTTTAAAGATACAGTAGAACCTCGTAAAATCGAAGTCCTTGGGACCAAGCTGAAAACTTCGAAATAACAAATATTCGGATTAAAAATCCGATGGAAATTTCAGTTTGTGAGCGTGCATGTCTGCGTTTTCATTACTGGTGCATATTGTGGAAATGAAAACCACCTATTAGGTGTACGTATATACTGTTTGCAAGTTATGAAAAGTAATGAAAATATATCATGGTCTACTTAGATGCTTCTGATGAACATAATCATTCTACCATGTCAAACAATGATACATATTTTTACCGTCGATATGGTGCTTCAGGTAGCGTCGCATGCCGGTGACGAACGCGATGATATGGAATGTACTAAAGATCTGACACCTGGGTCTATCTTCTGGCACGTGCATATTATGCAACCTGTCAGACATCGATTAGCAATAATCAACATTTCCGGTGGGACACACGTTGCCCAACCCAATCTCGAAAAAAGGTGTGAAAAACTTGCCTGAGCCATCACTCCATTTGCCTCCGCAAAATAAACTTGGTTACTGACCCGGATACGAATAATAATAAGAACGATAATTTATGAAATTTGACTTCGAAATAAAAGTTGAAAAATGTACATTAATTGCGACCTCGGGACCGGAGTTTTACTTCGAAATAGCGAAAAATCGAAAAAGCGAAATTCGGATTTAACATTTTATTTTTAGTTAAAAATAAGAAGGGAAGATATCGGGACCGAAAATAAACTTCAAAATGGCGAGGAATTCGGTATAACGATGTTCGGTTTGGCGATGTTCTACTGTATATAGATTTACCAGGCTTAAACTATTTTTATAACATTATCGCCAATTTAATCAAAGTACTTGAATTTTGTACTTTAAGCAGTTATACAACACATTTTAGTATATCTATATAAGGAAATATATTTCTTTAATTAAGACTATTCAACCCCAATTAAAGATTCGTTTGTGCGACTTTATATTTTATTTAATTGTTCAAAATAAGAGTAGGACTCTTTACAAGAAGCATGCGCAAACACAAATATGTACACTACTTTACTCACACTATTATCAATACGATCGCATTATGCGCCTGTTCTGAGGGAAAGTATGGTCTGCAATATAAACATTGCCGCAGATCTCTCTAATCTCAGACGCAAATGACTGGTTCAAACCATGAAGTGTCGATCGAAAATTGTTTCTTTACTTACGTCATGGGGCCTACGGACATTTATTATGAATAATTTGACAGAAAAAAAATGTTTTTCTCGATAACGCCATTACCGAGGAAACTCACATTTTTGCGAGCGCGGCCGCTTATTCAGTTAATATAAATTCCTAATGGTAAAATATATGATATATGGTATATAGGTGCAGTAACTTCAACTATGTTTCAGTCAAAAGAGATATGAAATAAGCATTAGTTTTAAATATGAGATTTACGTACACATAATTTTATGAATTTGATGACAAAACATGCCAGAAAAAGGATGTATATTGAAATGATAGATATAGTCATGTATATAAAATATCATCTGTTCAACTTAATCCACCTGAAGAAATTATCTTTCGGTTGTTACGAAAACACATTTAAGATATGTTTGTTTACACGTATTATACATATCAAATATTAGTTGTGTATTTTGTCGTATACAATCCTGCTAATTCAATTTAAACATGTTTATGTAACCTTTCTATCTACTACAGTTATTAGACATATCAGTATCTTTATTGTTTTCTTTCTTTTTTTAGATAACCTATATAATACATTATACTTTGTTCAGTAACTTTGGATTAAGTGTACTTCAAAACTACTTTAGGCCGTTGAGACCATGGTTTGTAACCAATTAGTTTAATGTAGAAATGCATTACACGTTTAGGAATACAAGGAATGGCTGTCCTTTATTTTTTAATTTTCCATCAAAGAAATTGGTTTGAGTTCCCTAAGTTTGTCATACTCTTCTTCATCTTATTTTGAGAAGGGCACTGCTTTCTAACATGTAACGTACATGACTGTGGATCTAATTGTTATGTTTCAAATACCGTTAGGGATAGGAATGTGTCATGACCTTCCCAGACGTAAAATAAATTGACTTTCATTAAGCACATTGTCTTTGTTTCTCTCTTGTATTTAAATAGAAAGGATGCAAATATAAAGCAATAAAGATTCATCTTATTTATTTATGTTTGGTGTTTTTCTTATCTTATCTACTATATGAAAATTGAAATAGATTTTAATGCTTCACACACATTAAATCAAGAAATAAATGCCATCCAGCAGAGAAAGAGCCTGCGATCTTCACTTGCAGAGCAGCGGTAACAAATATTTTTCCATCTACTGCGCTAATAGGACAGTTTAAACTACTCAATGAATTTGTACTTTTATATGCATATAGGTAAATTTCAAATGATGAAATCCTGCGAATGTTATGATTGACAGGACCGCACAATATT
>CM037783.1:34089601-34110958 GCA_021229015.1 Solen grandis | reverse complement strand
TCCTGCCTACAAAAAAGTCATGATTTTCTTTTGTTTATCATACAAAAGTATATTAAGATGGAAAAGAGTTTGTGCATTAATAAAGCAAGAAAACCCAAATTTGGGCCCTGAATCGCTAATCTATTATCGTTATGCTTAGTAAAATTCCTGTGTGATCCCGGGGGTGAGGGCCAAAATTTGACCCGGGGCCATGATTGCCCTTTTGACGTAATGTTTAAGATATGGCCATAATAATCAAAAATGATTACTATCCAAAGAAAAATTAAATGAAATCTCTCGGATTAAACTGCGTTTTACACCGGAATCACTTAAATATTGATAAAACCCTTTCAGCCGCAACGAAATCATTTCTATCGATGGACGAAAGACGGCCGATTGATCCGATTCGACACATTTTCCAAGACAGTGTCGCCAGCCTGCGTTTAGCGTCCCTGAGCGACCCGAACCGATCGTAAAAAAAAATTTTAATGACTCGATGGATCTACACAGGGTTGTTCTCCTATACCCAGGTATTTGTTATAATGTCTTGTAATGCTAAAATACAAACATTCATATTCAACTAGTCCCGGGCCACTTAGTTGTGGGTTCGATCCATGGCCACGCATTTCAATCTCCTTTACAATGGCACTGGTATATTTCCTTCTTCTCGCTCAGTATATTAGGGTGGTTTCAAAACTGGTTGGCCCCGCATAAGTATCGTGTTCATGCCGTATGTTATCGCGTGTTATTACAGTATGGCACTCTATATCTGTCCTATCAACAAAGACTCCAAATGACTGTTTCAAGTTATTAACACACTCAACACATATACATACAGTAGATCAAGTGTAACCAGTCTGAGATATTATCGGCTCGGTGTTAAAATCAAACTCAAATAGCAAGTCATTACCACCTCGTGATCCCCGTCTGTAAACGTAAAGATGAGTAGGCAACATTATTTCCATATCTGGTTAATTTGAGATAATTATGCACAAAAAGTTTTGTCAATTTCCAGAAAATTTGGGAACCATAAAATCACATAAATCGTTTGTAATACAACAAAATTTCTACAATAAAAGCAACTTCAGCTACAACAACGACGAACATAACAAAATGAAAACTACACGTAACCAGAGCTATTATAATTTCTACTGCTATTACAAGTGTAACTACCGGCAACAACAATATATAATAATAATCCTCAACAAATGTTGCTGCCATTACCGTCACATCATCATTCCTACTACTTGAACTACATCAACAACAACATCTTAAAAACATCTTGTACTGCATCCTCTACCACCACCATACTTCAACTAATTTCTACCACCACCTTACTTCAACTAATACTACTGGTTCTACTTTAAAACACAGCAAAAACCTCAACATCACTGTTCTAACTTTTTCTCCTCAGTATGTGTGTTAGATCACTGTTATGCCTGGGTGTTTGGATCACTGTAATCTCTGTATGTGTGTTAGATCACTGTTATGCCTGTGTGTTGGATCACTGTAATCTCTGTATGTGTGTTAGATCACTGTAATGCCTGTGTGTTGGATCACTGTAATCTCTGTATGTGTGTTAGATCACTGTAATGCCTGTGTGTTGGATCACTGTAATCTCTGTATGGGTGTTAGATCACTGTTATCCTGTGTGTTGGATCACTGTAATCTCTGTATGTGTGTTAGATCACTGTTATGCCTGGGTGTTGGATCACTGTAATCTCCTGTATGGGTGTTAGATCACTGTAATGCCTGGGTGTTGGATCACTGTAATCTCTGTATGGTGTTAGATCACTGTAATCCTGTGTGTTGGATCACTGTAATCTCTGTATGGGTGTTGGATCACTGTAATGCCTGGGTGTTGGATCACTGTAATCTCTGTATGTGTGTTGGATGACTGTTATGCCTGGGTGTTGGATCACTGTAATCTCTGTAAGTGTGTTGGATGACTGTAATGCCTGGGTGTTGGATCACTGTAATCTCTGTATGTGAGTTGGATGACTGTTATGCCTGGTGTTGGATCACTGTAATCTCTGTATGGGTGTTGGATGACTGTAATGCCTGGTGTTTGGATCCTGTTAACTCTGTATGTGTTTGGATGACTGTTATCCTGGGTGTTGGATCACTGTAATCTCTGTATGGTGTTGGGTCACTGTAATGCCTGTGTGTTTGGGTCACTGTAATCTCTGTATGTGTGTTGGATGACTGTAACCTTTTTGGATCACTGAACTCGTATGGTGGGATCACTGAAATCCCTTGTTTTGGGATCACTGTAACTCTTAAAGGGGTTTTGGGAGACTGTAATCCGGGGGTTTTGGATCAGTAATCTCGTATGGTGTTGGAGACTGTTATGCCTGGGTTGGATCACGTAATCTCTGATTGTGTTGATCACTGAATGCCGGGTTTTGGGATCGCTGTAACTCTAAGGTGTGTTGGATCGCTGTAACTTAATTGTGTTGATCACTGTAATCTCTAATGTGGTCGAATCCTGAAATGCCAGGGTGGGGATCACTGTAATCCTGTATTTTGGGTCAATTTAAATTTCGGGGTTTTGGGATCATGCAAAATCTGTGTGTTTTTTGGGATCACTGTAATCCTGTGGGTTGTGGGACAGTAACCCCTGTGTGATTGAATCTTTTAAACCCCTGGGGTTTTTTTGATCACCGAATGTCTATTGTGTTGGATCACAAAATCCTGGTGTGTATTTGACCTATTACCCTGTTTTTGGTGTTGATGATTTAATTCAAATTTTATAAATTTTTTTTTTTTTAATTTTCAGTCACTAGTGACCCAATTTTTTATCCCCGTAATTGGGTGGAGGGGCCCGGGATCTACCCCCATCACCCCTTACAAACTACTACACGAAGAAAATTTAATTAAACGAAAAAATTACTGAAAAAAAGGCAGATTTAAAAAGTTTTAAAGAAATGTAGATTTTAAATTTTTGGGGAAAAAAAAAGAAAGAAAAAAGGAGCCTTAATTTTTTTTAAAAAAAAACAAACACAAATAAAAAAAAACAATTTCCCTTTTGACGTTTTAAAAATTGATTATTATTTTAATATATTTCTTACATGTTTCTCCTTTTTCTTCTATCCCATTTATATACTTTTACATTTTTTAAAAAACATTTAAAAAGGGTTAATTCTTTACTCTTACCCCCCCCCCTTTTACCTCATTTGAATCCTCACATATCATTTTACCCTCCTCAGTGTTAAAAAGCAAATCAACCACAAATAATACAACAATTACAACCCAAATCAACCTTAAACTCACGCGCGGGTTGATCTGCCAAAGTTACATTGTTTCAAAATAGGCAAGGTTGACTTTATAACAAAACAAAAGCTTTTATATGTATCTTAAAAAAAACAAATTGTACAAAAGCCACTATACAATAAAAAACCCCATATAACTCCAGACTAAATTATTTTGGGTAATGAAAACCTAGAGTTTTAAAAAAATTTTACATTAAAATTTTTTACCTTTCCTTATTATTTTAAAATTTTATCATTTAATTTTTGTTTCTTCTATCCTGAAAATTTTCCTGTTACAATATTTCCCACTACTTTGAAAAAAAAATTTACCCCAACACAACATTAATGTTTTAAAAAAAAAAAAAAAAAAAAGGAAAGAAAAAAAGAAAGAAAGAAAAACAAAGTGCAAAAAAAAAAAATTTTTCCTTTCCCAGACTTTTTAATACTTAGGATTACCTTTCTTATATGGGAAAGGCGTCTAGCTTGGGGGGCTAGACACTCAGTGGCTAAAAAGGGTAAACAAAATTTAAATTTCATAACACACCTCGTCTTATTTTTTAAAAAAAAAATCAAATTTCAATGAAAAGTTTTCATTTTTTCCCAAAAAGCTTCAAATCACTAATTTTGATTTTCAATGCTTATACTTTAAATTTTGGGTGAAAAAATAAATGTTTCCTAAAACATCAAACATGGCAACTTATTTTGTTCTTTACAATACAAAAATATCTGGCTTGCAGCAATATAGACCAAATACTTTTTAAAAATTGATTAAACTTCCAAAACAAAATCTGATAAGAAATTCCAACAGCTTATTATCATTTCATTTTTCTTTAATAAAAGAAAATAACAACAAATTGTTAGACCCCTCCAATCCAAATAAATAGTGGGGTTTTTCAGGCGATCTTTTACAAAATGTAATATCTCATCATCTTTTTATTTTCATTTTTTTCAGGAGAAAAGTTTGCCCTAATTTTTTGGGGTTCAGTCAAATTTTGAAACCAATAACTTTGGACTTTTGATATTTTAAAAATTTTTTTCAAAATTTTTACTCATTAAGTAACTTTTGTTTTGGGATCCTTAAAGAAGATTAATCATTTTTCCATTTCTGAAAAGATTTTGGATTTTCCATGACTGTTCAGCATATGATATAGATAGTTTTCTCCTGTTTTATTATTTTAAAAATAGCTAATTGTAAAGGGCTTTTAAATTTATATATATTTTTTTCGGGTAAAATTTTTTTTTCTCCCAAAATATTTTTTAATTGCTAAAATAAACCCATGTTCAATAAAAGTTTGTTTTCACCTTAAAACATTCTGAACTCTATAAAACAAAAAAACTCAAAATTTTTAAAATTAAGAGCCCTAAGAATCTTTTCCTCTCAAGCCATCTTTTATAACATACACTTGATCCCCCAAACCCTTTTAATATCTGGTTTTGTACCAATTTTAAAACGTAACACTCTTGTTTTTTTTTTTTGGGAGTACATAATAAAAAAAACTTAAATAGCTTTTAGCATCTTCCAAAACTGGTTTTTTCCTACCAAAAATGTTTTTATAAATCTAACTAACTTAAAATGTTTTTTTTAAAGGGCATACTGATTAACAACATTTTTAAATTTTTGCATTTTTTTCTGTCATAAGAGTCTTCGAAACCAGTCATTTCAAGCTACTCAAAAATTTTTTAATTCAAAAATTTTTAATCCACCAATTTTAATTCTTGAGATAAAATAGAGCTTTTAAATTTTTACATTTGTTTTATGCAAAAAAAGTTAAAAAATTTTTTCTAATTATATAATTTTTCTGGGGGGGGTTTGGTTTTCCAAAAACAAATGTTTAATTTTGCAAGCGCTGGGTTTTTTAAATTTACCACCATTTTCCCCCAAGGGGTGAAATCACTCTTTTATTCAACAGCAAAAAAGTTTTATTCATTAATTTTAGACTAAAAGTTTACTTTAACAATTTCTGACAAATTTTTTGACTAAATTTAAAAATACCAAGATCAGAAAATGGGTTTTTTTCCCATTTAACTTAAATTTTCTGGACAGATTATTCTTTGGCTATTTTGCGTGACCCAAAATCCAAAGACTTAATTTTTCGGGGTTTGAATTAGGCCGGAATTTTTTCCAAAAAAAAATTTTAAAACTTCATTGTTTGATTAAAAAATCCCTCACCATCCAATGTTAAACTTGTACGTCTGCTATTGAAACTAAAAATTTATACCATTTTTTTTAATCCCTTTTATCCTGGGTTGTTCCTTAGAAGTTTAGCAAGTATTTCACACAAATTAAAAGAAAATACGGGGACAAGGCACCCCTTTTCGACAGCCTCTCGCAACTGAACCCTTCACATATGACCATTTATTAAACCAGATTCAACATTTGTATAAAAAAAATGTTACCCACTTTAAAAGGGGCCAAAATTTAAAAATTTAAACCCTTAACAAAAAACTCCATGATAACCCATCGAAAGCTGCGCAAAATCAATTTAAAAATAAAAAACCGGAATATGATTCCTCTGTAAAAACAAAATGTCTACAGTAATCTTGATTTATGCCATAATCTTCCAGGGAAGAAAACCGTTTTATCTTTAATTTTTTATTTTGCTTAAAATATTTTTATACGAAAAGCTTTTTAAGTGACAACTTGTAAAAACATTTAAATAAAAAATGGGTCCCAATTTTTCAGGAAAGTTTTTTCTTATTTCCCTTTTGGGAAAACGGTTTTGCCCCTTTTTTTTTGGTAACAAAAATTTACCTACTTTAAAGCAAATTTAATGATTTTAAATAAAAATAACCCCCAAAACAAAACCAGAAAAATTTTTAAAAAATTTTACGGAAAACCTCGTTTTCCCGGGCTAGTAATGTTAGACAATTTTTTTTAAACTAGTAATATTTTTAAATTAAGGCTCCCCCCATAATCTTGGTCCTTCTGTACAGTATTGGTATTTTAATATCTTTAAAAAATCACTTTTAATTTCGTATTTTGTCCTTATATACATTTTGAAAATGCCTTTTTGTTTCTTCTGCAATATTTTCTTCCTGGGGATTAAAAAAATTACCCGACTGTGTTGTTAGAGCTCAAAATTTTGATACTAATTTTTGTTTTCTAGATTGCAAAAAACTTTGTAGGGGTTTTTCCCCCCTTGAATCATTTTGCCCTTACTTTAAAAAAAAACCCCTTCCCTTTTTTTCCTCTTTTTTTAAAAGTTTTTTTTTTTTACTCTCTAAATTTTTGTAGTTTATTCTGTCTGTTTTTTTTAATCCCTTTTGAATCCTTTAATATACGTTCTCTTTTTTAATTTCTGTTTTCTTTTTATGTGACGCATACATTATAGTTTTCCTCTAATGGCTAAAAAATAAAGTTTCAAAGAAGAGTTACGTTTTTTAATAAAAGTTAATTTACTTGAGGGACCTCGTCATGCATTATCATGTTTTGGGTATTTGTTACATCTCAGCTTAGTTTTCCTTTACATTTTTTTAAATTTCCCCTTTAAAAACTGATTGCTTTCAATAAAGAGTTATTTAAAATTTTCCATATGAGTTTCCCCTTTTTAAAATTTAAATCAATGTATATTAAAGAATGGTCTTAAAGATAAACGGTAATATTTTTGTAGATTTAACACTTAAACATGTTTTCAGAAATGAGGGAAATAATCAAATCTTGCTTTTTTTATAGGGTTTCCAACCAGGTTATTTTTACTTTTAGTATGCTTTCTCTCCAACCCTCTATCAATTATAAGTTGACATTAAATTTATAACTTTTTCCCCAAATTGGGGGTTTTTATACATTTAAAAAAATTAAAAGAATCCAAATCAGGATTAAGGGAAAGGGTTTAAAAACTCCTGCAAAAAATGAAAAAATCATTTTTAAGTTTAGACATTCTATTATTAAACCTTTTTAGAAAAAGGGTGCCCTTTTGGACCATAAAAGAGAAAAGGTAACATTTTTTCACAAATTTTTTAGTTTTTTCTATCAATAAATTACCATTGTCAATTTTTTTCAAATTATTTAATTTAAATTCAAAAGTATTATTTAAAAAAGATTGCCCCACCCTTTACTGACTGTTTAAGTTTCAAAATAACTTTATATCCCCATAGCTTTTTAATGAGTTTTTCCTCTACATCTGTAAAGGTGTACCCGTAGCATACAAAAGAATACTCCTACTTTTTAAAAAATTAAAAAAATCTTTTTTTTTATTTTTATCCCCCAACCCCTGTTATTAATACTTTCAATGTAATTTTATTGCTCATTTAAAATCAAAAGGATAATAACTGAAGCATTTTGGAGATACCCTTTTGGATTCATTTTAAATTTTTAAAAATTTTTTAATCCGGAACAATCAAAAAAAAATAACGTTACCCTTTACCTCCCACCAACACACACCAAGCATGACCTCCACCTTTTTCCACACAGGGGTTCCTGCTTGGGAGATGAAAAAAGAACACAACCGAACCCAGAATGTTATATGTAAAAAAAAAAAAAAAGCAAGCAACGAATAATAAACTTGAAATGAAATTTTTTTTTTTCCCAAACAACAAACAAAGATAAAAAACTAAAGGGATAATTTTATTTAAATTTACAATTAGTTCTATTACCAAAAAAAAGTTTAATTAGGGCAATTACCTCTTATATAAATCATTGTAATTCCCGTATTGTGTAGGATCACTGTTATCCAGTAGGGGGTTTAAAGCACTTAAAAACCTTGTGTGTTTGGGTCACTGTAATCACAGTATGTCTGCGGGTCACTGAACCAATATTGTTTGGATCACTGTAATCTCTGTTGTTGGGTCACGTACTTCTGTAGTTGTTGGATCACGTATTTATCACTGCAATCTCTGATCTGATGTGTACGCTTCGCAGATACCCTGCTGCAACGCTTGGGGGTGGGGGAAAGACGGTTATCTGCACCACTTGACAGTTGGCCAACTTCTACAAAGAGAGGCCCTGCTGTGTAGTCAATTTTCAGAAAAATCAAGTTTGACATTAATTATTTTTTCCCCGTTAATGGTAATCAAAAGGTTAGCATCAAACTGAGTGCCGTCTGTTCAGTTTTAAACATTTAAATTTTTTAAAGAAAGTTGCATATTTGAATTCTTTTTACTCTTTTAACAAAGCAAGCGAGCATATAAACGATCTGCTTTTTGCTGGCTTGAATACTTTGGCATTTTTTTTAAGGGGAAAAGTTTTTATGAAATATACCCCAAAAAATTTAGTAAACTATTCCAAAACACACAAAAAAAAAACGCCAATTTTTCACTTACGCCCGTGTTCCCTTTTACCGAAAGGAGGCAACTCAGCAGAAGTGAACTAAAAATCGAACATACCAGATATAAGAGCCGTTTAAAAAAGTTTAAAAGAAATGACCCCAACTGAAAAAACTAATACCTCCTCCCTTACCCCCCCCCCCCCCCCGGGGCGACACATTCACAGTCACACATGAAAAATAAATAAGGAAATGAAAAAAAACAGTGGCACATAGCCGACAACCTGTTGTACTAGGCCAGTTTGTTGATATACAACCTATACAATACACCAAGTCTAGACTTATACTTTTACAACACACGATCACCTTACTTTAAAACTTTTTACAATAAACGTAAAGAAATTACTGATTGTATGGTTTTGCTTTCTCACGACTGGCCAGGGACAATCACACCCTAAGATTTCCCTCAACTTCAATTTCTTATACGCTCGAAGGCAACTTCGGTCGTATTATGGTATGGCGCTCGTCCGTCTGTTCGTCCGTCTGTCTGCACGTCCATTCGCCACATCGATGTCCGGTCAATAACTTGATAACTTTTGATAATTTTTTAGGTGTGTTTGTCTTCATACTTAGTATGGCGGTTGGTCATGGGATGTCACAATGACACTAAGTGTAAAATCCTTGTCCGATCAATAACTAGAAGAAATAAGTCAAAGTTTGTGAAACTTGGTAGGAACATCGCCCATGGCCAGTAGATGACCCCTATTGACTTTAGGGTCATTAGGTCAAAGGTCAAGGTTATAGTGATACTGAGTGTAAAATCCTTGTCCGATCAATAACTTGAGAAGGAATAAATCTAGGTTTATGAAACTTATGAGGGACATTGCCCTTGGCCAGTAAATGACCCTTATTGATGTTGAGGTCATTATGTCGAAAGTCAAGGTGGGGGACTGACACTTATGTATAATCCTTGTCCGGTCAAAAACGTGTTCAAGCTGTTTTCTTTTTTTTTAAATATGGTTTTTGTATATGCCCGAAAGTAAATTTGGTCGTATTATAATATGGCGTTCGTCCGTCCATCCGTCCGTCCAGGCGTTGCAAAAGTAATAGAGGGCCAGGTAACTGTAAACAGAACAAAAGAGAACAATAAACTTCATTCCGTAATAATAGAATAAGGGGCCAAGGCCTTCATACAACATAAGCAAATAATAAAAGGACTGGGCCATTGTTTCTTTCCTTGGCACGTCCGTCCCTTATTTAATAATATGAAAGTATCTTACCTAAAAGTATGAAACATAAAAGTAAATAACGTTTAAATTACAAAATTGATGTCCACTTATAATTTTGAAAGGAGAGAAAGTTTATACTCGTAGTACTCTTTTTTTCCATTGAGTCCTCCACAATCTTACGACAGCACAAAATGCTCCGACACGCGGAGCTCTTGTTAAGATCTGTAATTCCGTTTTTTGTTGACCTAGCAAAAAATGATAGAAAAGTCGTATTATATTAGTAAAATGTTGTTTTAAAAGAATTTTCTTCAAAATGATATTTACACAGAACCAACAATGTTTTCGTCGAGGCAAATCTCAGTTTAAACTGTGCCCTTGCATGTTCCATTTGGTTATGCAATGTCTGTTAGAAAATCATCAAGAAAGAAACAAGCAAATGCAAATTAATTATTTTATAAATGAATAGAAAGAAAAGGGGACAAAGCGTGTGAAAGTGTTTAGGGGGTGTTCACGGAAAGCTCGAACTAATTCTATGAACGTTGCACATAAGCCAAGAGTCGTTCCCTAAGGCATACACAGTTGCAAAAGAAAATGAGACTCAGACTTCCTTTCATTTAATTCTACTTTCGAATACACTATTTTTGGGGGTAGAATAAATGACTAATTTGTTTTCTTGGCATTGTTGCAGTACAAAATACTAATGCGGGAAAACGGCACCCCTTTTCACACGAAAACGAAATACAAAGGACCCCATGAAATGTTTTAACCTCTATATACTTTATAAAACATAACTTAACAACTGAAACGAATGTGTATGAATATAATCATATAGTAAGAGCTTCGTTGTAAAGACACACTTATCCAAAGCGTACGTTTCCAAAATCCTACAAATTTATATTTCTTACAGTAATAATTAATTTAATTTATGAAAACCCAATTCATGATTACATACCTTATGGGAATAAACATGTACAGGTGTATTAAGTGAAAAGGCGCGTGTATAAATAAAAGAAACAAATTAATAAAAACGATAAAACAATTGTGCGCTTCATCTTAAACCCCGAAGATTTGTCTCTAAGGTCAAATAATTTAAAGGGTTAAGTCCCTGTAATGGTTCCGCTACGTCTTGGACCACTTAACCTCTACCAAGATAACCAAGGTACCCTAATGAACATTAGGAACCTTGGTTATCTCCGTTGAAAGGCCCTGAGGTCCAAAAATGTAGCGGAAGCATTAACAGGGACCTTTCCCTTTAAAGGGTACGATCGTTTTTATATTGACCATATTCTGGTTTTGAGTTTGGGGTATTAAATTTTTTTTTCCTTTTCATTTAAACGGGGTGTTTGATAAAAAAAAAAATAAATTAAAAAAAAAAAATTATTTTTCCCTGTGGGTTTTTGTTTGATTTTACTTTGAAATAGTATCAGCTTTTTTTCACATCCATTTTATTGTTATTCACCAATGATTGAAACACTGTCATTAACCTGGAAATTCAGCATGATTTCCGATTGTTATTCCATGAAGCAAACCAGACAAATATACGATTTTTATAAAAAAAAAAAAACTTTTTCACAATAAGTTCATGCAATATTGAACTTTTTAACAACTTTATCAAGGCAGCCATTGTAAACCAACCAACTATGCCAACCAATCAGACCACTCAACCTCCAGCCAATCAACAAAAGCGAAGTGAAGCAGAATTACTTATTGTACAATTACAATATTCGAACAGTTAATAAGTAAATTTAAAAAATAAGCAATATGGTGTCAAAAGATTCTGGTGAACCAGCATCAAACCCTTTCAACAGAAAAAGCATCTCAATTGCTTTGCCCGCAGTGTATCGGGTATATCAGGACAGTTTGAAATCATGATGGTGAGTGAGTGTGGAAACATATTTGGATAAAAATATATCTTAACATTTGTACTATACTTATGCACAGGTCTTGTGGAATGGGACTCCCGACAGGTGGCATGTTTCTATGGTTACGCCTGCTAGGATTGAAGACAGTAAAGATTTCATAGTGAAAAGATGCTGAAGAAAAGGAAGGTGTTGATGGTAATACGGTATGGCCTTTACACCAAAGATGGCGGATGTCCGTACATCCGGGGTCGCTTCTCCATGGCAACCGAAGAGCAGATGGAAATGGTAGGAAGATTCCAGAAATAAAAATCGTTATCTAAAACCCTTTAAAACCACCCAAAAAAGTTAAAAAAGTGCACTAAAACCATACTACTTGTACCATGGCTAAGAAAAGACAGGGAAATAAAAAAAAATTAATATCCGTGCGCACGCGAAATTTTTTTGGGGCAAACGCACGCTTTTTGGTGCAAAACCCCGGATACCTAATATGGTCAAACGTGAAAAACAAACAATTTTTTGCACGCGTACCCTATCCCCTTCGTATCCACTTTTTATCCCCATGTCCCCAAAAAGCACAATTTTGCTTTTGCAAAACATGGTAACTATTGCTGCCACGAGATAGTTATTTCGTGGGGAAACGGATTTATCGCTGCGTACGCAAAAACTAAAAAAACTGCAGCAAACGTGGTTTTTAAACGCGTGAAAAAAGTAAAAAATTATCCTTATCGCTATCTGGAAATTTTGAAATAAAAAAATGGTAAATTTACTTTAAACCTTTTCCCTTTGGGAAAGGGGTATAGTGGGTGCCCTAAAAAGCACAAAAAAACAATCTTTTGTCAAATTTAAATGTTTTTTTTTTATAAAAAGATCCGTTTTGGAATTACAAAAATTTAGTTCTGTAAAAAAAATTTAAAACAATGAAATTAATTACTTTTCCGTTTGGTGAATTACTTTACCTTTTTCCCACTGGAGCGGGGTAAAATTACATGAAAAAACAGGTAAAATTCAATAAAGGTTATTTTTTCTTTCAAACATCCATAAAGAATGTTTTAAACTTTCCCATAAAATATATTATTCAAATTCATGGAAAAGAAAACAACTTAATAAAACATTGAAATAAACCGGGGCAATATGTACTTCGCTTGTTTCCTTTCCCATAAAAATTTTTTTACATATGCCCCGGGTAATGGTTTGTTTTTAACAATTTCCCTCGTCATTTTTTTGGGATTTTTTAACCCCGTGGTTTAGAAAAAAACTATAACGTAATTCACAGTAACGTAATTAAACATTTTTTTATCATTTTTGCTAAAAAGTTTATTCAAGGGGGATCTGGTCATTTAAAAATTGTCCAAACCTTTTCCTTATCTATGACATATCTTTTCTGGAAAACTTTCCTTTTTAAAATTGACCCCCGCAATGGAAATAGGGGGTAAAGTAGTTAAAAAATGTTTTGTTTTTTTTGGGTTTCACTCGGGAGAAAGAAATTTTGCCTATTTTAAACTTTGCTATAAAAAAAACTGAAGAAATTTCTATTTAATCATGTATAAACTTCCCGACCAATGCAAAAACCCTGTCTGTTTTCTTTTTTCCTATCATCCCGTACGGAAATTTTATCAAAACGGGCGTAACGAAAAACTACGGGAACCCGGGTGGGACAAACGAAATTATAAAACCACAAATGAATCCAGTTTTTTCGAATTTTGAAAAAGATGTTTTAACCACATCATTAACCCTTTCCCAAAATTTTAAAAAAAAGACCACGGAATGGTTATTTGTTTTTTTTTTGCACAAAACAAACATAAGTTTACTTTTGTGGGACAGGTTTTAAAAGCGGGTTTTTAAAACCCCTTTGAGGAACATGATGTGCCAAAAATTTGATTAAATGGGGGTATAGGGAATCCCTTTTCGAAAATTTTATCAGAAAACACATCACATCCAAAATTATGCCCAAAAATGAAAGTTACGGAGTCGGGGGAAAAATAGTTTTGGGTATTTGCTCGACTTAACTCTTTTTAAAATTGTTTATTTTTTTGCAACGGTATTTTTTTATTTTTTTCATTTTAAAAAGGGATTCCTGCGCTTGCAGAGGAAAAAGGGGTTTACCACAGGAGAAGAAAAAAAAACTTGCCCAACCGGAAAAATTAGTCCTTTTTTAAAATTCTTTACCAGAAAATTTAAAAAATTTCTATCCGAAAATTTACCCCCCTGTATTACAGAGATTCTTCAATCAAACTAAATTCCCTGCCAAAAAAAAGCCCCCCTTTTTATCTACAGAATACATAAAATTACTATCCCGCAAATAGTCCCTGTTTTAACAGAGATTACCAATCTACTACCCCGAAAATAGCCCCTGTATCACAGGGGTTTACATCAATCTACATCCTGAAAATTATTTTCCCTGAAATCTAAAGAGATTACCAACCCACTATCCGAAAATTTATTTTCCTGAAACCCCAGAAAAAAAACATCAATCTACTATCCTGCAAATGTCCCTGTATCTACAAGAGATTACCAACCCTACAAACCGCAAATGGGTCCCTGTATCTAAAAAATTTAAAACAATCTCCCATCCGCAAATTTTTTCCCTGTATTTTACAGAGATTCAACAATCTCCCACCCAGCAAAAAATTTCCTGTATCTCCCGAGATTACTTAAATTCTCCCTATCCGGGCAAATAGCCCCTAACAAAAAAATTTAACAAATTCCCTTAATCTCTTACAAATTTAACTCCCCAAAAGTTTACTAAGGGGTTACATTTAATCACAAAAGTTCATTTTTACTTTTTTAATCTTTTTAAAATTACCCCTTATTAAGGATTTAATTTAAAATTTGTTTTACTGGGAGTTAAAAACTTATAGGGAATTACCCCCTTTACACGAAAAATAAATTAACCGAAATGTTTCTACAGAAATTAAACCCAACTTTTTTTTTTTTTTTTTTTTTTATTCCCAAATTTCCGATTACAGAAAAAATAAATTTTCAATCCTGTTGCCCTTACCCACGGAAACCCAAAATTTTACATTCCAGAAAAACCCTTGTAATAATGAAATAATAACCTTCCCTCCCCTGTTTCTAAGGGGTTAAACAATCCATCCAAAAAATTTTCCGGTTAAAAATCTTACCCTGAAATATCCCTTTTTTCGGAAAAACTCAACCACAAAGGATTCGGGAAAATTTAATCTCTACCGCTTGTTTACTCAGAAACCCAAAAATTTTCCAGCAAAATTCCTTTTCTACGGAAATAACATTCGAAAACCCGACTTGGGAAAACATTAAAACAGGGGGAAATTAGTTTTTCCCCTTCGGAACACTTATTTCTTTCCCGGGTATTTTCGGTTTCCCCAATCTTAATCCAAAAAAAATTTTTCTTTTTAAAGAGTTTCCAAACAACCGGGAAATTTTTTCCTAACACAAATTTTAAACTTCTTCCTTGAAAATTAAAAGTTTTAAATTTTTCAACGCAAAAGTATTGGAAAGGGGGAATTTAAAATTACCCTTTTTTGATTTTTTTTAAAAAAAAAATTAAGGGGGGGTTTAAAAATTTTGGGGGGAAAAGGACGGAAAATTTAGGGTTAAAACCTTGTTTATACGAAAAAAATTTTTTTGGGGGTTTATTTTTCCCTTTCCCCAGGGGGAAAAAAGAACCAAATCTTTTGTCATACATAACCAATTTGACAGTTTAAAAATTTTCCGGTTTTGGGCGGAGGGATGTTTCCCGTTTAGACCATGAGTCCAAATGAAAAAAACCTAAAACAACCCAAAATCTTATCAAAACCCCTTTTTTCCGGCCCAATTTTAACTCAACGTTGTAAAAGGGGTGTGACCCTTTAAACCCCATTTTAATCGGAAACCAATTTTGTCTCAGCGGGTCTGCATTTAAATTTACAAAATTCTTTTCCCCGTTAAAAAAACCCACATTTAGCCTAAAAATGGGAATTTAAAAGGCCCTATTAAACCTTGGAATTCTTGGGCTTCTTTCCGGGAAACTTTCCTAAAAAAAAAAGAAAAAAAAAAAAATTTTTGAATTTGGAAAAAAATTTTTTCAAACCCCCTCCCAGTTTGTCCTTTTTTAAAAAAAAGGGTTTTATTTTCCCAAAAGGGGGGGAAAGGGCCCTAAAAAAAAATTTATCCCCTTAAAATTTTTTTCCCGGAAAATTTTTTGGAAAGGTTTCAAAAAAAATTTTTGGTCCCTTATTTTGCATGTAAAAAAAATTTTTCCCTACCTGTTAGATCAAACTAGGGGGATTTTTAAGATCTGTTAGAGAGAAAAAGATTGCATCCCAAAACCCTTCCCAATGACGCGATTTTTGTCATTTGACGCCCATTTTTTATTTTTTAGTTAAAGGGGGGCCACTTCTTCGTTTTTTTTTAAAAGGGGGGGTTTGAAAATTTTTTAAAACCTTTCGAGACTTTTGGGGTTTGGCCCAAAAAAGGGGCCGTTTTTTTTTTTTTTTTCCCTTTAATGTCGGTGACACGTCCTAACGTCTTTAATTTCGATGAATCGGTTCATCGCCCTTTATTTTCGATGACATCTTTTTCACCTTGTAACATCCCCTGTTTTTTATGAGCATTTTGGTTTTTATCTTGTTCCCTGTTGCCCAAAACACTCCTGATGTTCCATGACCCATATAGGCTCATTTTCATCTTGTTGTTTTTGTCTCAAAAACGGTGAAAAAAACCAAATTTTTTCCCAATTGCAGTTGGATTGGGCAATAGGGATTTTGCTGTTTCTCCATCAAGGGCGTTGTTTTCCCGGCCCCCATAAATTTCCTTTTGAAAACATTTCGCGATCTTATAAAACCCGCTGAATACATTCAATCAGATCCCAAATTTTTTCCCATGGTTGTGCAGCGAGAGTAGACAGGAGCTTAAAATTCGGGCGTTTTTAAAAGCCTTGGGGGGGGATTGCCCTTCCTTTCAAATCGAGTGTTACGTACACCAATCAAAAAACGTTTTTTTTCATTCAATGACAAAAGCTTTAATTTTAAACCCTTTGACCTAGGGGGTTTGACCTATTTTGTATTGAAAAACAGAATTGCTTTTTAAAATTTAAAAAAAATTTCAAGCCGAATTTGTGTTGTAAAGACAAATTTTTTTGTAACATTTTTATAAATTTTTCGAAACTTTTAAAAAAACTTTGGGGATCATATTTTTTTAAAAAAAAATCTTTTTTTGGGGGGAATTTTGAAAAAAAATGGGAAAAATTTGGGGTATATTCTCTTTTGAGACTTTGGGGTTGGCCCCTTTAAAAAGGGGCCCTTTTTTTTCCCCCCACGGGAGTAGTGGTTTTTCCCATGACTGCCCTAGGGGATTTTTTTCACAGTTTTATTCAACCGTTCTATAGTGATAAAAGTGCTTAAAAGATTTTTTTAAAAAAATAAATGTAGTATAGATCGGTACAGTAACTTTTCCCCCAAAATTTTGGGGCTACTATATTTCCTGAGTGTTGTTTTTTTTAAGCGTACGTTGGTATCGTTTTCCTGTATTTTGCCCAAGTCAGTTATGCAGTCGTTGCCCCTTTTTATTTTATATGTGATTTAAATCCATCGCACACCCTGAAAACGAATGGCTTAAATTTTCTTTTGGGGGTTTGTACTTTTTTTTACTTTTGGGTTTTTACAATTGTAAAAAAAAAGTCCTTTTAAAACCTTTTGGGTTGGCCCCGAAAAGGGCCCCTTGTTTTGTTTTTTCTCTAAATTCTTACTCTTTTTTTTCTATTTTGTTTTCTTAAAAATGGGCCCCCAAAATTTCCCTTCTAAATTCGATCCACCCTTTTAAACGGACGTTTGTTGGATGAAATTTCCCTTTTTTGGAATGAAAGGATAGGGACCACCCAAACTTTTTGTTTTCAATTTTATACGGCTTTTTTTTTTCTTTTCCCTTCTCTGTTTCAATTTGATGAGGTTGTTGTTACTTCTTTCAGTTTTCCCCCAGAATAGAAAAATTTTCCAAAATTTTTTTACTGGCTGCGCTTTTCGGTTTGGGGTTTGATTGGGGTTGTTGTTTTTTGTACAGGTTGCTGTTTGTGGTGGAGGGGGGGGGTTGATTTTCGTTGGTTTGGGAGTGGGTTGGGAAAACCGGGTCCAGTGTACGACACTGATGCTGGTTTCAGCTGTCGTCAGCTCATTTCAAAAAAGCAGCCTGTTTTTGGCGTTGTTAAAAGAGATCAGAAAATTACGTAATTTCCCTTTTTTGGGTTGGGGTTTTTGATAAAGATGCAGTGTGCCCTTTTTTAGTCTTGAGGCGGATTGGGCCTACTTTCTATTGAGTTTTTGGGGATACAACCCAAAAGAGAATGTAATTTCCATCCAATGAAAAAAAGACCCCGAATTTAACCTTGCCCAAGTTTGGAAGAATTGGGGCCTTTGGCCCTTTACATGGGGTTTTTTTGACCTACTGAACCCACTTTTTTTTTATAAAAATAAGTGTTTTTTTTTTTAAAAAAGGATTTAAATCACAATGTCCCAACAAAAACCCCTGGTTAGAAAAAAGGGGGTGTTTGTTAGAGGAGAGGAAAAGGAAAAATATACCACATAAACCCTGTCGATGTCAGGACATTGTATGCGTCAGGGGCTTTTGCACGGCTTCAGAGGGGTCCGTTTTGTTTGGGCCCCTACCAAGTGTAAAGCCTGGCCTTCTGTTTTTTTTTGCTAAAAATGGGCCTACAGTGCGTTCAGCCTATTATGGCATAGGGTTTTGACCCTGATTATTCAGAGTTTAGGGGGAAAAAGGGTACAAAAACCCCCGGTCCAAATTTAAGGGAAAAACCAAAAAAAAAAAAAAAAAAAAAACAAAAAACCGGCCCCTTTTCCAGAAAGGGGCCATTTTTTAATATATTCCCGACAAAGGGGGAAAATATTTTTAAAATTTTTTAATTTTGGTTTTTTTCGGGAAAAAAAAAACCCAAAAAAAATCAAAAAAAATCAAAATCTTTGTTTTAGGGGAATTTTTAAATTTTAACTTTTTATTTTTAAACCATTTTTCAAAACATTTTTTTTGGAAAAACTTGGGGCCCAAAACAAATTTTTTTCCAAAAAAAACCCAAAGGGAAAAAAACCAATAACACTGCCACATTTTAAAAAATTTTTTAAAAGGGTTTTTTTTGGAAAATTGGTTTTTTTTTAAACCCCTTAATTAAAAAACCTTGGGAATTCACAAAAATTTTAAAAAAAATTTTTCCCCGACACCATCCCAAAAATTTGGGGGATGTTTAGCTGTGCATGTTTTTTGGTGCTGATTTCAAAACTTGTCTTTTTGCCGTTTGTACATTTTTGCATAGTTTGGGGGAAAAACCCAACCCTCCCACATTTGGATCGTTCAAATTGAAGTGAGGTTTTTTTCCCCGTCCGAAAATTTACTCTAACACTAGGGCTGAAACGGTTTTCAGGGGCCCTTTACGGTACCCCCGGGAAGGGACACGGGAAATTTGGGTTTTGGTACGGTACAATTTTTGGGACATTTTTTTTCTAAATTTTTGATGGTATAATTTTTTACTTGTTTTAAAGAATACGGGACTCACAATCAGAAGAGAAACACAAAACTCACTTAACTTTTTAAAAAACCATCTGGTTTTAACCTTTCCCAAAACAAAATATTCAAACAAAAAAAAAACCTGACACTTGACTAGAAAATTAAGGGTTTTTGGGTAAACCAAATTTAAACAATTAAAACCAAACCCAAAATATCAACAAGTTTTTCTTTCAGTTTTAATAGAGAAACCCGGTAATTTTAAAAAGTCAGCTGGTATTTCTGTTTTTCTTCAAGGGAAAACAAATTTTCACAAAAATTTTTCACTTGAAAAAGTGAAAACCCTTTCCTTCCCGTTTGGGCACTGTAAGGGAAAAATGTAAAACTAGCTGTGACCCAAGATAGGATACACTGGGACCCTTTCCTTCCACCACTCTAGGGATCTGAAATGGGCAGGGGGGAGCCCTTTTTTATAGCTTTGAATTTCAGCTTTTATTTTTCCCAAAAGAACTGGGGGCTTTTTTCAACCCAGCACAAATAAAATCCCCCAAAAAAACTATTGATGTCCCCAAATCCCCTCACTTGAAAGTTTGGCAAAACCCTTGGGGGGTGGTTCAAGCTACTTTTTTCCTCTTTGTGGGGTTTCCCCACTGGGGTGTTTGGTTCACTGTTCCACTCAAAATCCGCTTCACAATCTTTGAGCTGGAGGTTTGGGCCCCGGAAAATACAATTAAAAAAAAGGGAAAAAATTTTTTTAAAAAAATGTTTTTTTGCTTTACTCCTTTTAACCTTAAAAATTTGTAATTTGACTATACGTAAAATTGTTTTTTCTAATTTAAATTTAAAAAAAAAAATTATTTTTAAAAGTAATATGTGTTTTTTATTTTTTCCTTATGTTATTATGTTTTTGTATTACATATAAAATTAAAAATGATTTAAAAAGGAAGGAGCCCTTAACCAAGAAAGTCCAACAAAAAATGAAAAAGCAGACTTTTTATCAAGTATGTTTTATGAGTAGTAGGGGCAAAATTTTTACCTTTAAAAATTTTTCTTTTTTCAGTACTGTACATTAATTTACAATATTTTTTTATAATTAAAAAGATTTATTTTGTTATCAACATTATTTCTTACATGTGATTCCAAATTTTTCACTGCTTCATCTGATATGTGATCATAGGTGTTTTCCTTCTCTTTTTGCCTTGATGTATGGGAGGTTTTTGAACCGAGGTCAAGGGCCGAACTAAATAGAGGAATGCGGGCACTCTGGGTCAGTAAAACCTGAAACCAATGTGTCCCAATAGTAATTTAGTTAAATTTTGAACATGAAAAACATGCAGCTAAACTAGTAGTTTAAAACTGAAAATGTAGCACTTAATAATTTTGTTGAGATCTTGTATTATGATGTAAAGGCTTGAGCATATGACAACATAGTAAAAAAAAATGATAATTTGAAATATTTCATAGCATAAACTTTTTAATTGTTTTAAATCACAGAGACATACTTTGCCAGTATTTTTGTTATTTGGAGACCATCTGGGAACAGTGACAAACCCATTCTGATAAATCTTATTAACATTATACTGGGTTCATTTTGTTACAAATTTACCTGGGAAGAAGATCATTCATCATGGCAGTTTTCACTGAGGTTATCAAGTCCTTGTCTGCTTGATCAAGTTTCAGTTCTTGAGTAGCCTTTCCTTGAGGTATGGATCAGGGACACTGTAGGGTGCTTGCTTGTACAATTATATTGTTGCTGTTTTCATTGGCCCAAGTACTTTGACAACAGCCTCCAAGTTGTTGCAGTCAGTGTCAGACAGACTCACAAGGTCTCCCTTATTGATTTCCCTTGAAATTTGTGTAGCAAAAACTGCAGTTTGTTGTTCTAGGTAACGTACCACCATATCATAGGTAGAATTCCACCTGGTTGAAACATCCATCACAAGTCGGTTCTCTTTAATCCAAGCATGGACTGCTTATTTTCAACAAAACAGCTGCAGTAGTGCTTCGGGGAAAAAATGCCACAAATTCCCTTACCCTGCCTAGCAACCGATCCATTTCCTTTACTGCAAGTCCACGACTGGTCGCAAGATTCAGTGTGTGAGCAAAGCAAGGAATGTTGAGGGCAGAGCTCAGCTAAGCGAACTGCCTTCACAATTTTTGCAGCATTGTCAGTTGAGATAGCTGGACCTTTTCTACTTCTTTCTAAGTCCCACTCTGCAATAGTCATCTTCAGTGAATTGCATAAATTTTCTGCAGTGTGCGTTCTGAAACTTTTTGGTTTCAAGAGTGTAACTTTTCACTTTCCATCCATCATACACATCAACAAAATGTGCAGTTAAAAGCCACATATTTTTCATTGCCCGGGCCT
>CM037783.1:34039501-34089501 GCA_021229015.1 Solen grandis | reverse complement strand
TTCTTTTTTTTTTATTTTTTGAGTATAGCGTAAAATGACGTTCATTTTCACAGGGGGCCGCCGTGCCGAGCGGGGTTTCGTCGTGGATAAAATCTCTCGCCCCTTTACCGCGTGGGTTTGAATCCCGGGAAAGGGGTTTGGATTTTTCAATGAGGAAGCCTTTCCCGCTGGCTTGCGGAGGGCGGGGTTTAACCCCGGGTTCCTCTGTGTATCGGGGGGTTCCCCACCGTAATTTGCTGGACCGCTATTATTGAAATACTTCGCACGCGGTAAACCCCCAAAACAACAACACTTTACAGATTTTAAAAAAACATTGGGTTAAATTTTCTCAATTTCACTTTCTAACTCCTGGAACCCAATTTTTAAAGTATTTAAATTTACAACAATGGTTCGAATCTTGGATTCGCCCCTAACCTTTGCCTTTTTGAATTTTTAAAAAAAGGAACCGTGATACACAACTAAAGCGTCATACAATCTGTGAAATTTTGATGAAAATCGGGCCAGAAATTACGGCTGAGACCGCTACAAACAATTTTTTGACGACGTCAAGTTGACGTCAAAACACTCATAGGGAAAAAAAATCAAAAAGTAAAAATGTTTAGGTACATACACTTTTAAAAAATTCATGGTGCTCGACGTTTGCAACAATAGAAGTTAACTTGAAATTAGAAATTTTTTTTTCCCCTTTATACGCTTTAGAGTCAAATACGTACATCCACGAAGAAAAGAAAATTAGAGGTTTTAATTCTGTAAAAAAATAGCTCCTTTACCATGGGGGAAACGATTTTAAGGCATTTGAAATTTGACGCTATGTTCAAATTTTGGATTCGCCAAAAACCCTTTTCCCTTTTTTCAATTTGGAAAATCAGATCCCGGGTTTCACAACAAAAACGAAAACAAACATTCTAAAAATTTTTTGATGGAAATCGGTCCAAAAAAATGTGTAGCCCCAAAACAAAAGTTTGTAGACAACGTGGGGTGGAGTAAAATTTGACGTAAAAGGGCATAGAAAATCATTAAAAAAAAAATCGCATATCCATTAAATTTTTCATGGCCCTAGGACTCTTCAACAACGAAATTTAAGGCTAAAAAAGAAAAAGAATAAATATATACATGTTTTTTATGAAATCCATTGCGTTGTACAAAAATAAAGACCAAGCAAGGGAATTTTTTCCAATCTTTGATAACAAAAATTAAAACAACTCAACAAATAAATTTCAACCATAATATAGCAATTAAGTAAACAACTGTTTGGGGGGGGGGGGGCAAAAAAATAAATTTTATCCTCACATTATTTGATGCCCTTAATTTTTCAATAAAAAGCGGTGCTGATATTCTAAATTTTTTTGAAGAAGGAAAGGTTGTTGTTGTTAAAAAATTACACCGTACTTTTACGTTAAAAACCGGTTCTGGGAGCGCGAAAGATACCCGGGGAGTTTTTTATTTTCATTCTGCCAAATTTTAAAATTAATTTTTAATTAAGGGAAAATAAATTCTTTAGTTTGGAATAGTGTCTTATTAAAACATATGTTCTCGAGTTTCGTACTTTCATTTTTCTTAAAAAAATGTTTCCCCTTTCGTTTTTGGGTTCGTCCAAAAAAAGTTTGGCCCACAATAAAAAATTTCTTTTTTTATTTATCGTTTTTCTCCCCAAATTTTTTTTGGACATCGTCATGTCTTCCTAAATTTTGAACACGAAAAAAGGGTAACGTTTGCTTATTATGAAATAATGGAATTGTAAAAAGTTTGGTATCAAGCTTTATCCCCTTTTCGTTAAAGTAATTTTCCATGTTTAAATCTGATTTTTTTAAAAAAATTTTTTATTGAACTGATGCCAGGATAATGTGACTTTGCGTACTGTCACTTTTTTTTGTTAAGAAAACAAAGTCTAAAATATATTATTCAATTAAGCAATTGCAAAGGGAACAAAAAAATATTTTTAGTTTTTTATAAGTGCATTGTAAAGACTATTTACAAAGTTTTTTTACAGTGTGAAAATGTCTTAATTTTGATGTACAAGGCCCCTTCATACGGGCAGTTTAGAAAAAAGGGGGGGGTGACTCTATTACAAAGGGGTTTTGTTTATTAAAATCTATTAATTTTTTAAAAAATGCATACAGATAATTATTAAGCAAAAATTTTAATGGATTTTTTTCAGTGTTTTAAATCCATTTTCCCGGGGGAATAATAAATCTTTGCTTAGTCTGGTTTATAAAAAAAAAATAACATGGTTTTTGTTTTAATAGTTCAAAATAAGTTAAATTTTGGATTTTAAACTTTTTTTTATGGGTTTTAACCCAAAAACGGGAATTTCAAAAAACTTCCCCCGGGACAAGTGAAAAGTCAAATCCTAAAGAAAACCCCCCGTGCTTTGTTTGCATTTGTGAAAATATTTGGGGAGGAAATTTGCATCTCCTTGAGGTCAACAGAAACCGAAAAATTGATTTTTGTTATTTAATTAAAATTTCCTTTTTTTTTTAATTTTAAAATTTAATGCCCATCTTGTCTGTAAAGAGCTTTGAGTCAGCCCTTTATTGGAAGCCTTTTATATTATAAAAGCATTTTGAATCGAAAAAAAATCTTATACTGTAAACCCCTTTCAAACAATTTGCAAAATATTGTCGCTAACGGTTGAAATGCTATAATATTTTTTTTTTTCTAAAAAGGTAAAATTGTTTTTATCTTTGGGGGGAATTAAAATCCCCTTGGAAAAATTTTGAAATTGGGGGGGGACACACTTGTTTTGCTTGGGGAAACGGTTCACGTCGTTTAAAAGGGGAAATAAACCCTGCAGGGTTGCCTTGCTTTTAAAATGGAGTTTAAAAATTGTAACACAAAATGGAGTTTTAAAATTGAAAAACATTTTTTAAATTTATTGTGTGGGTATAAGTATTTTGACAAATTCCATTGTGATTTTTATTAAAAAAAAAAAAAAAAACAAACAACATTTAAAATTCTTACCCAACTCATTAACACATAACTATGATCAGTAACATTTAAGTACACATTAAAAAATCAAAAAAATTTAAAAGCTTGATTTTTTAGTTTCTTCAGCTTTCATTCTGATTTATGTTTTTAAATTTCATTTAGAAAATATTGACTGTTTTTTTTGTGCTTGCTCTTTTTTTCATGATTTTTCTTCGAACAACCTGACCAAAAGTAAAAAATGTTTTAAAAATTTGCAAAAAAATGAGCATTTTTTCTCTAAATTCAAATGAAACGGGGATAAAAAAGGGAAAAATTTAGTATATTTTTACACAACTTACCTCTCGAAATGTCATAGGGGGGGATAAACAAGATGCAAAGCCTAAAAGGGGAATTTTTCTGCTTTTATAAAAAGGTGTTCTTTTATTTTGCCCCCCTTTGAAGAAAGGGGGGGTATGTTTTGGAAATGTCGGGGCTTCAGTCGGTTGGTCCACAGTAGACCACTCATTTCCCATCAAAAATGGAGCCCCCATTCCTAAACTTAATAGGGGGATTGGTCATGACTAGTAAGACCCTATGATTTTTGGGGGGACTTGGGCAAAGGAAGGTCACTGACCTCAAATGTGAAAATTGTTTTTGACAATAACTGGAAACACTTGAGCCAACATTCCTCAAAACCCCATAGGGTTTTTTGGTCATACTAGTAATACCTCTATTGATTTTTTGGGGTCACTTATCAAAAGTCGAGTCACAGTGACCCCATTAAACAAATCTTCCCATCAATAACCAAGAAACCTTTTTGGGCCCACATTCCTCCATTCATATGGGATTGGTCGGACTAGGATTACCCATACGATTTGGGGGCGGGTGGGGGGGAGCAGGGTGGGGATAATTTATGTGTATTCCGACAACTTTTTTTTAATTACGCAAAAATTTTATTTTCAAAAAAGAACATTTAAAACAATAATATAACTGTTTTGAATAGTTTTTTAGGAATAAAATTTAAAAAAAGACACTGACATTATACATGACACAAAAGGATTAAACTGCAATAATCAGGGGGGGCGAGCGAATAAAAAGAAGTGTGTGTGTGTGGGGGGGGGGGGGGGGTACATATATTCCATGTAGGGGGGAAGCTTTCCCCAATTTTACATATATTTTGCCCCCCCCCCCCAAAAAAAAAAAAAAAAATAAAAAAAAAAAAATAAAAACACGGATTTTAACAAAATTTTTTTTCATTTTTTGTTGAAACACTTTAAATTTGAAATCAAAGTTTTTTTTGACTGTTTGAAATTTTTTAAATATTTGCGGCATTGTCATGAAGTCAAAATGATTTTTTTCCCAAATTTTCCTAATAAGATAATGCAAGCTATTAGTTTTGAAAAGTGTCTCATATCATGTATTTTAATGGGATAAAAAAAGGCATGCATTTTTGACAGCAAATGTTTTTTACATTTATTTCAGGTTTTAGTTAGTTTGCCGGAAACGCCTTTGACATCCCCTTAAAAAGCAAAAGATAAGATTATGATAAAATAAAAGGTTAAAAATAACGTTAACCTAAAAAACATTCTACCCCATTTATAATTTAAAAAAAATAACTTTTATTAAAACAAGAAAATTTGGGTATTTGGGTTTGAAATTAATTTTTTCTTGACACTTTAAGAATAAGGGGGCATTTTTACTTACTGTAACGGTTTTAAGTCGATTACTATTCCCCATAAATTTGTTTTTTAAACTTGGAAAAATTTTATATGACCCCCACCCCAACTGTAGGGAAAGGGGAAACCTGTCATGGATATTGACCCAAAAAAGCCCCTTTTTATCCCCTGCCGAAAGTCTCGTCTGTCCGTCCCCATTTCTGCCGGAGCATAAACTTAAAAGTATTTGTGTTTCAACTTGATACTTCAAGGGGGAAGATCTCTTTTTTGGAGGGGTGCAGTGCACAGAAGATAACTCGCCCCCAAATTTTTTTTATTTTCCCTTTTTTTATTTTTCAACTTAATTTTTTCCGGAGCATAATCGAAAAAATATTTTAGGGGATCAATTTTAAATTCTAGGTGAACAGGTCTCATTTAGGGAATGCATGCACAAAGAAGAAACTCTACCCTTTTTTAATTTTTTAGTTATTGCCCTTTGTTATTTTTTAGACTTAATTTTTGTCCAGCTAGGTTTAAAAGATTTTTGGGGTATCAACTTGGAACTTCAAGGGGGACGATCTTTTTAGAGGAAATGCGTGCGCAAGAATATAACTCACTTTTCAAATTTTTTTAGTTATTGCCCTTTGTTATTTTTTTTTTAAATTTATTTTTTTCCGGGCATAAGTTTAAAAATTTTAGGTAACAATTGGAACTTTTAGGTGGATGATCTCATTGGGAGGGGTGGGAGTCACAAGAAATAACTTACCTTCATAATTTTTGAGTTTTGCCCTTGTTTTTTTTCTAGATAATTTTTGTCCAAGCTAACTCTAAAAATTTTGAGGTATCAAATTGATACTTATAGGTGGATTGATAGATCTCATTGAGGGGGGTCAGTGCCAAAATGATAAAATCTACTTTTATAATTTTGGTTATTTTCCCTTTTTTATTTTTTGACTTAATTTTTTTCCGGAGCATAGTTTTAAAAGAGTTTGAGGTAAACTTTGGAAATTTATAGGGGGATCGATCTTTTAGAAGTGCAGTGCGCAAGAATAAAACTCTACTTTTCATAATTTTTGAGTTATTGCCCTTTGTTATTTTTTAACTTAATTTTTGTCCGGAGCATGGGTTTTTTAAAAAGGTTTTGGGTATCAATTTGGAACTTATAGTGGACGATCTTATTTAGGAGGAGGCAGTCCAAGATGAAACTCTACTTTTCTAATTTTTTTAGTTTTTGCCATTTTTTTTTTTTATTCTTCATTTTTGTCCGGAGCATAATTTAAAAAAGAATTTGGGGTAACAACTTGGAACTTCTTAGGGGGAAATCTCTTTGGGGAGGAGTCCCAGTGCACAAGAATGATAACTCTCCCTTTCATAATTTTTGGTTATTCCCCTTTGTTTTTTTCTAGACTTAATTTTTGCCCGGGAGCATAACTCAAAAGTTTTTGAGGTATCAACTTGATATTCATAGGGAATAGATCTCATTGAGGAGAGTGCAGTGCACAAGTGATAACTCTCCCTTTTCAAAATTTTTGATTTTTGCCCTTTGTTATTTTTTAGACTTAAATTTTGTCCTGGCAGAATTTAAAAAAATTTGGGTATAAATTTGGGAACCATAGGTGGATAATCTTATTGGGGAGGAGGCAGTGCGAAAGAATGAAAACTCTCCTTTCATTTTTTTTTTAGTTATTCCCCTTTGTTTTTTTTCAGGCTTTTTTTTTTCCCGGGAGAATAATAAAAAAGTTTTTGAATATCAGTATATATTTAATAGGTGGAAGATCTTATAGAGGAAAAGTGCAGTCACAAAATGATAATTCACCTTTCATAATTTTTGGAGTTTTGCCCTTTTTTATTTTCGGGCAAATTTTGTATCACGTGACCTTTGGACATTTTCCCTGGACCTCAAAATAGGGGAAATTTATAGGCCTGACAGGGGTTTTATATCGTAATCACTTTAAACTCACACTTTAAACTCATCTCTTTACCAGAAATATTTTTTAAAAATAAATATTCACTCTCCAACCATTTTCAAAGAGAAAGCTTTCGGTGGGGGATGGCCTGCAACTTTCTCTTGTTCGACTTAGAACTTTTTTAATGTTTTTTGACACTTTTTAAGCCCCCCAAACAAATTTTTTGGAGATTATTTTTATTACTCGTTTCTTCTTATCTTTTCTACTTCTTTTTTCCCCACCCGGAAAATTTGTCGGCAATACTCAGAGATCCCCGACCTTCTTTACAAAACTTCACCAACTTAAGTCCTCAGGGGGTAGGGGTCCCTTTCCCTGTTTTTTTGTAAACCCCCCTTAAAGATGGTTTTGGGGCAAAATTTTTTCAATATTGAAAAATTTAAAAAAAGTCGAGCGTGTGTCTTACTGACGCTTTTGTTAAAAAAGCTGCTTATGTTTCTAAAGGCAAAAAAAAAGAAGATTTTCAGAAATCAAAGGGTTAGAGTACCCCGTCCAAAAAGGCCCTTTGGGGGTTTTTATAACCAAAAAAGTAAAAATTTGCAAAGTAATCCCCCTTTGGTTATTGTTATAGAAGGGGAATTCCCAAACTCAAATCCTATATGCAGTATGGGGGGTATTCATCCCTTTCATGAATTGTAGTTCCTGGTTCTGTATTTTCCTCCTTGAAAAATTTTAGACATATTGTTACAGTGATGGTCTGAAGGAAAAATTGACTTTCCTAAAGATACACAGGATTAATTTTTGTTGCATGCCAAAGAAAGGGAAGTCTTTTGTATACATTTTGTTTTTTTTCCCGACTAAAAAGGGGGCTGGGGGCAATAGATTTCCCTTTTGCCCAAAGTACTACACGGTACATCTCCATCCCAATCTTTGTAAAACACCATAACTCGAAAGTTTTTTACACAGACTTTACTTCATAGATATTTAAATCAAATGAATTTGACATTTGGTTTTTTTTCCCCCCAACCACCGTACGTTTCAGAGTTTTTGGCCCTTTTTTTAAAAGATAGGGAATTTTTATGCTTTTGATCACGTAACTCAGAAATATTTTAACTACAACTTGAAAATTTCATGGATATATTAACAGGACATAAAACTTGTGCACTGGTTTTTTTTTATCAAACCCTTTTTGTAAAGTTAAAAAAAGGCCGTTTTTTTTAAAAAAAGGGAATTTTACTTGGACAAGTCCCTTGAAAATATTTGTACTGAGACAAAACTTCATGGATAATTAATCAGGACATAACTTGTGCCCTGGGTTTTTATCCCCCCTAAAAAAGAGGAGGCATATAGTTTTGCTTTTGTCCGTCCATCCCAAACTTGACACAGAATTGGGGTATTTGTGCCGACTTTAAACTTCAGGGAAAATTTACTCGGACATGATTTCGCTCCTAGGTTTGGGCCTTTTTTTTGGGAAAAATGCAAGGGATGGGGGTATCTTAGTCCTCTGACACACTTCGGTTTGCCTTTAAATACTTAATTACATAGAGGGAGCATAATGTTTTCAAACTTCTATTATTTTTATCCCCCTCCCCCTCCTTCAAAGGAGGGCAATTGTTTTGCAAAGTCAGCCCGGGTCGAAGACCATTTGGTTTCCAATTGATAACTTGAGATTTCAAATTGATAGGGAGTTCGGTAAAGGTCACGTGACCACAAATGCATAAATTATGTAACTGAAACATAAAAACACTTAACCCCACCTCCCTTAAAATTTATAGGGTTGTTCATGGTTTGGGAATACCCCTACTTTTTTTTGAGTCACTTTCAAAGATAAGGTAAAGTGCCCGAAATTGAAAAACATTCCATTGGGCATTTAAAAAAAATGCTTAAACCTACCTTCCTCAAAATTAATAGGATTTTGGGGTCATGATTTGGGTTGATTTTTTATTTCGGGTCACGGGGTAAAAGGGAAAAGGATATGGTGCCCCACAAAATTTGAATATTGTTTTCGATGAAAAAACTTAAAAAACGCTAAGTGCAAACCCCTCAAACTTTATAGAGATTTGGGTCATTACTAAAATTTTGACCTCTATTGTTTTTTGGGTTCATGGGTAAAAGGCAAGGTCACAGTGACCAAAAAGTGAAATCATCTCAGATAAAGAACTTGGGGTCAATGGTCACTTTTTAAAAATTTTTTTTTGATCAAAACTTGAAACTTTTAAGTCCCATTCCCAAAAAAAATGGGGTTTGGCATGACTACAGGTGACCCCTTTTTATTTGGGGGTTCAAAGTAAAGGGCACGGGTTCCTCAAATGTAAAAAACATTCCAAGGGTTATAATGGCATATGGGGGGCGGGACATATAGTTTTACAACATGTCTTATATTTTTCAGAAAGGATGCAAGGGGAAAAGGGAAAAAGAAGAAGCACCAGGAGGGGGCCGGGAAGAGGAGGCGCAGCAGCTGCAAGGAACAAACAGACCCGGGGATTGGGCCCTCGTTAAAAACAACTCAAAGACTTGACATGACTCAGGATGGCCTCGTTAAAAAAAATGCATGGACCTACGAGCAACTGACTGAGGAGTTGGCCCTCGCCCCTAAAAAAAACTGCAATGGACCTAGCTCTAATAGGCTCGATGAAATTAACAATGAATTTAAAAAAACAAAGCTCATTAAAAAGTACACACAACAAAATACAAAAAAAATCAATGGAATCCCTCAAAAATGCAATGATATTTGTGAAAGCTATCAGAAGAAATTTTGATTCTCCAATATCAACAGAAAATCCTTAAAAATGATCATTGGCAGATGAAGTGCATAAAAAGAAAATAAACAGACAAACGGGAAAGAAAAAAAAAATTCAGCTTAATAGCTGAAAAAATTAAACTGCCCTCTCATTGATAAAATAATAAAAGGGTAACTCAAAAATCGAACATCAGATGATGAAATGAAATCAAAATTACGTTTTATGCCACAAGTGCACTGAAAAATTCTTGGAAAAAAATTAAAATGCCATTATCTAGAAAAAACTGACTTTTTCAGATAACAGTCGAATTGGGGAAAAACTCTTTTAAAACCAAAACAAAACCTGAGGAAATTTTTTTTTTAGGGCTTTATTTTTTCATATCCATACTAAGAAAATCATAAGGAAATAAAAGAGTCAAGATCATTTGCTTGAAAATAAAAAAAAAAAGTCAGTCCTATTACGCCCGGGTTAAAGTCAGTGGAAAGACATATTAAAAAAAAGTTTGATAAGGTACATGGGCAACAAAGGGGGGATATTTGCGGCGCGAATGTTTTGATGGATATTTTTTTTTTTTGAAAAATCAAAAATTTTGGCAATTTTATGTTAATTTTACCAGAAAGAGAAAGGGAAGTCAATCAAAAATTTTTTTTAAAACACGCTGTGGAGTCATTATGAAGTGGTTTTGTCTGTGAAAAAAAGACATTAAAAAATTTTCCCAGAAACTTCTCATTAATTGATTTAAAAATTTCCTTAAAGCATCCTTTTGGGGAAATTACCATCAAGGAAAGAAATATTTGGAAACAATGCTAAAAACTTTTAAAGGGTCTCAAAATATTTAGTCAGTCTAAGAGTTTGACATCTGGGACCAAAGTGATCAGATTTGGCTACAACAAAATCATTATACCAACTTTATTTTGACATCAAAAGCGAATCTTTTGAACCCATGCAAAAATTTCCCTCAAAAATTTAAATTTGTTAGGAAAAATTTTTGACTTGTTTTTTTTGCGGTCATTTTTGGGGACCGTCTTAAAAAAATATTGCATTATTTAGATGCATTCCAAATGTTCACAATGGAGGAAGCTTTAATATTCTTTATCAAAACTGCAGAAGTCGGGATTTTGTGACTTTAAAAAGTAGCACAATTGTTGTTATGAAAGAAAACTTCTTTTTTTGCTTTGCCCTCATTCAAAAAAATGATCATGGCCAATTGCTGGGGGGACAAGTTCCTCATTGAATGTTCGACATTACAGATTTTACATTCTTGTTTAAATCGGCCAATCTATGAATGAAAACCGACATGACAATTTAAATTACGTCAATTTACATCAAATCAAGAGCATATTAAACAAATATAATAAAAATACGATAACAGTTCCACTTGATAACTCTTATCATCTGAGAAAAAGATACAAAAAAATTTATAAAAAAACTGAAAAAGAATTCAAAAAAGTGAAAAAAAGCCTGCATGTAAAAGGAAGTAGGGAAATGAAAGTTATAAAAAAAAAAAAGGGGGATTCACAAAGGGGTACCAGAATATCGCATAAAAGAACCAAAGGAAAGATACAATTTGCATAAACAACATTAAAAACAAATTAAAAAAAAAAGTACTTGAAAGAACCCCAGTAAAACAAACAAAAGAAACAGCACTGTTAAAATTTTTTAAAATTCCTGATGAGACTTAAAAGATCATCTAACAGAAATATGCATCAAATGAATCACACAGAGAGGCAAAGAAAAAAGCACATGAAAAATTTTCCCTTGAATGAAGCGCACAAGAGCAAAAAAAAAAGCATATCCAAAAATATTCCCGAAGAAGCAACAAAAGGGGCAAAAAAAAAGTGGGCAGAAAAAATTTCCCTTAATGAAGCACACAGGAGGCAAAAAAAAAAAACTATTGAAAAAAATTTTTTAAATTTCGTTACAGAGGGGCGTCAAACAAGCATCAATTGAAAAAAATTAGTGAAAAACCGACAAACAAAAATTAAAGAAAAGTATTCAGGCATACTTTTTAGAGAACATTTAAAAGCAAATGTTTTTAAAAACAAGACAACAAACAAAAAAAACTTGAAACGAAAAAAAAGTTTTTAAAAAAATTTTGTTCAACAACGGATTATCCAGACCATTTTTGCGTTTTTGTTTAAAATTATTTTTTTTTAATCAAGTTAAAAAAGAAGCGACAATAAAAAAAAAAAGGTAAGGAATTGTTTTTTAGAAACAAGATGTATCAGCACAAAATACTTCAAACTAGCAGGGAAATTAGTCAAAATGTTAGCAATGCAAACTTGATTTGTTTTACTTCCCATGGGAAAATTTCAGTGGGAAAGCCAGTTGAAGCTGCATAAAAATTTTGGAGTTAAGTCTTGTCCCACAGAACTTGCAGTGTTAAACTCGATAAATCCCATTTATTACCCAGAGTCCCCTTTCATGAAAAAAAATTTGCTTTCCCAAAAGGAGTCAAAGGGTTTTTTGGGCCCAGCTGTCTGGTCCCAAATGATATGCAAAAATGTTTTTAGTTTCCCAAATTTTCTAAAAATGAAAATTTTTTTTGAATTGTACCAAAAGTTGAAACGAAAAGACTTAAAAAGGTCAGAACAATATCATTTGTAAAAGAAAAAGTAAAGAAGGTTAAGATTTTGATAGAAAACATGCTTTGTAAAAGGATTTAAATGTGAAGAACTACATTCAAACCTACAAAGTTTTAGCAAAAAACAGTTCTGTGACTTGACAGAAAATGAATTGATGCAGAAAAGGGAAATGCCCCTCTGTAAAACGAGAGTGAGAAAATGAAAACTTGAAAAAATAAGGAGGAAAAAATTGATAAAAGAAATGAATCTGCTCAGGCAAGTTTTTAGACACATTTTGAAACCCAGTTGACTTGGACAAGAAGTGTGGATCAGTTTTAAGATAAGATATTTTGTTTTGCAAACATAAAGGGGAAACAACCCTATTAAAATTTCTTATAAAAAAACAATAGAAGCATTGCTTCCAAACTTTTTTCCCAATGGAAAAAATACTTTCGTCATGATAGGGGTTTTAGAAAAATTATGTGGGGATTTGCACAATCGTTGATGAATGTTGACAAAAATTTTGATGAACCTTTTACATTTTTTTTTGCCAATACATGTTGGAACTACAACAAAAAATTTTTAAAATGTTTTTTGCATAAGAAGAACAACAGAAAACGGCCGCTTGTAAACAAAATTACAACCAAATTTCTGAAAGACAGTGAAAAGCAAAAATTTTTTTAAGAATGATAAAGGGTTTTAAAAAATTTCTGAACCTATCGGGGAACACCCCCATATTGGCAACAAGAAAAAAAAGACCCCCATGGCAAGCAAGGCAATTTTGGGAACCTACGGTTCTGTTCCTTTTCCTACTAAAAAGAGATGGCAAAGTTATCAAGCAGTTACAAATCCCAAAAACAAAGAAAACATTCTTGATGAAATGACGGGAATTTAAAAAGTAAAATTCTGCGAATAATCCGGGACGGGGCCCCCTATTTTTTGGCACAGGTTTTTAAATTTTTCCTAAAAATTCATTTTGTCCCCCCGACCCCTTGGGAAAATAAAAGACATTTTATTGAGTAAATTTTTTGCAAAAAGCCCCCCTCATTACATTTCTTTTTTTTGGGGTTTAAAATGCACCTAAACTTGAAATGACTCTGAAACAGAAAAAACAACTTTGTAAAAACGAATGTTTCATTGAAAAGCCATCGGGAAAACACAGAAAATTTGAGGGGTAAACGTGTTCAGCCACAGCAAAAATCACTCTAAATCTTTCAAAAAAATCTGGAAAAGAATGGGTTCAATTTTTTAAGCCACCTTATTAGGATATTTTTTCCCAGCCCCCCTAATGAGCTTGATGATATTTTAAACCATGACAAGGGTTGGATATTGAAAACAGGGGAAAAATATTTAAAACAATATGAAAAAAACCGCTGAATAGTCAAGCAAAGGGAAATTTTAGAAAAAAGTATGGAAGCAGAAACAGTAAACAATATGAAACAAATGTATTGTTTCAAGGATTTTGGATAACTCAAGAGCTCTTTGAAAAAAGGGATTTAATGCAGCCCCTAAAGGTAAAAAAATAATAGAAAAATATGTTCAATCTTTGGATAAACCAATACAATCCATCTTACTGAATCGGAAAGCTAAATGGATAACAGTATTGACAGCCTAGCCTGTTTTTTTGTATATACTTATAACCAAAACAGAAAGGAAATGAGTCTTGTTTTTGAAAAAAAACCAAAACAGAGGGGCCAAAAAAAAGGGAATGTAGAAACAAAAGAAGCCTTGAAAAAAAAAGGTCACCTATTTGCCAACAGAGAAGTAAGTGCTCAAGAGCAAAACGGCTTGTGGTTGAAAAAAAAAAAGTTCCAGAAAAGTACAAAACATTCCAGTTGGGGAAAACCCAGTTCGATGACTTCCCCTAGAAATAAAACAACATAGACACTCAGACGACGACAACCAGTGTGGGTGCAAACAATTGTAAGTATCTAAAGACCGTCTTGCAGTGTTTAAAGCATGCATTAGCAGTTTTTTTTCGAGTACGGTTTTGCTTCATCAGAAGTAGCAAATAGGTCAAAGAAAAAAAGACAATGTCTTTTAAACTACAGAAGAGCTTGGGTATGTATGTAAGCGACAAAAACAAAAAGCATGATCAGAACCCCGCTTTTAAATAACACGTGATGCTGAAAAATTTTCATTCGGTTTCAGTTTTAATTTGCCCTCAGACAAAGAAGATTTTTTAAAAACCCCCAAAAATCAGCTTATTTTTTTTTTAGCTCAGGAAAAAGTTACCTTGAGGGGTGAAACAGAGGGTTTGGACAGTGAAACCCTTTATTTTAAACATGCGAAAGTATTTTTAAGTGAATGTTGAGAAAAGATGTTGCAGAAGAAGTTTTAAAACTTCAGAGCCCAGGAAGATCTGGCACAATTGTGTTCTAAACGAAAAAAAAAAAAAAAACAAATTGAATGCCTGGAAGAAAAGAACAAACTTCCCCCAAGGTTAAAAAGTTCCCCATCCCTGATTTTAAATGCAAAACCGTAAAGAAATTTTTTTTCAACAGAAATTTGCCCAAATGTTCTTCAAGAGAAAGGGTTTTTCACTGTTGCGATCAATGAAAAAACAACCAAAAAACAAATGTTTCAAATTTGTTCGTAGTGGGGCAGAGTAGTTAGTGGAAAAAAACAAAAGAACCGTTCCATTATTTATTATGGTGGGGTGGGGATGTGGCAAAAAATCCCCCTATAAAAAACATTTTTATTTGAAGAACAAAGCATTTTCCCCTTCAATCTTACAAAACCCAAAAACCCGAAATTATTTTTCTTTAACAGCCCCACTGGGGTTCCGCTTTCAATATTGGTTAACAGTTCCTAATCTTTTTCAAACCAAATTTACTTTTTACCTTACCAACCACTAGGAAGACAAAAAATTCTTGCGCACAAAAATAGGGCATTGAAAACTCAATGATGAAATATCCTGGTTGATAAAAAACTACTGGCAATATCCCTGGGCGCTTAAGACAAAAAAAAAAACTGGACATATCCGTTTTTGGGGGTGTATCATAATTGCTGTCGGAATTTTTATCAGCTTCCACCCTTTTTAAAAGGGAAAAAGCTTGTACAAGAAAGAAAAACATATGATTTTGGAATGAAATTTTTTAAAAGTTACTAACTAAGTTGAGACAAAAGATGATCTTCCTTTTTTTAGGTACTAAAAGAATTCAATCAAACGAAAACGAAAACAAAAACAAAAATTTTTTGCAAACTAGAGAAACAGGAAAAAAATTCAATGCATTCATAATTTTTCGAAATATCAATGAATGAACAAAATTTGCCACATTTTTAGAAGGTTTTCCAGACAATATTTGTGTTGAAAACTGGGTTTGATGAGCGCCTGGAAAAATAAACGATGCAAAATACAAATGAGAAGGAAATTATGTGAAACGTACAAGGGAATTTGGGCCAGAGTAAGTGACAATGAACAAATGTTTCAGATGGGCTGATCAATGGGGTTATTGGGAACTGTCAAAATATTAAAAAAACGAGAATAAATAGAGTGAAGCTGATTGAAATTGTATTTTATGACAAAAAATGTGGAGCAAAAATGGAAGAAAATAATCAATGAAACTAATTGTTCAAATTAATTTTTCAAGAAGAAAATATTTGGGAAAGAACTAAACAAAAACAGACAGCAATTTCCATTTAAATTTTTTTGGGGAGCACATACATAAAAATTCAAGGACTCAGTAATAAAGAAAATAGTTTCACTAGAGAAAAAAGTTTGCTCCGGACGAGCCCCATGTGGCACTAAGCCGTTTCAACCCTAAAGGTTTTAAAATTAATGAATTTTAAAAAAAGGCAATATTTTTAATTTTGAATCTCTTCCAGTCTGGGGAAATATGAAAGAATTGTTTCAAAACAAATATTTAAAAAAAACTATGAATTTATCTGCATACATAAAAAGAAGGACTTAAAAGACAAAGAATACTGACATGAATAACAAAATTTTTAATCAGATTGTATATGCCTTGTTAAACCTGGTTAACTGGGGGAAAAGTTTTAATGAAAATATTTTTCTTTAGAACTTCAATTGTTTTAATAAGAAACGCAGAGACTCTTATTTTACACAATAGGACATAAGAATCAGTCTGGGGGCATTTCTATCTCAGTAAATCAAATTATTTTTTATCAAGATCTTCACATATCTAATTTGGGTATATGAGCGTGTGCATCAAAGACACAATAATTGTTTGTAATCTACCTCCCCCATCATACCATTGCATCATTTCAACTAAAAAATAGAACTTTTTTAAGCAATAAGTCATTATGAAAAGTAATATTTCTTGGGGATTTCAATGAAGATCTTTTAGGGGAAATAAGGCCCCAGTGCAGCGCCATTTTTCAAACAAAAGGTTATCGCAGTTGTGATGAGCCAAAAACAAGGCTTTAACTCTGTCACCATGTTATGTGAAAGGGACAAAAATTTTTTTACAAAAAGCAGCAGACCTACTAAGTTACCATGAGGATTTTTATAGATTTCCCCAAATTTGGTAAAATATGATACATTTAAGGAAATACTTCCTACAGAAAAGTTACCTTTTAAAAAAAATGCACAGAATCACTGTGGGGGAAAAGTTTATCTCCAAGGGAAAAACCCAAGCGGAAACTTGTTTTTTATCAACCCAAAAAAAAATCCCCACAATATTTTAAAAGGGCTCTTTTTAGGGCTACCTTTAGGCGGTTTCATAAGATAGGGTGGCCCGCCACTTTTTTGTGTCACCCTGCAAACAGAGGTGACACATAGGATCCCTTTTTTGTTGTCCCCCTTTTAACCTTTTTTTTTTGCTTCAGCAGGGGAAAAATGTGTTTCCCGGGGAAAACCTTTTTTTATATTTTTGTTTTGTAAAGAATTTAATGATTTTTTAATTAACTGACATAGGGCCCCCAAATAAATTTATCACAGATGTTATTTGGGACGGCAGTACCTTTGTTGTAGGTAATTTTTCGAGTTGGGTTTGGGATTTTAAAAACATGTAATTACCATAACAAAGTAAGCAACCTATATAAAATTTTGCACTTTCAATAGAAGCAAAACTCATGGTAAATGTCAAAAATTCTAAGTTACAACAATTATGTTTAATCACAGCTACAGAGCCCCTAAAACCCAAACAAATATTTTTAAAAAAAAAACACTCTGAAATGTTTTTACTTGTACTTGGGACAATTTTTAAACCAAATACAAAAGTACAAAAAGTACAGAGTTTGGGACCAAGGGCAAAAGCACTAAGGACAGCTGTGTTTTAGCCCTAATATTAAAAGTAATGCATTATGCATTGAAATTTATAGGGGTACTTTTGTTCATAGCATTTGATTTTTGGGATTTTTCAAATAAATTAAGTTTTTAAAAAGGATAAATGCAGTCTGACATGTTTTTTTTTTGAAGTACTATAAGTAAGCCATTTTTACACATGCAACAACAAAGGGACTTCGGATTTTTCATGGAGGAAGCCTTCCCCTGGGTTCGGGGAGTCGGGGGTTCTACCCGGGCACCCCTTTTACTCGGGGGCTTTCCCCCACCTGTAATTTGGCTGGACTCGCTATATGATTGAAATACTATCGCAGCGCGGGAAACCCCAATAACAACAACAACAACAACAGTAAGCAACACATTCATCGTAAACCAAGGGGACTACATTAACCCCTTGGTCTACGGCAACAACAGAAGCAACCATTCATCATAACCAAGGACACGACATTAAACCAGTTTGGTCTACAGTGCAACAACGTAAACAACCATTCATCATAACCAAGGACACTGACATTAACCAGTTGGTTACAGGCAACAACAGTAAGGGAAAAAACATTCATCATAAAACCAAGGGAAACTGACATTAAGCCCTTGGTCTACAGTGCAAAAACAGTAAGCAACACATTTATCAGTAACCAAGGAAATGAATTAAGCCTTTTGGGCTACAGTGAACAAAAAGTAAGACAACACATTATCAGTAACCAAGGACACTGACATTAAAAACATTGGTCTATGGCAACATCAGTAAGACAGCCATTCATCATAACGGACACGACTTTAGCCCGTTGGTTATAGTGCAAAATCATTTAAGACACACATTACATAACAATGGACACGAAATAAAATTTGTCTACATGCAACAACGTAAGACGCACATTCTCAGTAACAAAGGGCACTGACATTAAGCCAGTTTTGGGCTACAGTGCAACAACAGTAAGAAACACATTCACAGTATCCAAGGCACTGACATTTTTAGTTTGGGCTACGTCAAAAACAATAAACACACATTCATCAGTTCCAAGGACCGACATTTAGCCAGCGGTCTACATGCAACAACAAAAACAACACATTCATCGTATCCAAAGGGCATGACATTTAGCCATTTACAAAAATAAAAAATCAATGCCAAAAAGTTGGACTAACTGCGTGGTCAATGTTTTTTTAAATATTGGGGAGGGTTTTGTCAGTCGGGAAATATTTAAATGTTTATCACCCAGTGACCAATAGCATGTAATGGGGTTTTTAATCATTTTCATGATAGCCAGTTTTTAAATTCTTTTTTTTTTTAAAAATTTTAAAAATTTGTAACAATTTTAAATACATTTTAACCCCCCCTTTTAAAAAAAGGGAAAATTGTTTTGCACATGTTGACATTGGGGTCTGTCGTAGACCAAACCCGTCCATAATAACATAAGTTCTTGTGCAGACCCTTAAGCCCCCCAAACTTCGTTTTTGGCTGTTTACTTTGAAAAAAGCAGAAACCCTCTTTGATTTTGGGGGTCTTACTTCTTGGTCAAGGTTTAATTAAAATCATAAAATGCTGATTTTAAAAAACATTCTTTGACAATCTTGTCTTATTTCATAGCAAAGCTATTACCATTATTTATTTTGGATTTTGTATCCAAAAGGGAAAGAAAAATTTTAAAATATTCAAAATGAAACCTTGTTTGAGTAACCTTTTTGACCCTGGGCTCTCAAACTTAGTAAGTTGTTCTTTGACTCCCTTTAAAACCCTCCTGATTCTGTATGTGTTTCAAAGGTCAAGGTCATTTCTCAAAATCTCATAACACACATTTAAAGCATTTTCCAATGATATTTTTTTGATTTACATGTTGGTAAAAACTTTTAATGTTTTATGGCCCCAAAAAATTTGTTATTATGTAATATATTATCTTAAAGGTCAAGGTCACAGTTTTTTGTAAGCAAACCTTGTCTTAGTTTTTTTTTCTTTTGTTTTTTTTTTCTTTTTTTTTTGTCTTGTTTTTACAGATTTTTTATCAGGGGAAAAAAGGAACAATATTTGTTATTTTACGGTAAAACCCATATTTTTATGGTGTCTGAATCAAAAAGGCATTTCCACATGGGTATTTGTAATTAAAAATATTTTTTTTTTTAACCCCTTTAAAAAATTATATGGGACTTTTTTTTTTAAATAAAATTTCTTTGTTATTTTTTTAAAAATTCTTTTTTTATTTACACACTAAATATGTTTTTTAGTGCTTAACCTTGAATTTGTAACCCAATTAAAGACACAAGATTTTTTTTTTTTCTCTCCTTGAAAAATATATTTTTGCCTTAATTGCGTTTCCTTTTTGTTTAGTTTATATTTTAAAGTTTAAAATTCTTTATCAAGAAATTATAACAAAATTTTTGAACATATGATTTTAAAAATTTTTGTCAGAACTTTTTGTTACCTGCTGTAAGATGGTGGTTCAAAGTAATTGTATGATTTGTTTTTTACGTCCTTTTTGAAGAAGAGGGGGCTTTATTGTTTTGCAAATGTCGGTTGGTTCGTCGGTAGATCACTTCGTTTCCGATTGAAATCTAGAGAAGGCTTGGGCCCACGTTCTTCAAACTTCATGGGGTGATTGGTAGATGACTCCTATTGATTTTGGGGTCACTTAGTCAAAACTTACTTTCACAGTGACCTTCGAATATGAAAATTGTTTCCTATCAATATCTGGAGAACACTTGGGCCCACATTCCACAGAATTCATAGGGTGATTAGTCATGACTAGTAGATGACCCCTTTTTATTTTGGGGTCAAGGTCATAGTGACTTGAGTGTGAAAATCATTTCCGATCAATAACTGGAGAATGCTTGGGCCTACATTCTTCAAACTTAATAGGGTGATTAGTCATGACTAGTAGATGAACCCTATCGATTTTGGGATCACTTGGTCAAGGTTGCAGTAAGCTTGAATGTGAAAATAGTTTCCAATCAATATCTGGAAAATGCTTGGGCCAACATTCCTCAGAATTCATAGGATGATTGGTCATGACTAGTAGATGACCCCTATTGATTTTGGGGTCACTTGATTAAAGGTCAGGGTCACAGTGACCTTGAATGTGAAAATCATTTCCAATCAATAATGGAAGAGTGCATGGGCCCACATTTCTCAAACTTATTAAGATGATTGGTCATGACTAGTAGATGACCCCTATTGATTTTGGTGTAACTTGGTCAAAGGTTAAGGTCACAGTGACCTTGAATGTGGAAATCATTTCCAATCAATAATGGAAGAGTGCATGGGCCCACATTTCTCAAACTTATTAAGATGATTGGTCATGACTAGTAGATTACCCCGATTGAATTTGGTGTAACTTGGTAAAGGGTGACCTTTGAAATGGGAAAATCGTTTCCTTCTTTTAACCGGAGCATTTCCCCAAACTTCATGGGGGATTGGTCATGACTAGTAGATGACCCTATTGAATCTTGGGTCAAGGTCAATGCCCACAGTGACCTCGAGGGGAGGGTTGGGAGCGTAGGGAGGCATATGTGTTGTTCCGACAACCTCTTGTTGATAGCAGACTTGCACTTTTGACATGCTATTCTCTGTCAACTATAAGTACTGCATGTATTAAACATGTTTCAAAACTGTATAATCTGTTTACACTCTGTACAGTGAGCTAGTATATTAATCAAACATATTATATATCAGTACATGTTCTGAGGGTCATGTGTGTCTGTGAAGATTATGATCAACGAACCCTGACCCCTGAGACTTAAAATAATGTAAATTCTGATGCTTATTTTTTTTGTGAAAAAAAATATTACCATATCTTTCAAACTTTGTATGTTTTGTGTTTTATGTAGATGCACACTTATATGTTCCTTTTTAACACTTGGCTGATTTTTCACTAACTTATTATTAGTGGACAAAAACCATATACTAGTTTGATTGAATAATGTTGCAGTGATGACAACAAAACATGAATCAAATTCACTACAACGTATATATAAATAATAGTGAATAGTTTAATATGTTTTTAGGATAATTTCATTAAATGCATGTTTCTGATCCTTCAGTTTTGTGTATATACTACTCAAAGTTTGCTAAGCACCACCAGTATTTTCCAATAGAGTGTACCTGAAAGGAAAGCGTTAGCTGCCCATCATTTTAACGCATAGTTTTTGTCAAAATGATAGAAAAGAGACTCAAAAATGAGTTACGATTTAGCCAATTCCGTCATTAGTTGGCAAATTCACAAAGTGTGTTTTTTTTGCAAGAAATGGAAATTTTATAAAGAAAGCCGAAAGTCCTTATTTCTAATGTAGCTTCCTTATACTTAATCGATTTAAAAAGTTTAGGTCCCAAAATAATCGTCCGAAATTCTCTACATTTTACTTGTTTTTAAAATCTTCAATGATTATTGAAAAACAAGCTGTTAACCTTGAGAAAACTCAAAAAATCACTTAAGTTATATACACGAATTTCGTTGTTTTGCCATTACTGCATGATTTTTAGGTCAGTCCCTAAAACTTAAGCATCAAAAGAACGGTCAAACATTGCTCTACAAATAATGTTCATAATCAAAATTTTTGAAATCAAAGGTTTCCGAGATATAAACTGTTAAAGCACTGAGGGAAACCAAATTTTCTATTGTATTGCCATAACTGAACTGATTCAACCCTGATCATCAAAAATAAATATCACTAAAAGGTCTTTCAAAGCACTACAAATTAAATTTCCCATAGTGTCTCGATAGAATATTTACCGTTTTGAGATATTTAAAGGGCGAAAAAAGCGATATTTATATATGACCTTGACCTTTGCAATTTTCCGGAAACGGAAGTGACATGATCCATAGAATCTAATGCTGCACTTTCAGTCAAAATTACAATGCAAATCATACAAAAAATAAGGCATACAGGGATAAAAAAAAACGTTTATTTTTTAATACAATTTTTTTTTGGCAATATGACGTCATATGACGTAATATGACGTTTCATCTTCTCAAAATGTAATGAAGATCTGGAGACTTATATTAAGTCCAATATTAGCTTTCTAGCTCATCTGGAAGCGATTTTATACACATTTGAAATTTGACGTCAATGGTTCGAATCTGGATTCGCCCTGGAACCATTCCCTTATCGAATTTTGAAAACGGACGGGGGGAAGCACAACTAGAGCCTATCAACACATTCTGTAAAAAATTTTGATAAAAATGGGCCCCAGAAAAAATGGCTGTAGACGTTTTAAACCTTTTCCCCTGACGTCAATCTGCTTGAAATTCTTTGCATTTCAAAAGCAGGGTTTGAAATATTTGCCATTAAAATTTTTTCATTGTTCTGGGCCATTGGGCAACACATCAAAATTAACAAAAATACAAGGGGAAGAAAAAAATAATAAAAAGAATAAGAAAAATATCTAAAAGATTAAAGAATTACTTTTTTCATAGAGATTAATTATTCGTTTCTTCTTGGGAAAATACACTTCCTTTACTTTCTCGTTCTGAAAATTTACTTACTTTTTTTTTACAATTACCCTCTTCTTATCGATGTTTTGCTTTTTACTAGCGTACTGTGGCAGTGTTTTGTACAACGAAATTTGTTGTGACAAGAAAAAAATTAAAATTATTAATTATAATTTAAAAACCTCGTTATCTGTTTAAATACCTTTCGTACAAGCGGGAACCCTAGGGAAAAAATTTTCTCATTCTTGCTCTGAATATGTTTAAAGCAACAAAAAATATTCGGTGATTTTTTGTGTGTGTGTTTTTTATACAAAAGTAACGTTTTAAATGATGTCATTCGTGAAACGAATATAGGGCTTTTGCAAGCTGTGTTAATGCAAAAACAGGGGTAAAGTTTCATGTAATGACCATTTGGGAGTATTTCATTTTCGTGAACAAATTTACATTAATTTCCAAATTAGGCAAAAGATAAGACTAATTTTAGTCGTGACCCTAACATTGTCATATGACGTCAAACATGATGCAAACTTGATTTTAGTTTAAAGGTCATGTTCGAATCTCACCCCGCCAAATACTTCTGTTTTTTTGGAAATTTGGTTCGCTGACAAAAAAACACACCTTGTTTCGATTACCACTGTAAAAATTTTAAGAAAATCTGTCATAAAATGGCGGCTGTAGAGCGAGAAAAACCATTTTCACTTTTTTTGCTCGTTGTCAGTACGTCATAGGGGTGACAATCGTTGCCAAAAGTGCAAAATTTTTCTGCAATAATCTGAAATTTTTATTATTTTTGAAAAAACGGCATCATGTCGAAATCATGCCTAAAAATAAAAATTAAGAAGTTTGTTATGACGTCACATACGACTTTGACGTCACGACTCAAAATTTTTGAGAAATTCTGCAGAACTGAAAACTGCAAGTTTCAACTTTCTATTTCATCCTGAAGCTCTTTAATTTTTTAAAGGAATTTTGGGGTCCTATGTTCGAATCTTATTTCCCCACAGAACTTCGGTCTTTTGGAAATTCGGTTACTGACAGGATATGCCCCTTAGTTTCAAGAGTCCCATCGGGAAAAATTTTGGGAAAAAAACCCGCCAAAAAAGGCAGCTGTAAGCGTGAACACATTTTTCACTTTTTTTTTAGCGTGACGTCCAGACGTCTAGGGTGCGAGAGCTTTTGTTCAAAAGGATACTTACTGTCATAATCAAAAATTTTCATTATTCTAAACAACGGGCATCATTCAAAATCTGCCCTAAAATGAAAATTAAAAAAAGTATGCATGACGTCATATGACAAATTTTGACGTCCCGCCCAAAAAATTATGTAGAAATTTGAGAACGCAAACGTGAAAGTTTCAACTTTCATCTCATCCAAGCCTTTAATGCTAAAATGAAATTTGGGGCCTATGTTCGAATCTATTTCAGCCACAAACTTCGGTCTTTCGAAATTCGGTTACTGACAGGTAAGCACACCTTTTTTTCAAGATGTCCCATCGTAAAAAAATTTGAAGAAAATCCGCCCAAAATGGGGTAAGAGTGAACACATTTTTCTATTTTACTCGACGTCTATAGACAAGGGTGCTAAAGGGCCCTTTTGTTCAAAAGCGCTACTTTACTGTCAAAAAAATTTTTAAAATTTTCATTATTCTGAACAACTGGATCATGTCGAATCTTTGCCCTAAAAAAAAATTAAGAATTGCTTAGGGAGTCAGATACTCATATGACGTCAGGAATCTAAAAATGTAAAATTGCAAACTGAAAACTGTGTAAGTTTCAATTTTATCTCATCCAAAGCCTTTAATCCAAAAATAAAATTTTTGGGTTAGTTCGATTCTTATTTCAGCCACAGAAATTTCCGTTTTTCGGAATTTCGGTTTAGTGAAGGATATGCACCCCTTGTTTCAAATGTACCATCGTGAAAATTGAAGAAAATCCGAAAAAAATGCGGCTGGAGAGCGCAAACCCCTTTTTTCATATTTTAGCTGTGACGTCATGTGATGTCATAGGCTGGCAATCATGAAAAAAAATTTCCCTCACGTGAAAAAACCCCAAAAAATTTCATGTTCTGGGGACTTTGAACTATTAAAATAAGCGTTATTTGGGAAAAGAAAAAAGAATAATAATAATAAAAAAATGAGTCCCGACGTCTTGCGTTTATTTTTTCATAATTGGTTTGACACCCCGGACCCACTAATGACAAAATTTTTTAAATTCTTCTCAAAAAGGACATTTTTTTAAGCATTTAAAAATTGACTCCTTGGTTCGAATCTTGGATCCGCCTTTGATACTTGGATTTCGAATTTTGAAAAAAGGAACCGGTTTCACAGTAAAAGTAAATTTCCATTAGGAAAATTTGATTATAAAATCGGGCCCCTTAAAAATGGCTCGGACCGTGTACAAACTTTCGTAGTCAATTTCAAATGTGACGTCATAGACGTCATAGCTTCTAAAAATCTTTTGAAATCAAATTTCGGTCTGAATCATTTGTCATTAAATTTTCATTGCCCTTCGACCAATTTCAACATATAAAAATTACTCTTATTAATATTAAAAATACATTATCATATAATGACGTCAAGTGACGTCTGTGACGTTTATTATCACAAAAGTTTAAGACTACCAGAGACCTTTTATACTGACCAAATATCATTTTTCTATCTCAAATAAATCCGATTTTAAAAGCATTTAAATATTTACGCCCTTGGTTCGAATCTTGAATTCGCTATAGAAGCATGGACTTTTCGAATTTTGAAAAACGGACATGAGATGCACAACTAGAAAAATTTATACACATTTGTGAAAATTTGATGAAAATCGGTTATAAACAATGGTTGTAGACCGGTTTACAAACTTTGTTGCATATTTCAAGTGGGGACGTCATATGACGTCATAGGCATATGAAAAATCAAGAAATCAAAATTTCAGCCTTAAGCATGTGTCATTAAATTTTCATTGCCCTTCGACAATTTTAAACATATAGAAATATTCTTGTTAATATTAGAAATACATTATCATATATGACGTCACGTGACGTCATAGACATTTATTTTCACAAAACGTTTAAAACTTCTAGAGACCTATATACTGACTAAATTTTCAAAATTTCTATCTTAATAGGACAGGGTTTTATAAGCATTTAAAAATTTACGACCCTTTGGGTTTGAATCTTGGTTCGCTATAGAACCATGGACTTTTCGAATTTTGAAAAACGGACACAGGGATGCACAACTGAGCCTAAAAATACACATTTTTGTGAAATTTTGATGAAAATCGGTCCAGAAATAATGGCTGTAGGGCAGCGTACAAACTTTTTCACCTGACGTAAATCTGCGTTATAGACGTTGAATGAATATAAAATTTTATTGCATCCGAAAGCTCATGGTTTGAAATATATGCCATAAAATTTTCATTGTTCTGAGTCAATGGCAAAAACCTCGAAAAATTAACATAAATATAAAAGGAAGAAAAAAAAATAGATGTCATTCGTTAACGAATGATAGGACTTTCTGCAAAAGGTGTTAATGCAAAGCAGGAGATAGAAGTTTCATGTAATGACTCACCTCTGGTAGTATTTCATGTTCATGCTGAACAATTGACAATATATTCCGCGAAAATAAGCGTTTTGTTACAAAGAAAAAAATAAAAGTAGCAGTGTAGTAGTATGCTTATGACGTCATATGACGTCACAACTCAAAATATCTGAAGAAATTATTTCAGAACTGCAAACGTGTAAGTTTCAACTTCTATCTCATCCCCAAGTTCTTTTAACCCTAAATGAAATTTTTGGTCCTATGTTCGAATCTCACTTCAGCCGCAATACTTCGGTTTTTTGGAATTAAAGGTTTTAGCTGACAAAATTTTCACACCTTAGTTTAAAGATGTACAATCGTAAAAAATTGAAGAAAATTGATCATAAATGGCGGCTGTAGAGCGCGAACCCATTTTTCACTATTTTTAGCTGTGACGTCATGTGAAAATCTACTGTGATAATTATAAATCAAAATTCCCACGTGGACTTTTAACCCCTAAAAATTTCATCGCCTCGGACAATTGCAACATATTAAAAAAAAGCGTTTGTTAGCAGAAGAAAAGAATAATAATAATAAAAAAATGACGTCACGTGCTCATATGACGTTTATTTTCACATAATTGAAGACACCAAGACCGCTACTGACAAAATTTCAACTTCATCCAAAGGAAGTTTTTATAAGCATTAAAATTGACGCCCTTTGGGTTTTCGAATCTTGGATCCGCAAAGAGTTTGGGACTTTTCGAATTTTGAAAAAAGGACACCGGTATACACAATAAGAAACGTAATTTTACCATTCTGTGAAAATTTGATAAAAATCGCCATTATTTAAGGCTCTGGACCGTGTACAAACTTTCGTTGTAAATTTTTCAATGTGAGGCATATGACGATAGGTTTCTGAAAATCATTGAAATCGAAATTCAGCGTCTGAATACTTGTCATTAAATTTCATTCCCCTTTGACAATTCAACATATGAATATCCTTAGTAATTTTAAAATACATTTCATGTAATGACGTCACGTGACATCATGTGACGTTTATTTTCACAAAATATTTAAGCTCCCAGAGACCTATTATGCCCAAATATCACTTTTCTATCTTAATAGGACGATTTTATAAGCCCTAAAAATAAAAAACTACAAACCCAAAAAAAGGACTTTCCCCAGTGGGAAAAGTCCTAATAAAAGAAACAAAGGTTTGTCTTTTCTTTTTTTTAAACAAAATGATGGGATTTTTTGCAAATCTGCTTTTTGTATATTTTAGAAGATGACATAATAGATAATCTGCCCAAAATTGCAACTTTCTATTCCTCTATTTCTATATAAAATGCCCCAAATAGAACAATTCTAAAAATTTTTTAATTTTAAAAGTCCCCCCAAAATCTTCCCCGGGTAGTTTAATAAAAAAATTTAACTATGTCATTTTGACATAAAAGAAAAATGAAACAGGGGTTCAAATGTAAGTTTCTAACTTTAATCAACATAGAATTTATCATCCGTCATTTAAAAACCTTGTTTAATTTTGTCAGTAGGAAAAAAGGTATTGAATTTTTGTATTTTGCTATATCCTTTCGACACCTGTAACGATTTAAAAGTTTTTAGCGTTTTTGGCGTGTTTGGGCTTCCGTAGTTTTGCCTTTTAATTTTTCCCCTGGAAATTTCGAACTAGGGTTTGATATTTTAAAAGGGTAACACCCCCCCCCTACAAACTTTTTGAAATTTTAGGGAATATCGTTAGCAAACAATGCATTTTTTAGATGGTTAAATGTGGGGCTGCGTGTGAATTTTTAAGGCTTGAAAAAAGCTCCTATACATGGGGTTGCAAAATACGGATTTTTGTTTGGGTCCCTTTGTACATTGTATTAATTTCAATGCTTTTTTTGGGAAAACAGTAAAATTTTTGAAAAAAAAACAACAACAAAAAAAACAAAAAAAATCTTTTTATAGCCCATTTGAAATTTTTTTTTTTTTTTTTTAAATCGGTTCATAAAAAAAAGGCTGTAGCCCGCGTCCCAAACTTTTTTTGGGCTTTTTTTAAAAGGTGACGTCATTTTGACGTCATGGGCCATATAAAAATTCATAGAAATCAAAATTTCAGCTTTGAAGCATGTGTCATAAATTGTTTATTTTCCCCTTTGACAATTTCAAAAAAATAGAAAAATTTTTTAATATTAGAAATTTCATTATCATATAATGACGTCACGTGACGTCATATGACATTTATTTTTACAAAATGTTTTTTAAAAATTCTAGGACCCATATACTGACAAATATCCCAACCCTTTTATTTTAAAAAGGACAGATTTTATAAGCACTTAAAAATTTACGGGCTTGGTTCGAATCTTGGATTCGTATTGAACCCCCGGACTTTTCGAATTTTGAAAAACGGACCAGGGATCACAAATGGGGCCAAACATACACATTTTGTGGAAAAATTTTTTTTTAAAATCGGTCCAAAATAAAAGGGTAGACCCCGAAAAAAACTTTTTTTTCCCCGACGTCAAACCTTTACGTAAAGTGACGTCATATGAATATGAAATTCTTTTCATCCGAAAACACATGGGTTTGGGAAAAAATTTCCATTTTTAAATTTTTATTGTTCTGAGTCATTTCAACATATCCCAAAAATTAAAAACAAATATAAAAGGGGGAAAAAAAAAAAGAATAGATGCAACTTTAAACGAATTATAGGGCTTTCTGGGAACACTGTTTATATAAATATATTAAAAAATGAAATAAAAGATAAAACTGTCCAAAAAAACAATTTCTACTCCCCTTTTTCTAAAAAAAAAGCACAAAAAAAAAATTTGGGGGAAATTTTTAAAAAAAATCCCCCCCCAAATTTTTCCCCTGTAGTTTTCTACAAAATTTTACATGTCATTTGACATTAAAGAAAAAAAGGGAAAAGTGTTTTTTTTTGAAAAATTTTTAAATTTTATCACACATAGAATTTTTTCACTCCCGCTCAGTTGGGAACCCCCTTTTTAATTTGCCCCTGGGGGAAAAGATTGAATATTTGTAAGTGTTTCCTTTCGAACCGTAAGTAGTTAAATATTTGCGTTTTGGGGCGTTTTTGGGGGCTTCCGTGTTTTCCAAAAATTCCCGGAATTTTAAAAATATGGGATTTTTTGAAAGGTAAACCCCGCCACAAAGATGCAATAAAAAAAACGTTACTAACAAATGCAGTTTTTAGATGGTCTAAAATTTTTGGGTGCGTTGAATTTTTCAAGGCTTGCAAACGCTCGCTAGCTACAATGTTGCAAATACGGATTTTTTTTCTTGTCCGTTACATGTATTAACTTCAATGCTTATTTTGGAAACAGTCAACATTCGACAAAAAAAAAAAAAATAAAAATCAAATAAGCCCATCAATTGCAATTTGATTTTTTTTTTTTTAAGTCGTTGCGCAAGTATTTAAGCTTGGTGACCCCTCGCGTGACCTTTTCCATATTTTTATGATGCATGATTATGAAATATCTTATTTTCCATGTAACTTTCTTATATGAAGTCCAATTTCAATAAATTTGGTACCTTAGAAAGTTCTTAAAACATGCTACATTTTATACGCATAATGTATAAACTTATCTTCAGTCGTTTCTGGATATTGACTGTTAAACCTCAAGAAAACAGCATATTATCAGCAAAATTAGCTTCTTTCATTTAGTTTTTTGCTTATAACTTGTATTGCGTAAACCAATTTTTAAATAAACTAAATATCTTTGGAAATGTCAATTATTCAGCTATAATTTTTATTCATACATAATTTTACAAAATCGATATTAATTGAGATATGGTACATATATGCAGTAGGGGTGAAATCAAAATTTCCTCACGTGCCTAATAACCCATAAAAATTTCATCGTCCTAGGACTATTGCAACATATTAAAATAAGCGTTTAGTTAGGAAGAAAAAAGAATAATAATAATAAACAAATGACGTCACGTGACGTCATATGACGTTTATTTTCACATAATTGTTAAGAAACCCAGAGACCTACTAACTGACAAAATTTCAACTTTCTATCTCAAATAGGACAGCATTTAATATTGACGTCATTGGTTCGAATCTTGGATCCGCCATAGATGCTTGGACTTTTCGAATTTTGAAAAACGGACACCGGTATACACAATAAGAACGTAATATACACATTCTGTGAAAATTTGATAAAAATCGGCCCATTAATAATGGCTCTGGACCGAGTACAAACTTTCGTATTCAATTTCAAATGTGACGTCATATGACGTCATAGTCTTCTGAAAATCATTGAAATCGAAATTTCAGCATCTAAATCATTTGTCATTAAATTTTCATTGCCCTTCGACAATTTCAACTATAGAAATACTCTTGTTAATATTAAAAATACATTATCATATAATGACGTCACGTGACGTCATATGACTTTCTTTCACAAAATGTTAAAGACTCTTAGAGACCTATATACTGACCAAATATCACTTTTCTATCTTAAATAGGACCGATTTTATAAGCATTTAAAAATTTACGACCTTGGTTTGAATCTTGAATTCGCTATAGAACCATGGACTTTTCGAATTTTGAAAAAACGGACACCGGGATACACAACTAGAACTTAATATACACATTCTCTGAAAATTTGATGAAAATCGGCCCATTAATAATGGCTCTGGACCGTGTACAAACTTTCGTAGTCAATTTCAAATGTGACGTCATATGACGTCATAGGCTTCTGAAAATCATTGAAATCGAAATGTCAGCATCTGAAGCCTGCGGCATTAAATTTTCATTGCCCTTCGAAAATTTCAACATATAGAAATAATCTTGTTAGAATTAGAAATACAATATCTTATAATGACGTCACGTGACGTCATATGACATTTATTTTCACAAAATGTTTAAAACTTCTAGAGACCTATATCTGACTAAATATCAACTTTCTATCTTAAATAGGACAGATTTTATAAGCATTTAAAAAATTTACGACCTTGGTTCGAATCTTGGATTCGCTATAGAACCATGGACTTTTCGAATTTTGAAAAACAGACACCGGGATGCACAACTAGAACTTAATATACACAATCTGTGAAAATTTGATGAAAATCGGTTCACAAACAATGGCTGTAGACCGCGTACAAACTTTTGTAGCATATTTCAAATGTGACGTCACATGACGTCATAGGCATATGAAAATCATAGAAATCAAAATTTCCTCGCATCAAGTATATGCCCTTAAAATTTCATGGCCCTGGGACCATTGCAACATGCTTAAATTAACGCTCAGTTTGGAAGAAAAAAAGAATAAGAAGAATAAAAAAACATAACAAACCCAATAGGACTTTCTGCTTTAGGCAGAAAGTCCTAATAATAAGAAGAAGAAGAATAAAAAAAACAGTACAAACCCAATAGGACTTTCTGCCGAAAGGGCAGAAAGTCCTAATAATAAAAAACAGTACAAACCCAATATGACTTTCTGCCGAAAGGGCAGAAAGTCCTAATAATAAAAAAACAGTACAAACCCAATATGACTTTCTGCCTGTAGGCAGAAAGTCCTAATAAGAAGAAGAAGAATAAGAATAACTAGATTTCATTCGTTGATACGAATGATAGGACTTTCTGCTACATTTGTCAAACACTAAAATCGAAGAAAGTAAAAGGATATCAAATTTCTACTTTTAACATATTTTTGTAGGGCCATAACTCCATAAACTTTGAAAGATAAACCGATTAACTTGGAGGGTATGGCAAAAGTAACTGAAAATCATTTTTTAAATTTCATTTAACTTGTCCTTTTCTTATAATCTATGCAACAAAACAAATTTATTGTAAATGCTTACAATTCGATTGTCACATAATTCGTTCCAGCTTTAGAGGTTTTCAAGATATAAACAATGATTGAACTTAACATTTTTATCAAAATGGAAATGACATTGTTCCACAGGATCAAATGCTACACCTTCAATAAGAATTCATGCAAATCAAACAAAAAATAAGACCTTCAGGTGTTAAAACCGTTTAATTTCAACAGAAAAAAATAACTTTGGCCTTATGAGATCACATGATGTAATATGACGTTCATCTTCTCTGAATATAAAGAAGACTTGGAGACTTATACTGAAATTTGACATCAATGCCTCTAATCTTGGATTAGTCATAAAACCTTTGCCTTTTCGAATTTAAAAAAATGGACACCGGTTAGAGCGTAACATATACATTCTGTGAAATTTTGATGAAAATCCGTCCAGAAAAAAATGTCTGTAGACCGCGTACAAACTTGTGTAGACAACGTCAAGTTTGAGTTCATATGATGTCATAGACATAAGAAAATCAATAAAATGAAATCTTCATTACTTTAGATATATGCAGAAAATTTGTCATGCCCCTGGGACCTTAGCAATATATAGAAATTAATACGTAGTTATCAGAAATTATTTTTGACCTTATGACGTCATATGACGTCAAATGACGTTCGCCCTAACAGAATAGAAGGAAGTCATAGAGACTAATCTAAAGTCCAAATATCAGCATTCTAAGTCATCTGGAAGCGATTTTATACGTTTTTGAAATTTGACGTCAATGGTTCGAATCTTGGATTCGCCATAGAACCATTGCCTTTTTGAATTTGGAAAACGAACACCAGGATACACATCTAGAGCATTACATATGCCTTCTGTGAAATTTTTATGTAAATCGGTCCGGAAATAATGGCTGTATACTGCATAAACCTTTTGGACCTGACGTCAAATCTGACGTTATATGACGTCATATTAATATGAAATACCTGGCATTCAAACGCACATTGGTTAATGTATATGCCATTAAATTTTAATGGTCCTGAGAACTTTACAACATATTTAAATTAACGCGTAGATATCAAAAATTCTTTTTGACCTTATGACGTCATATGACGTCAAATGACGTTAATTATCACAGAATTTATAGGACACTTAAAGACTTATAATCTGTCCAAATATAAGCTTTTAGCTCAAAATTTGACGTCAATTGTTCGAATCTGTGACTCGCCATAGAACCATTGTCCTTTCGAATTTTGAATAACGGACACCGGAAAGCACAACTAGAGCCTACTATACACATTCTGTGAAATTTTGATGAAAATCGGTCCAGAAATAATGGCTGTAGGCCGCGTACAAACATTATAAGACGACGTCAAGTTTGACGTCAAGACACGTCATAGGCAAATGAAAATCATAGAAATGCAAATATTTTATCAGAAGCATAAGCTGTTGGATTTTCAAGGTGTTCGGACGTTTTTAACATATAGAATTTAACACGTAAAAATTAGAAATTTCTTTTCACCTCATGAAGTCATATGACGTCATATGAAGTTCATTCTCTCGGGATCTTAAGAAATCATAGAGACTTATATCCTATTCAAATATTAGCTTTCTAGCTCATCTGGAAGCGATTTTATACGCATTTGAAATTTGACGTCAATGGTTCGAATCTTTCACTCGCCATAGAACCATTGTCTATTCGAATTTTGAAAAAACGGACACCGGAAGGCACAACTAGAGCCTAATATACACATTCTGTGAAATTTTGATGAAAATCGTCCCAGAAATAATGGCTGTAGACCGTGTACAAACTTTTTCACCTGACGTCAAATCTGACGTTATATGACGTCATATGAATATGAAATTCATTGCATTCGAAAGCGCATGGTTTGAAATATATGCCATAAAATTTTTATTGTTCTGGGCCATTAGCAACACATCGAAATTAACACAAATACAAGAGGAAGAAAAAAAGAATAAGAATAACTAGATTTCATTCGTTGATACGAATGATAGGACTTTCTGCTAACATTGAAAAATATAAAGATTAATTCCGTTAGAAAGAATATATATTAAATTCCCTACCTTTTACTCTTTTTTTTTCGTATGGACTTCTCATGCATGAACTTTTTGAAATAAGCCATATTCCAAAAATAAACAAGTAACTGGTGTTGCAAGCAACACTTGAGTCCCCTACCGGTGAGGTGCATAATTTTTCCATTACCACAGCAACCAGAATTTTGGTCCAAGAAAAACAAGACTTTGGTTAAAGTAAATGTAAGGGAATATTTAAGTTATGTCCATTTAAGCAAGACTTACATGTAGAGTTGTTGTCTCTGCTGTGCCCACTATACAATTCATGCAAGCAAGACAGATGCAAGAAATAGAATTAATAATAGTTAGCTTGCCTGATCCAAAATGTTTTTCTTTAGTCTTTAGTCTTGTTGATGAGAAATGAGAACTTTCACTCTGCATCACCACCCTGACTATATACATGCCTTATAAAATTTATTATAAAGTTATCGCGGTCGCCTAATCCCATTTTTTGCCATATTTTCACTATTTCCGTTACCATAGCAACCACAATTTTAGTCAAAGAACAAAATTAAAATGATGTGCATAATCTACATATTGCCATCTAGTCATATACCAAGTTTCATCAAGTTAGCTTGCTTAGTTATAAAGTTATCATGGGATCCCATTTTTGCCATATTTTCACTATTTCCATTAACATAGCAACAACAATTTTAGTAAGAACAAAATAAAAAGTGCATAATCACACATTGCCATCTAGTTCCAATAAGTTTCATCAAGTTAGCTTGCATAATTATAAAGTTATCGCGGGATCCCATTTTTTTGCCATATTTTCACTATTTCCGTTACCATAGCAACCACAATTTTAGTCGAATAAAAAAAATAAAACAATGTGCATAATCTACACATTGCCATCTAGTCATAAACCAAGTTTCATCAAGTTAGCTTGCTTAGTTATAAAGTTATCGCGGGATCCTTTTTTGCCATATTTTCACTATTTCCGTTACCATAGCAACCACAATTTTAGTCGAATAAAAAAAATAAAACAATGTGCATATCTACACATTGCATCTAGTCATAAACCAAGTTTCATCAAGTTAGCTTGCTTAGTTATTAAGTTATCGCGGGATCCAGATTTGAGCGGACAGACAGACGGACGGACAGACGGAGGGCAAACCTATAGTCCTCTCCGGTGTGAACACCGGTAGGGGACTAATAAATCTTTATTTTGATAAAGCTTTCTAATAACTTGACCAATTTTACTATTCTATGTACCAAAATAAATGGCCTGAAATTCCATTGTAGCATATTTGGGTCTAGTTTTATAGGTATTCAAAATATAAACAATTAAACTTAAACCTCTTAATTCTGCATATCTTTTTTTTTTTTTTTCATTTACAGTCGCGGGAATGAAATAGTAAATGCTACCATGCAATAGAATCGTCGACGCGTGTAGCCTCGTGAGTAAAATTCAAATAACACTTGTACATACGATCGAGACGACTGTATTACACAAAGTTACTAAATTTTGCGCTTTTAGCTAATGCCTAGGCACAGGGACTTGCTCCCATACAAACACACACCACACACACCACACACACACACTGTACATACACTATCAACAAGGGTGGACATCTTTTCAGGGGTCGACTCGCTTCAACTCCGTTTTTTCAAATCATTCAAATAAAGCTATGAAGTTAACATACGGAATCACTCAAATATATATTTCTCTATCGAAATATACAAAATCGTCGTGAAAATAATCCTCCTTTGTATGTTTATTTGTTTGAAATATATGCGAATCCGAGAAAAGGACAACAACCTGGACCAGCAGCGCAGTACATTTCGGGATGATTCGGATTTTTACGCTGCGAAATTGGTCAGCGATATTGCGATTATTTTCCCGCAATCTGTCAAACCGTTAAATTTAAATTATTAAAGGGCTGACTATTCGGGCGTTGAAAGAAAAAAAAACCCAGGCAGTATGGAGAAATCAGCTGTTTCTTGGTAATTTTCTTGTTGTAAAATAAATTATTTAAAGACTTAGATATAAATTCACTTGTCTGTGAGTGTGTGTTTTTAAATTGTTTTTCCGTATTATAAGAAAAAATATGTTTTGTATGGAGTACTTATTTTCAGAATTTTATTTTAAATTACTGAACTTCAAATCCCTGTATATTTATTTCAATTTAAAAACACACACTCAGTTGAAGCGAGTCGACCCCTGAAAAGATGTCCACCCTTATTGATAGTGTATGTACAGTGTGTGTGTGTGTGTGGTGTGTGTGGTGTATGGGAGCAAGTCCCTGTGGCCTAGGTCACACATTCAGGATTTTTACTGCCGTCCTTGATAGGACCATTCCCGATTAAAATGTGTCAAAAGTCTGATCAAGATCCTGTGATTCGTGGCTGGAAATTCAAACTTTTATTAAAATTTGTAAAAAACATTTATTTAATCACGACAACAATCAGATATTGTTCAGGAGGCGTCCCGATCCAGCCGTTTCCAGCAGAATTCGTCCCGATTATCCGTTCTCAATCCGATTCTGATCCGATACAGCAGAATCTGTCACGACATAGTCACGATTGTAATCCGACTAGACAAAATCGGCTGAGTTTCCCGAATGTTACGGGACGCACCTAACTGTCAGGAGTGCTTGGCCGACCTCTCCGGACCATTCCCGATCCGTAGGACTCTGTTACGAACATATACGACTGCGTTCAGACAATGATAGGACATTGAGGATAGTAATCCGACTTTTTCGCTTTTCGTGTCGTAGCGCTGTCTGATCTCAAACGGGAGCCATAATCGACACTGTGTGAACGCCGCATTACAGACAAATTAGCTTGCAGCGTCTTGAACGGATGACATGTGTTGATCATTTTGTTTAAAACGTCTACACTTATACACGCTCATGGTATCTCAAGCTGGCAATTAAATTACATTGTACTATAACATATATTTTCACATAGGTTATCATTTATCATAAATTTGGAATATAGCTTGTACAACATTTATCGATAGATGCAACAATAAAGTCGGGAAATTGCAATGTTTCAACAACGGTCTAAATGACATGTGTCAAAACGCTCAAAGGATTATGGGTAACACAATGCTGCAATGATATTCATAAGTAACGTAAATAAAATGATTTGACAAAACATTAAATCATTGTCAACACTTGTTTAATTTGTTTGTTTGTTTGTTCGGTTTAACGTCCCACCGACAGTATTTCAGTCATTTGGAGACGATGTCTACTTAATGCAGTTATAGTGCTGCCACACTGCAGTATCACGTCGTAGACATGTGGCATGATATCACACCCAGTCACATTATCCTGATACCGGGCCAACCAGTCCTGCAACTACCCTTATATGCTAAGTGTCAAGCAAGGGAGCTATAACAGTACCATTTTTTACGACTTTGGTATCGAACCCACGACCTCCCGCTCTCGAGGCGGACGCTCTAAACACTCGGCCACCGGGAACGGTACACCTGTTTAGCTAGTAATATCAATATGATATAAGTAAAAAGTTTTTTTTTTCAATTTATATGACTAATACATATCTGTAAACTTACATTTTCCGAAAATGCTTCAATTAAGGTGAAAGCGAAAGTAGGATATTTTATGAAAATTCTTACAAATGGCTTTATATTCGTATTTTTTATGTAACTTCCTTATTTCTTGATCAATTTCAAAACTCTAGGTGCCAAAATAATCGTCTTAAAATTCTCTACATCTCACTTGCTTAATGTAAAACTTATTTCTAATGATTCTTAAGATATAAGTCGTAAAATTCTGACATGACGGCAAAATCGCTGAAATTCTATATGTTTAAATTTTTATTTTTGATGTTACTTCCTTATACTTTGATCAATTTCAAAACTTTAGGTACCATAATAATCGTCTTAAATTCTCTACATTCACACGCTTTATCTATAGGAATATTTTTAATACTTTTTGAGATACAAGCTCTTAAACCTCTTGAAAAATGAAAAAATCACCAACGCTATATGCACGAATTTCGTTTTTTTCCCATTACTCCATGAATCTTAGGTCAATCATTAAACTTTAAGCATCAAAAGAACGGCCAAACATTGCTCTACAAATAATATTCATCATCATATTTTCAAAAATCAAAGAATTTCGAGATATAAACTGTTAAACACACTGAGGGTTACCGAATTTTTGTTTTTTCCGCCATAACTCAACCGATTCAACCCCGATCATCAAAAACTAAATATAATCTGAAAGGTCTTTCTAAGCACTACAAATTATATGCATAGTGTCTCGATAGAATATTTACAGTTTTTGAGATATTTAAGGCCGAAGAAAAACCCGATAATTGATATATGACCTTGACCTTTGGGATTTTCCGGAAACGGAAGTGACATGGCTCTATAGATTCTAATACTGCATCTTCAGACAAAATTTCAAGTAAATCATGCAAAAAATAAAGCCTACAGGGCTTAAAAACCGTTAAGTTTTAATACGAAAGTTTTAAGAGCATTATGACGTCATGTGACGTCATATCGCGTTCATCTTTTCAGAATGTATAGAAGATCTGGAAACTAATATTCAGCCTAAATCTCAGCTTTCTAGCTTTTCTGGAAGCGATTTTATACGCATTTGAAATTTGACGTCATAGGTTCGAATCTTGGATTCGCCATAAAACATTTGCCTTTTCGAATTTGGAAAAACGGACACCGGGATGCACAACTAGAGCCTAACATACACATTCTGTGAAATTTTGATGAAAATCGATCCAGAAATAATGGCTGTAGACCGCGTACAAACTTTTTCACCTGACGTCAAATCTGACGTCATATGAATATACAATTCATTGCATCCGAAAGCTCATGGTTTGAAATATACGCCATAAAATTTTCATTGTTCTGAGTCAATGGCAACACCTCGAAATTAACACAAATATAAGAGGAAGAAAAAAAGAATAAGAAGAAGAAGAAGAAGAAGCAGAAGAATAATAAAAAAACAGTACAAACCCAATATGACTTTCTGCCTGTAGGCAGAAAGTCCTAATAAAAAACATAACAAACCCAATAGGACTTTCTGCCGAAATGGCAGAAAGTCCTAATAAAAAACAGAACAAACCCAATATGACTTTCTGCCAAAAGAATAATAAAAAACATAACAAACCCAATAGGACTTTCTGCCGAAATGGCAGAAAGTCCTAATAAAAAACAGAACAAACCCAATATGACTTTCTGCCGAAAGGGCAAAGTCCTAAGGCAGAAAGTCCAAAAAAAATAAAAAACAGAACAAACCCAATATGACTTTCTGCCGAAAGGGCAGAAAGTCCTAATAATAAGAAAAAACATAACAAACCCAACAGGACTTTCTGCTTGAGGCAGAAAGCCCTAATAATAAAAAACAGTACAAACCCAATATGACTTTCTGCCTGTAGGCAGAAAGTCCTAATAATAAACAGTACAAAACAATAGGTCTTTCTGCTTCAGGCAGAAAGCCCTAATAAAAGTTTGGAGAAAGCCGTAATAACAAAGGCAATATGCTTATCGGTCCTGGTGTACACCATTGCATCCTAAAATGCACCTCATCCTCTCAAATACGCATTGCAATTCACCTTTAAACACGGGCACTCTTTCCTGCGTAGGAACGTCCGGATAACCAACCTAATATCCGCTTTCTGTTTTTACTTCAAATTGCTAGATTTCAGTATACACGCCCTAATCCGAAAAACATGAATATCTGCTATGTTTGATGACGTAATAACTTGAAATTTTCAGGACTTTTGCACATCTTGGACTACGACATTGGTGCAAATTTAAACTTTAGACAGAATGATCCTTGAGTGAACCTTCACAAACGATGCTAAAATAAACTTGATTCATGTAGAACTCTGGTTGCCATGGCAACTACTGGCCAGATTTCAAAATGTTTTGGTACAGATGATCCTTGCGTAATTGCATGTAATTATTCCGATCCGTAAGAAAATATGGCCGCCAGGGGCGGGGCTTATCTCCTCTGAAACCGATGGACAGAATTTAATTAACTTGGGCGAAAGTTCACAAAAGTTGCTAAAAAAACCTTTCCATGTAGAAATCTGGTTGCCATGGCAACGGAAAGGAAGAAAAATGAATAATCTCGTTTTGAACTACTTTTGTTCAAATCATGACCCTGGGGTCAAAATTGGTCTAGCCCCAGGGGTCACTTGATTTAACATAGGCTAATATAGGGAAAAAATGAAAAATCTTCTTCTCAGAAACCACAAGGCCTGGAGTTAAGATATTTTGTGTGCAGCATTGTCTTGTAGATCACTACAAGTTTGTTCAAATCCCCGGGGTCAAATTTGGCCCGCCTAGAGTCACCTTATTTTACACAGGTTAATATAGAAAAAAAACTTGAAAAATCTTCTTCTCAGAAACCTCAAGGCCTGGAGTTAAGATATTTGGTATGTAGCATTGTCTTATGGGTCTCTACCAAGTTCGTACAAATCATGACCTTTGGGTCAAATTTAGCCCCGCCAAAGGGGTCCCTGATTTTACATAGGCTAATATAGGAAACACTTGAAAATTCTTCCCAGAAACCAAAAGACCTGGTGTTTAGATATTTGGTGTTTAGCAATTGTCTAGTAGATCTCTACCAAGTCTGTTCAAATCATGACCCTGTGGTCAAAATTGGCCCCAACGCAGGGGTCACTTCATTTAATATAGACTAATATAGGAAAAGCTTGAAAAATCTTCTTATCAGAAACCACAAGGCCTGGAGTTTAGATTTTTTTTTTTTTTTTTTACATGGGCTAATAGACCTCTACCAAGTTTGTTCAAATCATGACCCTGGGATCGAAATTGGCTCTTACCCAGGGATCATTTGATTTTACCTACTGATACCAGGTGAGCGATTCAGGGCCATCATGGCCCTCTTATTTGCATGTAAAGAGGACTAGTGATACTTGGTTCCCTTGCAGAACACTAAGTTTGAGTATTATTGTAGTTATTTTAAATATGGTTCTCGAAAAGCTAGCATTATGAAACTGTAGATGAAAACAAAGCCACCGATTCCCTTTTGAATGAATTGACTTTAAATTTTAAATTATTTCATATGAAGTCACAGATTTTTATCTGTTATTTATATATGTTTGCACTATACAACCGTCAATTCGGGACAGATTTTCTTCATTTTTTTTTAAGATGGTGAATGTCAGAATAGTAAATGGATATTATCAGTTTTGACATGGTTTGAAGTGCAGAAAGTCCTTTCTTTTATTCAGAATGAAAGGAGTCTAGTTACACAATGTGTTTGTACCAACGAATGTTAGTATGACATGCACCGATATATAAACCTTATTCGAATGAATTGCGGCAAGCAAGGACACATACCAACGAATGTCAGTATGACATGCACTGATATATAACTATTGTTAAATTAAATGACTAAAAAGTAAAATTGTAAGTGGCATGTATTCTAAAGTGAACTGATGGTACAACTAGGATTTAATTTTACCAGATTTTTTTAAAAATAATTTGATAAAATAAGAAGCTTAATCTGAAGCAACATCACTATAGCCATTAACCACTACAGCGAAGTTTTTATAGAATAACTATTACGAAAGATTTGTTTTATTGTAAGATTGAGTCATTACTATCATGCGTGTAATATTCATTTATCCATAATCCATTAAGACGTTACCCTAAGATATATAATTTGAACTACACTGGCAGTGTACGTGTACATGAGCATGAAATCAAATTGTGTGTGTTATATTAACTTTACATTTTCTGAATTATTCAACCTCTTTTGGGCAGGTATTGCAGCGTTGAGACACATTGAAAATTACCCTTACAAGTTTAAGTATTTATCATTCTGTAATATGAGATTTCTGTTTTGAAAGCGTTTGCATAAGTTAACGGCATGTCAAGGTAATGTCTATAAATAACACTGCATGGCTTTAAAGACTTGACTAAACCCTTACAAGTATTAATCATGATAATTTTGTTTTGCAAACGTGCGCCAAACGCTAGGTCAAGGACTAGAACTATCAATTTAGATAATTAATATCCCCGCATCTCACCTTGTCTTTAATATATCTGACCACGAAACAAGAGAAAAGAAAACTAGCATGACGGTAGGACACATTTATGACCAAAGAATTCTTACTTTCTTGTTTGATAGAAGAAGAATTTGAAAATTTGATATTTAGAGTATATAGGGGTCTCATTTATCAAGGGATCATTTTTTAATTTACCAAGTATGGTAGAGCATTATTGTTACCAGCTACCGGGGCTCAGCTAAGTACATATTCCAGGATACCACAACAATGACGGTTTCCAACCGAAATAAACAAAATACAATATCTGAGACTTATGTGATTTCACTGCTGAACTTACATAATTCATATCATAGCAGTTTCTCTAGATCCAATTGGTGATTTATATCATATGAATGCAAAGAACAATGACATGGTCACAATAGATGTACAAGATATTTAAAAGCAATACAACATTACACTTAACACATGTACATATTAACACAACTCACCAGTATATGGTACTAACTGGACGTCATCCCTCCGGTCATATCATGCTGTTAATTCTATAAATCAGGCGTAAAAATTGCCTTGTTTCTGGTAACAGGCTGTGAAAAATGAGTCGGTCGACCGGCTTTTCTTTTTTTGTGCTCTTTTTATGAAAGGTTAGATCTAATGTGGAAAACGTAACATGCTACATGCCAATATACCTTTTACTGTATTTTGCAATATCAGACAGCTTTACAGAAAAAAAAATTCTAGTTTGTACTAAACATCAGTTCATTCAGCTGATATGAGAATTTGGTTGCCGGTACATGTACACAGTATATTACCTAGAAAGCACATGCTGGGTGCAGATGAAAATTCATTACAAATGGCGGAGGCAGTCACCTGTGTCATTCAACACACGTTCTCATGTTTCCTAATTATGAATAAATGCGAAAATACTCGAATGGTATCGCTTACGATATCTGTTTACATTTTACACACTCTCTACCGACTTGCGACTATCGTTAGTAACTTGTTTAAACGAAAAAAATGCAAGTGCTATACAGACTGAGCTACCAGACCCTTTACACAAATATTACACTAAAAGCGTTACTTATAGGCCATTACATACTCCCTCGCCTCTTTGGAATTTGTCCCAAATTCACCGGACAGAACAAATTGATATGTTCATGACAAATCCAATGGTGATTATTTGAGAACTATACTGTACCAGCCCTACGTTTAGTGCCCAATGTAACCAGATGAGAAACATGTGCAGCCAGATCAGACTCGAACCAAGGACCTGAACGAGTACCATACAGATTGGAATGCTTACTCAAAACTCATAGCGACAAGGGTATGTGCCGAAGCCTTGTGAAGCTAATATGATTAAGTGGTTATGGTTACTACATGTATTATAAGTAAGAAAGGAAACTTGAAATCAAAACATCTGTTGAAAAGTTGAGTTAATACCTAACACAAAGGCCCAAAATAAGAAAATAAATAAAAGAAGCGTCCACATCTTGTGCATATGTTTTGAATTAAGGTTTTATATATTGCTATATATTGCAATTTTAGGTTCGAATATTGCAAAATCATCATGCTTAATTTTCATCTCGTTCGTTTTACTCAGCAATACTCTCAACAAAATTAATGGTTTAACATTTCTTTCAAGCCAGTAAACATCGCCTTAAGAATACAACCAACATGTAACAATGTCCTTGCAAAATTACAAATTGAGTTTAGTGCCAAACTATTGTAAGGGATTTTTATTAATTTGAAGTAACACTATTTTTGCACCAAGCCATGAAACGCTACAGGTTGAGATTTTCTATACATGCATTCAAAGCTAGAGTAGTTTGGCCGGATATTGTCATGTCTGGGTGCAGGATTGCTCTGCAAAACAAAGGCAGAGTTACAAAGTGCAGAGTGATCACTACCTGGGTAGATATATATCCAGGTTAGACCTTCCCAGCCATTTCCTTAGATACAATAATACCCTATATAGCTTGCTGGGTGATCAGAGTTATGACGATTTGCTTTACATCAACGAAAAGTAAAACATTATTATAATCTTCTCAAGCATGCAAACATGTTGCAAGTAATACAATGACGAACATGCAATTTATGTAAACGTAGCTGTTCGGGAGTTATTTGAAACTGATGAAATCACCTGCTGCATGGGGTGAGACGTATTTTGCATTCAAGCATTATAGTAATGTATATTTCTACATCGTGTAAAAAAGCATACCTAAGTAAGAAGACTGAATTTGAAATGTACAATGAATAATTTGTACATGTCTTTCAACTGTCATTTTATGACATAACAATACATTAAGTGTTATAGATCTGTTAAAATTATGCCCACATTGAAAAAGCCATTATTAAAAAATATGTCGGTAAATTAGAACCTAACAGATTAACATTGTGGCATGAAAATGATTATATAGTTGATAGAACAAAATAGATAGATATGTAGTACAGAAATGATGACTCGGGAACGCACGTCAGTTCTGAAAAAGGAAAATATTCGTATTAATTGAACAATTGTTTTAATGCCTTAATCAATGGCAGATTTTAAAGTCGTTTTGAGGAATGAAAAAGTGGCATAGTGGTTATAGCCACAGATAGAATACCACGTAGCCCCGCACCGCTGTTGGTTCGAGTTTCGGTAGGTTTAATGTGAGGAAGCCATGCAGCGGTCTTGTGGTAGGTCCAGCGCATCAGTGTAAGCAGAGGTCTTCCCCCACCTGTATATATATATATAGCTTGATTGTATAACAATGTCCTGCGCCTAGTTTGTTATTAGCTGATTGAGTTGTAGTTGGACAAAATAAAGATCAATGTGAGAAGAAAAACAAACACTGTTTTAGGCGCCAATTAATTATACATGTGTATATTGTAAAAGGAGGAAAAACATACCCAAATTAATTTTTATACTTGCTTAGGGTTAGAATCAGAAAAAAACACCCAGAATGTCTGAATTTTAAATTTTAAAAGAGCAAAATCGATATAATCGTTACAATTGAAGTTTAATTATGCTGAGTTTACAAATGAGATCGGGACCTTCCTTGGTGGCTGAGTAGTTGAATTAAAGCGTCCTTTACGTCCTCTACGACTCTTACCTTCGGCAAACAACAACAACAACAACTACAAGAACAGCAACAATAAAGTAACAAGTAAAGTAATAACAACTAAAAATATCCGTGTCTCCGGTTATGACCGAGTACATAATTCATTGCCCAATAACCATGACGTGTTGTCTGTAATTTAGACATTTGTGGTCTTGTCTATCATGCCGTAGAAACGTGGCATGAAACCGGAACCACACCCAGTTACATGAACCTGACTCTGGGCCAACCAGCTATCTTTGTTTACTGAGCGCTAGGTACAAGGAAGATATAAAGAACTCCTTTAGCTGCTTTGGTATGTCGCTGCAGGGAACCGAACCCATAACCTATCGGTTATTGTGCGGAAGCTATAACCACTTGGCCACCACAGAAAAGAGGGCCTAAATCTTCGAAACAGGAGAGGCGCGTGTGTGAGTTTTGCGACGGGATGTGTGTGTATAATTCGACATGATCAGGGACTGAGTGTTGTAATATTTAACACAAAATTAAAATATTCAATATTGAGTTTTATAAAGTAAAATTTATCTTTGTTTCACCAAGAGGATGGATTACGTTATCAACCTGATTTTTAATTAATAAAAATACTTTTTTATTTGTTTGGATAAAGAATTGGTTGGAAAAATATTGTATATTAAAGTATTTATGATAATAGGTATTACTTTTTAAAATCTCCTATGAGTACATGTTGAGAAAGGTGAGAAAAGAGAGATATGTTAAAAAATAATAGAGAAATAGAGAGTTGCATTTCAACGAAGATGCTATCGTTTTTTGTAGTTGCTTTCTTGCATTGGTCAGTCCTTGAAATTAAAGACTTATTAGACACTTAAATGTGATACTTATAAAAGTGAGTATTATTTCAACCAATCCTTATGTTTTGTTACTTTTGAAAGTTTACACCAAATTATTGTTAAGCCAGATTGATTATACTCGTATTTTGGCACATTTTTTGACTCTTGAGGTGGCTGATATTATACAAAATGACTTTATGAGAAGCCGAGCGAGCTCTTATTTACGATACCACGGAGGCAGTTACCGATTACAAGCGATGCATTCTCCTGGTTAGTCACAGATTCCAAATTCGACTATACATATATCATGAAGGGTGGTCACCTTTTCTGAAGAATAATGACCCGGGCAAATATCTGATACATATCATCTGGTGGGGGTGAGATTCAGGGATCACATTTTGGGGTTTCCAAAGAATAATGACCCGGGCCAATAACTGATATATATCGTCAAAGGGGGGTCGCAATTTTTGAAGAATAATGACCGGGATCAATATCTGATACATATTGATGCAGGAGAAGAATGATGACCCGAGTCAATATCTTATAGATATCATCGAAGGTAATTTATTTCAAAGTTATCATTTTATAGAAAGGGGGTCACTTTTTCTGAAAAATAATGACCGGAGGTCTATATTCTTGAGATATCATCGAGGGAGTTATTATTCTTAAAGGAGTGTGTCAGTATTTTATAGAAAGGGGGTCACTTTTTCTGAAAAATTATGACCGGAGTCATTATTCTATGGGGGTCACTTTACTTCGTTACACCGGGCGTATACAATAAAGCATATGTGTATTTCTTTGATTTGGCAATCATTGCCGAATTGAAAAACATCTAACATAATTTAATAATCCAGTATGTGCGGTAACCAATGTAGAATACTTTTTAGACAAAATAAATCATAATCTTATATCTATAACACCAGTGTAAGGTATGCGATATCTAAAATGCACTTATCTGAAAGCTTCGTAATATTTAAATAAAATTTCAGGTCCAAAGTTCGAAACTTGGTTCAGCCAAAGATCCTTGATCTGTTTGAATGTTGCAAAATGTATATAATCCTGCACAACTAAGTCTCAATCCATACATTCTGTGAAAAAAATTAATTCAATTGGTCAAGAAATGACGGCTGTAGAGCGCGTACAAGCTTTGGTAGCTTTTTTCAACCCTGAGGTCACGTGACATCACATGAAGAAAAACAATGCTGCAATCAAAAGCACCAAAGTCACTGTGCATACTGTTAAAATTTCATGCTGCTGCCTTGTCGGTAACCTGTTTTAATTTGAACCTCAAAAGGAAGAAAAAAGTAGAATAATAATAATAAGAAAAAACATAACCAGCTTAAAAAAAAAAAAAAAAGAGTACAAACCCAATAGGACTTTCTGCTTTAGGCAGAAAGTCCTAATAAACATAACAAACCCAATAGGACTTTCTGCTTGAGACAGAAAGCCCTAATTAACGGTGTCTTTGGTCATTTCCTCAGTTGTATTAATTAATATGAATCTGTACTATTCAATATCAGGGCTTGAAGCGTTTAAATAATAAAATAATATATCATTTGTTACATGGTCAAATTTGCCATAATGCTTGATATTTGGGTATGAGTCTCGGCAACATGACCTACGATCTTTTACCTAAATACCAAAGTACACCCCCCCCCCCCCCCCCCCTTTTGTAAGTTTTTAGTTCCTACACTGTGCTACTATACCCATCTTAATACTGCGAAATAATATCATTTCTTTGACATAAAATTTCAATGACCTTGCATTCGTTTTTTCGTGGGTACATTTGTTTGTGGATTTTCTGTACTAGAAAACAATTGCAATATATTAAATAAACACATTTCGTCTGGGTCAACATTTGTTCATAAAACGCCTTGAAATCAGCAAAAACTTGTGGCCCACTAAAAGAAATGATCTTACTGTACCTGAATTATAAGAGTTCTCTGGGACATATAATTATAGTCATAGGTGTTCTTAGACAAACGGATAACACATATAAATGCCTCGGAAATTGGTGTCTATCACTCTCCCCTAAAGCCATATCTTCTTCCTACTATTGTCATTAAAAAACATGCCAGCTAGTACAGTTAAGAGAAAAATAAAGATTAGAGAAATTATCATGATTAGTGAATCATTTCAAAATGTAAAAAAATGGAGCTCGAACTTAATTATATTTTGCTTGGATAATAATGCAACATATTACCAATACATGTATTTAAGTTCTTAATCTCAAAGAAATAGAATAAGAACCGATAGACTTTAATAATATCCCAGCTGAATATGAGTGAGGAATCAAGTTTTGGAATTGTTTGTCCCCTTGCCCCATTGTCAGTCTTTCATTGATTGTCATATGGAATGCATCAACTGTCTGATAATGAACATCTTTATTATGTTATACGTTAAGCTGGCATATTACTTATTAGGCTGTGTGCATTCTTTATAATGCTATGTATCTTCTTTACTATGTTAAGCATACTAATTTATTATGTTGTGTGCATTCTTTATTATGCTATGTACCTTCTTTACTATATTAAGCATACTTATTTATTATGTTGTGTGTATTCTTTATTATGCTATGTACCTTCTTTACTATATTAAGCATACTTATTTATTATGTTGTGTGTATTCTTTATTATGCTATGTACCTTCTTTACTATATTAAGCATACTTATTTATTATATTGTGTGTATTCTTTATTATGCTATTATGAATTTGAAAACGTTTTATATTCCCGGTTTTGGCATATTGAAAACGCACTGAGACTCCCACCACTCATTTTTCAAATGTCTTACCCAGGAATTTACGAACAAAGTACCCAAAATAAATTTGAAAACGTTTCCAAATCCCCATATCCAATATCATAAAAATGTAATTAACGAATATCAAATATTAATTGACACATCGGTATTCTAACGACACATTTAAATATAAAATAAGATATAAACTTTTCCGAGGAAGGAATATAGGGAAAGAGGGTTTTTAAACGTTTTCCCGCGTTGGGAGAGCTTCACCAGCCTTATCTATACCTCATATGAATTCAATAAAGGAAAAAATAATATCAGTAGAAATATAGAAAATACATAAATTATTATATTTTTATCATAAATGACGTAAAAGGAGGTGGTCTTTTGAAAACTATTTTAAAGTTTCCAGGTCGCGGGAGGGCATTAAAACCATTTTTATTATCTCTAAGAGGGATTTTGAAAATGTTAGTAAAATACGTTTTATCGTCGTACAACCGTAATTGCACCGTGGACCACCAAAATGTTTTAAATATCCGGGAATTGTCAGGAGCCACCAGGAAAGATTACCTTTCTTTGACATGAAATAAAATCACAATTTCAAATTTTAATTATATTTGGATTTTTATTAGATATGATGCTCCTATATAAATGTATACCGTTATATAAAACACTGACCATTAGGAGCTGTTTTCATGTGTCTGTAAATTCATCCATAACACCGTATGATAGGTTAAGTTTTAAATTAAAAGTGTATATCTTAGGATAAAAAGAATATTCTAAATGAAATTCAAAATTAAAAAAAATGTACCTGATCAATGTAACGATTCTATTGTAATCGTATCTGGTTTTGCATCCGGTTTAAAAATCCACTCTTACCTATTCAGAAAGGAAACATTAACCAATGTCTGGTACTTTGATTCTGTAGTAGTATGTTGTTCTTGGGGCTTTCGCCCAAACAAATATCCCGACTCAGCGACCAAAATCGATTTACACGGGGTGGGGGTTGGGGAACATTAACAGGTACGAATGAACAATCATTTATTACCACGTATTACACTTATTCCATGCTTTAACTTTGCAGATTAGAAATGCTTGAACCAAAACATTACATAGATTATTACGACATGTAGCGTATACGTTGCGACATTTAGCGGCAGAAAACTTTTTGCGACGTTTGGTGTTACAGATACATTTAATGTCAAGAGGTTATGTGGCATTCAGAGTTGCTACATAGCATGTCAAGTGCGACTTTTAGCATTGCTACGTTTATAATGTAAAGTTAAGCATTTAAGATAATGATTGGTGTTTTTCATGTGGTTGTTATTATGACTATGTCCATATTCAATATATTATTTTTATTATTTTGAGGATGTTATAACTGTTTGAGAATCTTTGTGAATACTTTTCCCCTTTTTGTTAGTTTAATATATATGGCCATTTTATACTGCTGAAATGAAATCTACAGCAGAACAAAATAATGTGATTAGAATAACAAATGATTAAATCTAGATTCTACGCAGTAATCATGAAAATAGCAATCACAAAAAGGCTTGATTTTCCAACGTAACAATTAAT
>CM037783.1:33989401-34039401 GCA_021229015.1 Solen grandis | reverse complement strand
CACCTGACGTCAAATCTGACGTTATATGACGTCATATGAATATGAAATTCATTGCATTCGAAAGCGCATGGTTTGAAATATATGCCATAAAATTTTTATTGTTCTGGGCCATTAGCAACACATCGAAATTAACACAAATACAAGAGGAAGAAAAAAAGAATAAGAATAACTAGATTTCATTCGTTGATACGAATGATAGGACTTTCTGCTAACATTGAAAAATATAAAGATTAATTCCGTTAGAAAGAATATATATTAAATTCCCTACCTTTTTCTTTTTTTTTCGTATGGACTTCTCATGCATGAACTTTTTGAAATAAGCCATATTCCAAAAATAAACAAGTAACTGGTGTTGCAAGCAACACTTGAGTCCCCTACCGGTGAGGTGCATAATTTTTCCATTACCACAGCAACCAGAATTTTGGTCCAAGAAAAACAAGACTTTGGTTAAAGTAAATGTAAGGGAATATTTAAGTTATGTCCATTTAAGCAAGACTTACATGTAGAGTTGTTGTCTCTGCTGTGCCCACTATACAATTCATGCAAGCAAGACAGATGCAAGAAATAGAATTAATAATAGTTAGCTTGCCTGATCCAAAATGTTTTTCTTTAGTCTTTAGTCTTGTTGATGAGAAATGAGAACTTTCACTCTGCATCACCACCCTGACTATATACATGCCTTATAAAATTTATTATAAAGTTATCGCGGTCGCCTAATCCCATTTTATAATTAAACTTCTTAAAAAATTAAAATTGTGAAATCTACATATTGCCATCTAGTCATATACCAAGTTTCATCAAGTTAGCTTGCTTAGTTATAAAGTTATCATGGGATCCCATTTTTGCCATATTTTCACTATTTCCATTAACATAGCAACAACAATTTTAGTTGAAGAACAAAAATAAAACAACGTGCATAATCGACACATTGCCATCTAGTCATAAACCAAGTTTCATCAAGTTAGCTTGCTTAGTTATAAAGTTATCGCGGGATCCTATTTTTGCCATATTTTCACTATTTCCGTTACCATAGCAACCACAATTTTAGTCGAATAAAAAAAATAAAACAATGTGCATACTCTACACATTGCTATCTAGTCATAAACCAAGTTTCATCAAGTTAGCTTGCTTAGTTATTAAGTTATCGCGGGATCCAGATTTGAGCGGACAGACAGACGGACGGACAGACGGAGGGCAAACCTATAGTCCTCTCCGGTGTGAACACCGGTAGGGGACTAATAAATCTTTATTTTGATAAAGCTTTCTAATAACTTGACCAATTTTACTATTCTATGTACCAAAATAAATGGCCTGAAATTCCATTGTAGCATATTTGGGTCTAGTTTTATAGGTATTCAAAATATAAACAATTAAACTTAAACCTCTTAATTCTGCATATCTTTTTTTTTTTTTTTCATTTACAGTCGCGGGAATGAAATAGTAAATGCTACCATGCAATAGAATCGTCGACGCGTGTAGCCTCGTGAGTAAAATTCAAATAACACTTGTACATACGATCGAGACGACTGTATTACACAAAGTTACTAAATTTTGCGCTTTTAGCTAATGCCTAGGCACAGGGACTTGCTCCCATACAAACACACACCACACACACCACACACACACACTGTACATACACTATCAACAAGGGTGGACATCTTTTCAGGGGTCGACTCGCTTCAACTCCGTTTTTTCAAATCATTCAAATAAAGCTATGAAGTTAACATACGGAATCACTCAAATATATATTTCTCTATCGAAATATACAAAATCGTCGTGAAAATAATCCTCCTTTGTATGTTTATTTGTTTGAAATATATGCGAATCCGAGAAAAGGACAACAACCTGGACCAGCAGCGCAGTACATTTCGGGATGATTCGGATTTTTACGCTGCGAAATTGGTCAGCGATATTGCGATTATTTTCCCGCAATCTGTCAAACCGTTAAATTTAAATTATTAAAGGGCTGACTATTCGGGCGTTGAAAGAAAAAAAAACCCAGGCAGTATGGAGAAATCAGCTGTTTCTTGGTAATTTTCTTGTTGTAAAATAAATTATTTAAAGACTTAGATATAAATTCACTTGTCTGTGAGTGTGTGTTTTTAAATTGAAATAAATATCACAGGGATTTGAAGTTCAGTAGAATTTAGTATTCCGTATATATATAAGAAAAAATATGTTTTGTATGTATGGAGTACTATTATTTTCAGAATTTTATTTTAAATTACTGAACTTCAAATCCCTGTGATATTTATTTCAATTTAAAAACACACACTCAGTTGAAGCGAGTCGACCCCTGAAAAGATGTCCACCCTTATTGATAGTGTATGTACAGTGTGTGTGTGTGTGTGGTGTGTGTGGTGTATGGGAGCAAGTCCCTGTGGCCTAGGTCACACATTCAGGATTTTTACTGCCGTCCTTGATAGGACCATTCCCGATTAAAATGTGTCAAAAGTCTGATCAAGATCCTGTGATTCGTGGCTGGAAATTCAAACTTTTATTAAAATTTGTAAAAAACATTTATTTAATCACGACAACAATCAGATATTGTTCAGGAGGCGTCCCGATCCAGCCGTTTCCAGCAGAATTCGTCCCGATTATCCGTTCTCAATCCGATTCTGATCCGATACAGCAGAATCTGTCACGACATAGTCACGATTGTAATCCGACTAGACAAAATCGGCTGAGTTTCCCGAATGTTACGGGACGCACCTAACTGTCAGGAGTGCTTGGCCGACCTCTCCGGACCATTCCCGATCCGTAGGACTCTGTTACGAACATATACGACTGCGTTCAGACAATGATAGGACATTGAGGATAGTAATCCGACTTTTTCGCTTTTCGTGTCGTAGCGCTGTCTGATCTCAAACGGGAGCCATAATCGACACTGTGTGAACGCCGCATTACAGACAAATTAGCTTGCAGCGTCTTGAACGGATGACATGTGTTGATCATTTTGTTTAAAACGTCTACACTTATACACGCTCATGGTATCTCAAGCTGGCAATTAAATTACATTGTACTATAACATATATTTTCACATAGGTTATCATTTATCATAAATTTGGAATATAGCTTGTACAACATTTATCGATAGATGCAACAATAAAGTCGGGAAATTGCAATGTTTCAACAACGGTCTAAATGACATGTGTCAAAACGCTCAAAGGATTATGGGTAACACAATGCTGCAACTGATATTCATAAGTAACGTAAATAAAATGATTTGACAAAACATTAAATCATTGTCAACACTTGTTTAATTTGTTTGTTTGTTTGTTCGGTTTAACGTCCCACCGACAGTATTTCAGTCATTTGGAGACGATGTCTACTTAATGCAGTTATAGTGCTGCCACACTGCAGTATCACGTCGTAGACATGTGGCATGATATCACACCCAGTCACATTATCCTGATACCGGGCCAACCAGTCCTGCAACTACCCTTATATGCTAAGTGTCAAGCAAGGGAGCTATAACAGTACCATTTTTTACGACTTTGGTATCGAACCCACGACCTCCCGCTCTCGAGGCGGACGCTCTAAACACTCGGCCACCGGGAACGGTACACCTGTTTAGCTAGTAATATCAATATGATATAAGTAAAAAGTTTTTTTTTTCAATTTATATGACTAATACATATCTGTAAACTTACATTTTCCGAAAATGCTTCAATTAAGGTGAAAGCGAAAGTAGGATATTTTATGAAAATTCTTACAAATGGCTTTATATTCGTATTTTTTATGTAACTTCCTTATTTCTTGATCAATTTCAAAACTCTAGGTGCCAAAATAATCGTCTTAAAATTCTCTACATCTCACTTGCTTAATGTAAAACTTATTTCTAATGTTTTAAGATATAAGCAAAATTCTACATACGGCAAAATCGCTGAAATTCTATATGTTTAAATTTTTATTTTTGATGTTACTTCCTTATACTTTGATCAATTTCAAAACTTAAGGTACCAAAATAATCGTCTTAAAATTCTCTACATCTCATTCGCTGAATGTGTTGACTTATTTCATATGGGTTTTAAGATATAAGCCTTGAAACTCTTACATAACGCAAAATCGTGAAATTCTACATGTTTAAATTTTTTTTTTAACTTTCTTATACTTGGATCAATTTCAAAACTTTAGGTACCATAATAATCGTCTTAAAATTCTCTACATTTCACACGCTTTATCTATAGGAATATTTTTAATACTTTTTGAGATACAAGCTCTTAAACCTCTTGAAAAATGAAAAAATCACCAACGCTATATGCACGAATTTCGTTTTTTTCCCATTACTCCATGAATCTTAGGTCAATCATTAAACTTTAAGCATCAAAAGAACGGCCAAACATTGCTCTACAAATAATATTCATCATCATATTTTCAAAAATCAAAGAATTTCGAGATATAAACTGTTAAACACACTGAGGGTTACCGAATTTTGTTTTTTCCGCCATAACTCAACCGATTCAACCCCGATCATCAAAAACTAAATATAATCTGAAAGGTCTTTCTAAGCACTACAAATTATATGCATAGTGTCTCGATAGAATATTTACAGTTTTTGAGATATTTAAGGCCGAAGAAAAACCCGATAATTGATATATGACCTTGACCTTTGGGATTTTCCGGAAACGGAAGTGACATGGCTCTATAGATTCTAATACTGCATCTTCAGACAAAATTTCAAGTAAATCATGCAAAAAATAAAGCCTACAGGGCTTAAAAACCGTTAAGTTTTAATACGAAAGTTTTAAGAGCATTATGACGTCATGTGACGTCATATCGCGTTCATCTTTTCAGAATGTATAGAAGATCTGGAAACTAATATTCAGCCTAAATCTCAGCTTTCTAGCTTTTCTGGAAGCGATTTTATACGCATTTGAAATTTGACGTCATAGGTTCGAATCTTGGATTCGCCATAAAACATTTGCCTTTTCGAATTTGGAAAAACGGACACCGGGATGCACAACTAGAGCCTAACATACACATTCTGTGAAATTTTGATGAAAATCGATCCAGAAATAATGGCTGTAGACCGCGTACAAACTTTTTCACCTGACGTCAAATCTGACGTCATATGAATATACAATTCATTGCATCCGAAAGCTCATGGTTTGAAATATACGCCATAAAATTTTCATTGTTCTGAGTCAATGGCAACACCTCGAAATTAACACAAATATAAGAGGAAGAAAAAAAGAATAAGAAGAAGAAGAAGAAGAAGCAGAAGAATAATAAAAAAACAGTACAAACCCAATATGACTTTCTGCCTGTAGGCAGAAAGTCCTAATAAAAAACATAACAAACCCAATAGGACTTTCTGCCGAAATGGCAGAAAGTCCTAATAAAAAACAGAACAAACCCAATATGACTTTCTGCCGAAAGGGCAGAAAGTCCTAATAACAAACCCAATAGGACTTTCTGCTGTAGGCAGAAAGTCCTAATAATAAACAGTACAAAACAATAGGTCTTTCTGCTTCAGGCAGAAAGCCCTAATAAAAGTTTGGAGAAAGCCGTAATAACAAAGGCAATATGCTTATCGGTCCTGGTGTACACCATTGCATCCTAAAATGCACCTCATCCTCTCAAATACGCATTGCAATTCACCTTTAAACACGGGCACTCTTTCCTGCGTAGGAACGTCCGGATAACCAACCTAATATCCGCTTTCTGTTTTTACTTCAAATTGCTAGATTTCAGTATACACGCCCTAATCCGAAAAACATGAATATCTGCTATGTTTGATGACGTAATAACTTGAAATTTTCAGGACTTTTGCACATCTTGGACTACGACATTGGTGCAAATTTAAACTTTAGACAGAATGATCCTTGAGTGAACCTTCACAAACGATGCTAAAATAAACTTGATTCATGTAGAACTCTGGTTGCCATGGCAACTACTGGCCAGATTTCAAAATGTTTTGGTACAGATGATCCTTGCGTAATTGCATGTAATTATTCCGATCCGTAAGAAAATATGGCCGCCAGGGGCGGGGCTTATCTCCTCTGAAACCGATGGACAGAATTTAATTAACTTGGGCGAAAGTTCACAAAAGTTGCTAAAATAAACCTTTCCATGTAGAAATCTGGTTGCCATGGCAACGGAAAGGAAGAAAAATGAATAATCTCGTTTTGAACTACTTTTGTTCAAATCATGACCCTGGGGTCAAAATTGGTCTAGCCCCAGGGGTCACTTGATTTAACATAGGCTAATATAGGGAAAAAATGAAAAATCTTCTTCTCAGAAACCACAAGGCCTGGAGTTAAGATATTTTGTGTGCAGCATTGTCTTGTAGATCACTACCAAGTTTGTTCAAATCATCTCCCTGGGGTCAAATTTGGCCTCGCCATAGAGGTCACCTTATTTTACACAGGTTAATATAGAAAAAAAAAACTTGAAAAATCTTCTTCTCAGAAACCTCAAGGCCTGGAGTTAAGATATTTGGTATGTAGCATTGTCTTATGGGTCTCTACCAAGTTCGTACAAATCATGACCTTTGGGTCAAATTTAGCCCCGCCAAAGGGGTCCCTGATTTTACATAGGCTAATATAGGAAACACTTGAAAATCTTCCCAGAAACCAAAAGACCTGGTGTTTAGATATTTGGTGTTTAGCAATTCTTGAAAAATCTTCTTATCAGAAACCACAAGGCCTGGAGTTTAGATATTTGGTGTGCAGCATTGTGTAGTGGATCTATACCCAATTTGTTGAAATCATAACCCTGGGGTCAAAATTGGCCCCGTCCCAGGGGTCACTTGAGTTAACAAAGGCTAATATAGGAAAAATTTAAATTTTTTTTTTATGGGTAATAGACCTCTACCAAGTTTGTTCAAATCATGACCCTGGGATCGAAATTGGCTCTTACCCAGGGATCATTTGATTTTACCTACTGATACCAGGTGAGCGATTCAGGGCCATCATGGCCCTCTTATTTGCATGTAAAGAGGACTAGTGATACTTGGTTCCCTTGCAGAACACTAAGTTTGAGTATTATTGTAGTTATTTTAAATATGGTTCTCGAAAAGCTAGCATTATGAAACTGTAGATGAAAACAAAGCCACCGATTCCCTTTTGAATGAATTGACTTTAAATTTTAAATTATTTCATATGAAGTCACAGATTTTTATCTGTTATTTATATATGTTTGCACTATACAACCGTCAATTCGGGACAGATTTTCTTCATTTTTTTTTAGGTGAACTGAAAGATACATCAGTTTAAGAAACCTTTTTTTTTAAAAAGGTCTAGTTACAAATGTGTTTGTACCAACGAATGTTAGTATGACATGCACCGATATATAACCTTATTCGAATGAATTGGAAAAGGGCACTGATATATAACTATTGTTAAATTAAATGACTAAAAAGTAAAATTGTAAGTGGCATGTATTCTAAAGTGAACTGATGGTACAACTAGGATTTAATTTTACCAGATTTCTTTTAAATAATTTGATAAAATAAGAAGCTTAATCTGAAGCAACATCACTAGCCATTAACCACTACAGCGAAGTTTTTACAGAAGAACTATTACAAAAGATTTGTTTTATTGTAAGATTGAGTCATTACTATCATGCGTGTAATATTCATTTATCCATAATCCATTAAGACGTTACCCTAAGATATATAATTTGAACTACACTGGCAGTGTACGTGTACATGAGCATGAAATCAATTTGTTTTATTAAATTTACCTCTTTTGGGCAGGTTTTTGACACATTGAAAATTACCCTTAATTTAGTATTTATCATTCTGTAATATGAGATTTCTGTTTTGAAAGCGTTTGCATAAGTTAACGGCATGTCAAGGTAATGTCTATAAATAACACTGCATGGCTTTAAAGACTTGACTAAACCCTTACAAGTATTAATCATGATAATTTTGTTTTGCAAACGTGCGCCAAACGCTAGGTCAAGGACTAGAACTATCAATTTAGATAATTAATATCCCCGCATCTCACCTTGTCTTTAATATATCTGACCACGAAACAAGAGAAAAGAAAACTAGCATGACGGTAGGACACATTTATGACCAAAGAATTCTTACTTTCTTGTTTGATAGAAGAAGAATTTGAAAATTTGATATTTAGAGTATATAGGGGTCTCATTTATCAAGGGATCATTTTTTAATTTACCAAGTATGGTAGAGCATTATTGTTACCAGCTACCGGGCTCAGCTAAGTACATATTCCAGGATACCACAACAATGACGGTTTCCAACCGAAATAAACAAAATACAATATCTGAGACTTATGTGATTTCACTGCTGAACTTACATAATTCATATCATAGCAGTTTCTCTAGATCCAATTGGTGATTTATATCATATGAATGCAAAGAACAATGACATGGTCACAATAGATGTACAAGATATTTAAAAGCAATACAACATTACACTTAACACATGTACATATTAACACAACTCACCAGTATATGGTACTAACTGGACGTCATCCCTCCGGTCATATCATGCTGTTAATTCTATAAATCAGGCGTAAAAATTGCCTTGTTTCTGGTAACAGGCTGTGAAAAATGAGTCGGTCGACCGGCTTTTCTTTTTTTGTGCTCTTTTTATGAAAGGTTAGATCTAATGTGGAAAACGTAACATGCTACATGCCAATATACCTTTTACTGTATTTTGCAATATCAGACAGCTTTACAGAAAAAAAAATTCTAGTTTGTACTAAACATCAGTTCATTCAGCTGATATGAGAATTTGGTTGCCGGTACATGTACACAGTATATTACCTAGAAAGCACATGCTGGGTGCAGATGAAAATTCATTACAAATGGCGGAGGCAGTCACCTGTGTCATTCAACACACGTTCTCATGTTTCCTAATTATGAATAAATGCGAAAATACTCGAATGGTATCGCTTACGATATCTGTTTACATTTTACACACTCTCTACCGACTTGCGACTATCGTTAGTAACTTGTTTAAACGAAAAAAATGCAAGTGCTATACAGACTGAGCTACCAGACCCTTTACACAAATATTACACTAAAAGCGTTACTTATAGGCCATTACATACTCCCTCGCCTCTTTGGAATTTGTCCCAAATTCACCGGACAGAACAAATTGATATGTTCATGACAAATCCAATGGTGATTATACTTGAGAACTATACTGTACCAGCCCTACGTTTAGTGCCCAATGTAACCAGATGAGAAACATGTGCAGCCAGATCAGACTCGAACCAAGGACCTGAACGAGTACCATACAGATTGGAATGCTTACTCAAAACTCATAGCGACAAGGGTATGTGCCGAAGCCTTGTGAAGCTAATATGATTAAGTGGTTATGGTTACTACATGTATTATAAGTAAGAAAGGAAACTTGAAATCAAAACATCTGTTGAAAAGTTGAGTTAATACCTAACACAAAGGCCCAAAATAAGAAAATAAATAAAAGAAGCGTCCACATCTTGTGCATATGTTTTGAATTAAGGTTTTATATATTGCTATATATTGCAATTTTAGGTTCGAATATTGCAAAATCATCATGCTTAATTTTCATCTCGTTCGTTTTACTCAGCAATACTCTCAACAAAATTAATGGTTTAACATTTCTTTCAAGCCAGTAAACATCGCCTTAAGAATACAACCAACATGTAACAATGTCCTTGCAAAATTACAAATTGAGTTTAGTGCCAAACTATTGTAAGGGATTTTTATTAATTTGAAGTAACACTATTTTTGCACCAAGCCATGAAACGCTACAGGTTGAGATTTTCTATACATGCATTCAAAGCTAGAGTAGTTTGGCCGGATATTGTCATGTCTGGGTGCAGGATTGCTCTGCAAAACAAAGGCAGAGTTACAAAGTGCAGAGTGATCACTACCTGGGTAGATATATATCCAGGTTAGACCTTCCCAGCCATTTCCTTAGATACAATAATACCCTATATAGCTTGCTGGGTGATCAGAGTTATGACGATTTGCTTTACATCAACGAAAAGTAAAACATTATTATAATCTTCTCAAGCATGCAAACATGTTGCAAGTAATACAATGACGAACATGCAATTTATGTAAACGTAGCTGTTCGGGAGTTATTTGAAACTGATGAAATCACCTGCTGCATGGGGTGAGACGTATTTTGCATTCAAGCATTATAGTAATGTATATTTCTACATCGTGTAAAAAAGCATACCTAAGTAAGAAGACTGAATTTGAAATGTACAATGAATAATTTGTACATGTCTTTTAAGTGTTATAGATCTGTTAAAATTATGCCCACATTGAAAAAGCCATTATTAAAAAATATGTCGGTAAATTAGAACCTAACAGATTAACATTGTGGCATGAAAATGATTATATAGTTGATAGAACAAAATAGATAGATATGTAGTACAGAAATGATGACTCGGGAACGCACGTCAGTTCTGAAAAAGGAAAATATTCGTATTAATTGAACAATTGTTTTAATGCCTTAATCAATGGCAGATTTTAAAGTCGTTTTGAGGAATGAAAAAGTGGCATAGTGGTTATAGCCACAGATAGAATACCACGTAGCCCCGCACCGCTGTTGGTTCGAGTTTCGGTAGGTTTAATGTGAGGAAGCCATGCAGCGGTCTTGTGGTAGGTCCAGCGCATCAGTGTAAGCAGAGGTCTTCCCCCACCTGTATATATATATATAGCTTGATTGTATAACAATGTCCTGCGCCTAGTTTGTTATTAGCTGATTGAGTTGTAGTTGGACAAAATAAAGATCAATGTGAGAAGAAAAACAAACACTGTTTTAGGCGCCAATTAATTATACATGTGTATATTGTAAAAGGAGGAAAAACATACCCAAATTAATTTTTATACTTGCTTAGGGTTAGAATCAGAAAAAAACACCCAGAATGTCTGAATTTTAAATTTTAAAAGAGCAAAATCGATATAATCGTTACAATTGAAGTTTAATTATGCTGAGTTTACAAATGAGATCGGGACCTTCCTTGGTGGCTGAGTAGTTGAATTAAAGCGTCCTTTACGTCCTCTACGACTCTTACCTTCGGCAAACAACAACAACAACAACTACAAGAACAGCAACAATAAAGTAACAAGTAAAGTAATAACAACTAAAAATATCCGTGTCTCCGGTTATGACCGAGTACATAATTCATTGCCCAATAACCATGACGTGTTGTCTGTAATTTAGACATTTGTGGTCTTGTCTATCATGCCGTAGAAACGTGGCATGAAACCGGAACCACACCCAGTTACATGAACCTGACTCTGGGCCAACCAGCTATCTTTGTTTACTGAGCGCTAGGTACAAGGAAGATATAAAGAACTCCTTTAGCTGCTTTGGTATGTCGCTGCAGGGAACCGAACCCATAACCTATCGGTTATTGTGCGGAAGCTATAACCACTTGGCCACCACAGAAAAGAGGGCCTAAATCTTCGAAACAGGAGAGGCGCGTGTGTGAGTTTTGCGACGGGATGTGTGTGTATAATTCGACATGATCAGGGACTGAGTGTTGTAATATTTAACACAAAATTAAAATATTCAATATTGAGTTTTATAAAGTAAAATTTATCTTTGTTTCACCAAGAGGATGGATTACGTTATCAACCTGATTTTTAATTAATAAAAATACTTTTTTATTTGTTTGGATAAAGAATTGGTTGGAAAAATATTGTATATTAAAGTATTTATGATAATAGGTATTACTTTTTAAAATCTCCTATGAGTACATGTTGAGAAAGGTGAGAAAAGAGAGATATGTTAAAAAATAATAGAGAAATAGAGAGTTGCATTTCAACGAAGATGCTATCGTTTTTGTAGTTGCTTTCTTGCATTGGTCAGTCCTTGAAATTAAAGACTTATTAGACACTTAAATGTGATACTTATAAAAGTGAGTATTATTTCAACCAATCCTTATGTTTTGTTACTTTTGAAAGTTTACACCAAATTATTGTTAAGCCAGATTGATTATACTCGTATTTTGGCACATTTTTTGACTCTTGAGGTGGCTGATATTATACAAAATGACTTTATGAGAAGCCGAGCGAGCTCTTATTTACGATACCACGGAGGCAGTTACCGATTACAAGCGATGCATTCTCCTGGTTAGTCACAGATTCCAAATTCGACTATACATATATCATGAAGGGTGGTCACCTTTTCTGAAGAATAATGACCCGGGCAAATATCTGATACATATCATCTGGTGGGGGTGAGATTCAGGGATCACATTTTCTGATGAATAATGACCGGGGTCGATATCTTATACATATCATATCACGTAGGGGGGGGGGGGGGGGGGGGGGGGTTCACTTTTTCCAAAGAATAATGACCCGGGCCAATAACTGATATATATCGTCAAAGGTAATTTTTTAAATTTTTTGGGGGTCTTTTTCTGAAAAATAATGACCGGAGGTCTATTGGGTATTTTATAGAAAGGGGGTCACTTTTTCTGAAAAATTATGACCGGAGTCATTATTCTATGGGGGTCACTTTACTTCGTTACACCGGGCGTATACAATAAAGCATATGTGTATTTCTTTGATTTGGCAATCATTGCCGAATTGAAAAACATCTAACATAATTTAATAATCCAGTATGTGCGGTAACCAATGTAGAATACTTTTTAGACAAAATAAATCATAATCTTATATCTATAACACCAGTGTAAGGTATGCGATATCTAAAATGCACTTATCTGAAAGCTTCGTAATATTTAAATAAAATTTCAGGTCCAAAGTTCGAAACTTGGTTCAGCCAAAGATCCTTGATCTGTTTGAATGTTGCAAAATGTATATAATCCTGCACAACTAAGTCTCAATCCATACATTCTGTGAAAAAAATTAATTCAATTGGTCAAGAAATGACGGCTGTAGAGCGCGTACAAGCTTTGGTAGCTTTTTTCAACCCTGAGGTCACGTGACATCACATGAAGAAAAACAATGCTGCAATCAAAAGCACCAAAGTCACTGTGCATACTGTTAAAATTTCATGCTGCTGCCTTGTCGGTAACCTGTTTTAATTTGAACCTCAAAAGGAAGAAAAAAGTAGAATAATAATAATAAGAAAAAACATAACAAACCCAATAGGACTTTCTGCTTTAGGAGAAAGCCCAAAAAATGCTTTAGGCAGAAAGTCCTAATAAACATAACAAACCCAATAGGACTTTCTGCTTGAGACAGAAAGCCCTAATTAACGGTGTCTTTGGTCATTTCCTCAGTTGTATTAATTAATATGAATCTGTACTATTCAATATCAGGGCTTGAAGCGTTTAAATAATAAAATAATATATCATTTGTTACATGGTCAAATTTGCCATAATGCTTGATATTTGGGTATGAGTCTCGGCAACATGACCTACGATCTTTTACCTAAATACCAAAGTACACCCCCCCCCCCCCCCCTTTTGTAAGTTTTTAGTTCCTACACTGTGCTACTATACCCATCTTAATACTGCGAAATAATATCATTTCTTTGACATAAAATTTCAATGACCTTGCATTCGTTTTTTCGTGGGTACATTTGTTTGTGGATTTTCTGTACTAGAAAACAATTGCAATATATTAAATATACACTTTTCGTCTGGGTCAACATTTGTTCATAAAACTCCTTGAAATCAGCAAAAACTTGTGGCCCACTAAAAGAAATGATCTTCCCTGTACCTGAATTATGAGCGTTCTCTGGGACATATAATTATAGTCATAGGTGTTCTTAGACAAACGGATAACACATATAAATGCCTCGGAAATTGGTGTCTATCACTCTCCCCTAAAGCCATATCTTCTTCCTACTATTGTCATTAAAAAACATGCCAGCTAGTACAGTTAAGAGAAAAATAAAGATTAGAGAAATTATCATGATTAGTGAATCATTTCAAAATGTAAAAAAATGGAGCTCGAACTTAATTATATTTTGCTTGGATAATAATGCAACATATTACCAATACATGTATTTAAGTTCTTAATCTCAAAGAAATAGAATAAGAACCGATAGACTTTAATAATATCCCAGCTGAATATGAGTGAGGAATCAAGTTTTGGAATTGTTTGTCCCCTTGCCCCATTGTCAGTCTTTCATTGATTGTCATATGGAATGCATCAACTGTCTGATAATTTTTTTGTTATACGTTAAGCTGGCTTTCTTTACTATGTTAAGCATACTAATTTATTATGTTGTGTGCATTCTTTATTATGCTATGTACCTTCTTTACTATATTAAGCATACTTATTTATTATGTTGTGTGTATTCTTTATTATGCTATGTACCTTCTTTACTATATTAAGCATACTTATTTATTATATTTATTATGCTATTATGAATTTGAAAACGTTTTATATTCCCGGTTTTGGCATATTGAAAACGCACTGAGACTCCCACCACTCATTTTTCAAATGTCTTACCCAGGAATTTACGAACAAAGTACCCAAAATAAATTTGAAAACGTTTCCAAATCCCCATATCCAATATCATAAAAATGTAATTAACGAATATCAAATATTAATTGACACATCGGTATTCTAACGACACATTTAAATATAAAATAAGATATAAACTTTTCCGAGGAAGGAATATAGGGGAAGAGGGTTTTTAAACGTTTTCCCGCGTTGGGAGAGCTTCACCAGCCTTATCTATACCTCATATGAATTCAATAAAGGAAAAAATAATATCAGTAGAAATATAGATAATACATATTATATTTTTATCATAAATGACGTAAAAGGAGGTGGTCTTTTGAAAACTATTTTAAAGTTTCCAGGTCGCGGGAGGGCATTAAAACCATTTTTATTATCCCTAAGAGGGATTTTGAAAATGTTACTAAAATACGTTTTATCGTCGTACAACCGTAATTGCACCGTGGACCACCAAAATGTTTTAAATATCCGGGAATTGTCAGGAGCCACCAGGAAAGATTACCTTTCTTTGACATGAAATAAAATCACAATTTCAAATTTTAATTATATTTGGATTTTTATTAGATATGATGCTCCTATATAAATGTATACCGTTATATAAAACACTGACCATTAGGAGCTGTTTTCATGTGTCTGTAAATTCATCCATAACACCGTATGATAGGTTAAGTTTTAAATTAAAAGTGTATATCTTAGGATAAAAAGAATATTCTAAATGAAATTCAAAATTAAAAAAAATGTACCTGATCAATGTAACGATTCTATTGTAGTCGTATCTGGTTTTGCATCCGGTTTAAAATTCCACTCTTACCTATTCAGAAAGGAAACATTAACGAATGTCTGGTACTTTGATTCTGTAGTATGTTGTTCTTGGGTCTGTCTGCTTTGGGGCTTTCGCCCAAACAAATATCCCGACTCAGCGACCAAAATCGATTTACAGGGGGGGGGGGGGGGGGGGACATTAACAGGTACGAATGACCACGTACTACACTTATACCATGCTTTAACTTTGCAGATTAGAAATGCTTGAACCAAAACATTACATAGATTATTAATTTCCGAGTGCGACATGTAGCGTATACGTTGCGACATTTAGCGGCAGAATAACTTTTTGCGACGTTTGGATGTTACAGATACATTTAATGTCAAGAGGTTATGTGGCATTCAGAGTTGCTACATAGCATGTCAAGTGCGACTTTTAGCATTGCTACGTTTATAATGTGTAGTTAAGCATTTAAGATAATGATTGGTGTTTTTCGTGTGGTTGTTATTATGACTATGTCCATATTCAATATATTATTTTTATTATTTTGAGGATGTTATAACTGTTTGAGAATCTTTGTGAATACTTTTCCCCTTTTTGTTAGTTTAATATATATGGCCATTTTATACTGCTGAAATGAAATCTACAGCAGAACAAAATAATGTGATTAGAATAACAAATGATTGAATCTAGATTCTACGCAGTAATATAAAAAGAATCACAAAAAGGCTTTTTTCAACGTAACAATTAATTCTATAATTTATTGGCGAAATCAGCATAAATATGTTTTCGCCAAGACAAAGATAAAAATAATTACTGTTGATGTGCTGTTTTGGTTTGAATAATGATGAATAAAATATTATTATCGATATTTTCTTATTGTGTATTAAATTAAAACGTGTTCTTAATTTCTAATTAATTTTATGGATAATAAATAAATAAATATAATATGCAATAAATGAACACATTTGGCTAGAAATGGACAAAAAAAAACCACCAACAAGTAACTGGTGTGGCACGCAACACATGAGTCCCCTACCGGTGAGGTGCATAATTTTTCCGTTACCATAGCAACCAGAATTTTGTTCCGAGAAAAAAAGTGACGTGCAGAATCTCGATACTGCCATCTATTCATACACCATTTTTATAACATTATCTCAAACATTTTTTAAGTTATCGCAGGATCCAGATTTCCGGACGGACAGACAGACGGATGGACAGACGGAGGACAAGCCTAAAGTACCCTCCGGTGTAGGGGACTAAAAAATATATAGGTATATACCATGGTCAATTATTTTTGGGCAATTCTATAACCTTTCGGCGACTCAACAGCCTTTGGGCAACTCGACAAAAGAAAATGTGACAGTATTTTAGAAAAAGGTGTCCTGAGGAAATTCTAGAATTTCAAATTTAAAAAGGTTAAACAATCTTCGAAACACAATTCCTCCCATAGCATTTACGGATTTAAATGGTAAACATATATCCAAGTTAAGGAATTATTAATAAATAATGAATTGTTCACCAAAGGTTGTTATCAATATATACACTTGTTTTTGAAATTTACGAATTATTCAAAAATAAAATATCCTGTTGACTAGCCTGTACTCAGTGGACCTCACTAAAAAGTATAAAGCTATGTTTTAATAAGTAAAACTATTTTAAAAACGATTTGTGAGTTTAACAATCACTTATTACTTGGGGGACAGCTGATATATCCTTCGGGCGACATATGTCGCCCAAAGGTTGTGATTTTGTCGCCCAAAGGTTGGATTTTTCTAAATATATTGCTTTGCGCTCAGTATATAAGGTTAGTTGCAGGACTGGTTGGCCAGGTGTAAAGATAATGTGACTGGGTGTGGTATCATGCCACATGTCTATGGCGCGATACTGTAGTGTGGCAGCACTATATCTGTCTCAAGTAGACATCGTCTCCAAATGAGTGAAATATTGTCGGTGAGACGGTAAACCCAACAAACAAACATAAAAACAAACAAAAAACTACAATAGAATAAAATTCCATTTTCCATATATCATTTTCATGCTTATTGAAATGTTTAAGGGCAATTCCTTTACAACGCAATCATGTTCCATGTCACTACTCTTGAATGCGATTTTAACTGAAAAATCCTTGGAAGAAAATGCCGTATGTTCAACAACGTCCTCTACACATGAAGAGAATGCTACAATGACCACAAATCTTTCTCATTTATGAGGGCGGTCCATTAAACTTCAGTGTTAAAACATATACCAAGTTACATTCAAATATCTTCTAACTTAAGATGTCGTTTGCGCCATAAACTTTCGGACAATCTCTTTGACCAACCGTCCGACTGACCACCAATCTGATTCTCGTATATATCCGAAAACATTCTCTCATTTTTCACCCCCGTATTTTGTGCCTTTTAATAAACAAATAAACTGCTGTTACTTTCAAGAAATAAAACGGTGCCATTTAGTCTGCTTAAATAAAGTAGTTAACCGCCTCAAACCCAAAAGGCTCAAAGGTCCAAATAAATACCAAGGCATATTTTCATCACCAATATCAAAAAACAATCCAACTTGTAACTGAGGTCATCTGTTGTGAGCGATCGATTCGCCAATTACATTTTGCTAGATTAAAATACTAAGTCTTTTGAAAACGGACGGATCTGCCTTGTGTGACCGGCAACTGCCGCAACGAAGACCCAAGGAGTTATCTTGCGCCGTGTCTGCAATTTTATTTTGTCCAACTTCATGCTGTTAGCGATTACTAAATCACGTGACATAAACAGTTGTCAAAAATACAAACTACAGCTACATGTAGCTGCATGTTCAGTCACATAAATGTAAGAGCACAGTAATAAGGCAAATCTTATCTATGTGTGTAGTTAACAAAGAAAAATCTAACAAATTTGAACATGCATATATAAAACGTCTTTAGGACTTAATATAATCATTATTTGTTGTGGTGTGTCTTATGATTCAAGTGTAGAATAAGAAAGAAAAAGTCATATGAATATATACACATCGAAGAGGTTTTTCCGCATGTGACGGAAATAATGTTTATGTCATCAGCCAGGCTCATCATTAGGCGTAAACATGCATTTACCTGTGGTTAATAGCTACGCAGGTGTTCCAGATAACCTCGTCATGTTACTCACATAACAACTCAAGAAGCCGCCCGCTGTGTGTTTCACAGTGGTCCACGGGCCGGAAAACACTCTGGAAGGCCGGATCTGCGTGATCCTTTAGAGTGCGACCGTCCATACAACCGTTGAGCTGGTCCAAACAAGAAGTACAAATATATTTACTACATTCCTTGCAGAATTTCACTGCCTCAGCCAATTTCTTCCACTGTTTTTGACACACCGTGCAAATGTAACCGAATACCTCATCAGAGGCATCCGTTTGCTGCACCTGTGGTGTAGCTATCTTTAATGTCTAAACGTTATACGTTCATCAATTGATCGTGCAACTAAATCTTGCTGAAGTACTCTTCCTTTATGTTAATAGTTTGACATTTACTCATTCATATGTTTAGAAAACAGTCTGTGATACGACCCATATGTTTTTGTGCTTCCGTTTTCAATGATGTTTCTACACTCGACTAAAATGTTTGCCTTTAACCCTTGATAATTGTTTAAGATCTGTATTATGCACTTTCGTGTAGATCAAGCATTTGAACTATTAATCACAATAGTCGGTTAGTAGTTGTTGTTTTTTTTTAAACTAAAACTGAGTTAATTCATATGAAAGAATAGAATGTTGATGAAGCCTGAATAGAAAGATAGGAGAGAGGGAGAAAGATATGTAGCCTGATATGGGCATTAGGTCGTTCTTTTACTTAATTGAAACAGAATATAGTGTCTCATTATTTGGTGTACAGTGCCCTGCGTTGTGTTTAAAATGCGAACCTTCGCCGTACCGGTGTCCATCTTAGCAGGCATTATTGTTTGTTTTATGCTGATGTCGATGACGATTAATATAAATATTTTACTGGTGTTGTTTTTTTATTTGTGTGTGAGTGTTTTTATTCATTTATTTATTATCGCATGTTAATCGTTGTAAGTTAACGAATGAAGTATATGTATCATCCTGTACCATCTGACTTAATGCCATTGTAGTATTTTTTTGTTTATTTGTGTTTAAACAAGTGGCACCCAATATATTTGCTGTTGTCTGCAATGTCGTGTGGTGAGTTTTGGGGGCTAAAAGTCGAAATTTCGGGGCGTAAAGACGAAAAAATATTTCGCCTTTTCGCCGCGAAGTTTCGTCTTTTCGTCCCGAAATCTCGCCCCAAAATTTCGACTTTTCGTCTTTTCACCCCATTAAAATTGGTTTTTCTCGTCTTTTCTCCCCGAAATCAGCCACCATACGCCCAATGGATTGGTTCCTGAGTATAAAATAGTAATATCAATGTATTGTCGCCTTTCACGGTCACTGCTAAGAATATATTTATCTCCCTCGATTCTTGATACAGTCCGATTTATTTGCGAAAGGGAAAGAATTTTAAGTTGTAATAGGAACAGTATAACGCTGTCCGCTGTGGAACACTGGTAAACGATATGCGCTTTGGTGCTGAAGGATAGGATACAAGATACAGGTTCGAATCTGTCTTCCTTTTGTCATCACCTTTTTTAAGTGATTTATTAAGAGTTAAGCCTATAAAAAAAACTGCTTAATAAGTGAATATATCATACCACTAGAATTACCTGAAAATCCTTTCTTAAGTTTTTCAAAATGTTATGTGTAGTTCCCTTAAACTGGATAATAGCCGAGGAATGGATTTTAGGACTTCTTTCATCTAAAGCTAAACAGGTAGTTTCGACTTTTTAAAAGAGTCTAAGAATCAGTAAAATTTTGTTTCTTATTCCGATCAGACTGTTGCTCCGACTCGGCGATAACAGCAGCACGGACACAGCGAATGAACTTGAGGAACAGTAACGGGGCATTTTTATGCCTGCTCAACTTAATTAAAATGAAGACCATATTTCAGTTGAGATTTAGATATGAAGTAGACTGTAATAAAAGTAATTCAATCTAAAACAATACAAAACAATATAGTGAATGTAAACAACATAAAGAAATAAGATAGAAAAAAAAAAGAAATTTTACTACACAACAGTAGAATCGAGCCTGTATCCACCAGCATTAAAGCGAATGACGTTTACCACTTAGCCACAGAGGACGGTATTAGGTTTATAAACCAAACCTTTCGTTAATTTATTCCCGTAAACTATACGGAATGTATCGAGAATCGAGTGAAGACAAATATATCTGGGTGAGGTGACCGCAAAATGTATACGCTTGTTACAGGTTAAAAAATCGGACAATACATGGTCCGGCCGCGACATACTAAAGTCGTAAAAAATGGTACTGGTATAGCTACTTTGCTTGGCGCTCAGCATAAAAGGGTAGTTGCAGGACTGGTTGACCCGGTGTTAGGATAATGTGACTGGTGTGGTATTATGCCACATGTCTACGGCGTGATACTGCAGTGAGGCAGCACTATATCTGTTTTAAGTAGGCATCGTTTCAAAATGAGTGAAATACTGTCGGTGGGACGTTAACCCCAAAAATCAATCAATCAAACATACAATATATCAAGAGAATCAACAGAACGTGAATTGTTCTTGAAAAAACAATGATGTGCATTCATTTTGGATGTCAGTTGACATTATGTTTGCCATATGTATAACAACATCCATATCTTTGAATATTGAAATGGAATAGAGAATGTTGTTAATTTTATATCAAAAGAGCGACGATTACTTAGAAGTGACACATTCAAACTAAAACGAGAAAAGGTGGGAAGAGAGTGAGGCTGCAGAGACCGCAACCGTCCTCCAAACCAACCCATTTTTCATTCATAGGAATGGAAGGTCAAAATGTCTAACGAAGCCTTGTACTTTCACCTTGACCCCAGTGATTCATTTCTTAGCAAACACTGTGAATTATGAAGGTAATAATGTATGTCAACTTAGTAATATACATGAATATTTCGTATAAGATATTTGGATATTTTATTAGAGAAATAAGAATAATGGTATTCGCCATTAAGTACTTAAGTTTTACTTAGCGCTGAGTATGTTTGGTGAAATCTGAGCCGGATATTTCACAGAAATGATTTTAAAAACTTTTATTAAAAAGACAAAATCATGACTTAGCACTAAAAATCTGTTGCTTTTCTTTTTAAGTTTCCATTTCCAAGTTTCGAAAGACAGTGCTTAAATTGCCATTATATGTTAAATAACCTAATTCTCAATTGTGTGAGGATGCCGTATGTAGAATGAAAAAATGTCAAAGATCTGATACAGTTTTTTTATTTTATTATTTGTTCATAACTATATATATATAGATGTTATATTTCCACATTTTTAATTGCCAATAGCGCATGTATTTGTTAGTTAAATGGAAAGTCTATTTGAATAAATCAGCTTAAAAGAGCCAGTTATAATTTAGATTGATATCGTCAAGAGTAAAGTCTGTTACTTTAATATTTGTTGATGAAATTGAGAAGTCAACTCCACTTAACTGACAAAACTTTATGAACTAATTTTTCGCATGAGCTATTGAATTTTACAGGTTTCAGCGACTGCTGCCGCTGCTCTGCACTTTATAACTTCTAATGCTTGCAAGATGCTGTCGACCAATCAGAGCTTCCAGGCAGGCAAAAATTTTGATAATCAAATTTAATACAGGTTAAAAGATAATATTATATAATCAACTCTTAATTTGATAACTGTAACACACCGATGTCAGTTTACTCTAAAATGTTTCGCAAACATGAACAAATAAGACAAAACATCATCAGTATGACGTCTTACAATTCACATTTTCCATTATGGCCGTGACTCAAAAAGTAGTCCTGGAGTGCATTTACAATATATATTACAATCCACAGTTTTACATGTCTTAATATTAATAAATATGAATTTATTAACTGTTGTTTCTCTCAGATACTGAAAATAGGCTCACTACAAACCTTCTGACATAAATACAGCTTATTCAATATTACTTCTCAATTCTTAGAAAAGTAAAACATTGACGTCCCTGTCTAAATGTCGACATTAAAAGACACACAACTCGGACTAACTAACAGTGTTGTAAGCTAATAGATAAAATAATTAAAATAAATGATATTCATTAGACACAATGAGCGAATTAGCGGTGTTATAATGCAATAAATCTTCATTAAAAGGAAGTATCATTTTGTTTGGTTACATGGAAATCTTAAAATTCATACATGTGTTACACTATACAACAAAATAAGTCCTAAAAGAACAAAAACAAACAACGTTAACAAATAAACGATAAATTATCGTTATTTGATCTGCTCATGCTGATTCTGTTTCACCGAATTGTATGTCCCGGACATGAGTGTACAATATTAACAAAATAAAAAATAAATAAATAACCTCAAAACGCTTTGAAAACTTCTAATAAATAATCCCCGAGGGACCTCGTTGAATCCCATTTTTTCTAGGATGAGAAAGAAAATAGCATTTCACTTTCCCTTTTTTTCTTACAAAAGTCTGGAGCGTTGGAGTGTGACATTAGGAAAAAAGAACCAATGCGGCTAAAAATCATGGCTAAAACGGACATTACTTGCCACGTCCTGTACATACATGTATATAATATTTGAATACGGAAATACTAAAAACAGATATGACAGTTATCGATTATATTCCAAACACGAAATAGAAAAAAAAAGTATAAAGTCATTTTGTGCCATATTTGTCATACTCGATTCCCCCAAGATAAATATTTCTTGGATAAAAGCCGCCCGAGACATCTACGTAAATTGGTCCCCACTAAATGTATACAGCTTCTGATATACCGGTAGTTGCTTTTCTTAATATCCAGTGTCACGAATGCGCTCTGATCATTTGGACCACAAAAGACGGTAGAATATTCATTACATTCACCTGTTGCAGTATTAATTCACAAAAAAAAACACTTTGTAAATATTACAGTGAAAACATGTTTAAAATCTCCCCCCCCCCCCAAACCTGTGGAAAACGTATTGTGTGGTTCATTTTCATTCTTTATACCTCATGCAAATACTGAAATTTACATTTAAATAGATGTGTTGGCGCTCAAGCGTTCGGATTATTCAAACAATTTTAATTATTTTTTCAGGGCAGAGTATCACTTGCTACCGAATTTTGGTTGAGTCAAATAATTTTGTCATCATAGACAATAAAATGAGTATCCCCTTTAAATCTTATTGGCTCTCTGGCGACTTGATTATCGAGGCAATCTTAATAATCGTGAAAATTAAAAAAAAATTGGTTATTTTTTTTTTAATGAATGTTTATATTTAAGTGTTTCTTAAACACAAAATATAAAGCAAACATTTAAACTTGCTAAATGTTAAAAGTTAAACCGGAAATATCGCATTCTCTTGTTAAATATTGGATACATGTAAACAATGGTACCAAATGTGCACAGTTCAGTCCATGCCCGAGCTCATAGCTCAGAGTAAATATTCCAATACGAGCCCTGCTAACCCTATTGGGGCAAGTTTATTTGAAAAACATCCTAGGCACAATATATAAGACTTGAATGTCAAAGCAATATAATAATTCCCCTCCTATAATACAAGTTCCTAAAGATCACGAATATAAACAACAACAAATTGTTACAAACGTGGTAGATTACTTTGTACACAGACCATCTTTCCTGGTGAAATAAACGTCAGATTTGAATGAGCTTGGGGGGGCACCTTCTAGACTGTTTTTAAAATTTGGATCACTGTACGGATAGAGTCCATATGTTTTCAGAAAATCGAGAACTAGATGACCCTTTCCGTTTTTAGCATATGTAACAAATTCCATAATCATATAGCATACATTCACGCGACGAAAAAATTCATGGCCCCCATAAAAAGCATCCAATTCAGATCCTTCTATGTCAATTTTTATGAAGACTTTCTTATTGTCAAGCTCAAAAGTATCCACTAAATCATCAAACTTTAAACCTTGCACCGCATAGTTGGCTTCTTCCGGACGTTTTGTTTCATCCGTTTCATTACGAACATATGTGCCTCCGATATTTCCCTTGTAAAATCCTAGAATTAGCTTTCCATGGTGGCTGACCATTGCATTCCAAAGCAGAATTACATTGTCTTCTTGGTGAATGAAATGAAGTGACTTGCTAAGGAGTTCCAAGTTCGTTTTGAAGGCATCCACAGCTATCACTTTAGCTCCGATCTTGTTTGCATACAAAGTATACGTCCCCACTTGGCATCCTACGTCCAGGACAAGCAAATCTGGGTTGGAGGACAGAATTTGGCCAAAAGCATGGAGGTTTCCGCTCTCCCATTGTCCACTCGTTCGCAGGGAACCCGATACAAACACATCATCTGTAGTGTTGTATATGCATATTTTACTATTATTAACTCCCGAACTTAAAAGGCGCAATGTAACACAGTCAGCTTTTATATTTTCTCCAGTTTCATTAAATATATTCATAAAATTATTTTTAAGACTAAACGTCTGTCCAAACTTGTTTATGGATCGATTTATTGAATTGTACTCATTCATTTTATCAGTCGATATTCCGTTTAATCGCAAAAACTGTAGAAGTCCTGCATTTTTCAATTGTTGATGAATTAACCGAGAGGCTTGACTGTGAATATTAAATAAATAGAAACAAAAGAGTATCGTGTAACAAATTGCCATATAACAAAAGTATTTTAATTTCATCCTCAACTTGATACTCTCTGACCGATTGTTGGGCACTTGGGTCAATCCGGTACTCTTTTATACCTGCAAACATAAAGTCAAAATAATCTAATTCATATATGATACATATATATGAGTATTTATCATATAAGTGCAATGTGTCTCATCTTCCATCTCTCTTCGTTCGTTATGAATGAAATCATGTGACTATTCAAATATTCAAAATAATTACTTTTCATTTTTTAACTGGTAACATTTTCCAATGCTTTGCTTTTGTTATTTATTCAGAATCATTACATACGACAAATCATAATTTAGTCCTAGATTTGTTATTAAGAAAAGCATCTCTTAAACTATATAGTATTTATGGGAAGACTTGCGTCGCCTGACTTTCAGCAGTTATCAAAGAAAGACTGAGCGTCAAATGATCAAAACCAGAGGTCCGATCCATTCACATTGTCTAGTGACCTGTATATCTGCTTTGGGTCAGAGGATACATATCACCCAAGCTCCATGATATGAGAGGATACATATCACCCAAGCTTCATGATTTTAGAGGATACATATTACCAAATTTTCATGATATACGAGGATATATATCACCCAAGTTTCATGATATGAGAGGATACATATAACCCAAGCTTCATGATATGAGAGGATGCTTCATTATATGAGAGGACCCGAATTTCATGATATGAGAGGATATATATATCACCCAATCTCAATAATTACCCTTCATATCAAACAGACACAAAGTTCAGGTTCTGATCAATTGTCACAAACACCTTCTTACAAAGTGATCCATGTATGTATTTGCCAAGTTATGTTTGGGGACACAACAAGCACTGTTTAAGACTTGTATGCATTGCGCTTCTATTCTCTTTTTTCGTAATGTACACGCAAGTTGTTCTTCCTGCGAGACGTCATTATCAGCTGAAACATTCTAATGTCAGTAGGTGTGAAATACTTGTACCGTCCCGCAAGAACGACAACCCCGCGACGTTACCAGACCTGTTTACCCCTACGGACTCTCCGTATTTCCTACGGATTTGATGTCTGAAATACCCTCTACGGATCGATACCGAAAATTCTACGGACATCAGCAAAAAATGAATAAACGTTTTTACTCACTTTTCGCGAAATAGTGTGTTTTGCTCACATTAGCGTACTTGTCATACATCTGTGTCGCTTAGATGTTTACTTTTAGTTATATTTAATAAGCATCTAAGCACGTGTTTGTTTGCATTTGGAATACTTTGATGTAACGGTAGCGATGTAGTGGTAGTATTTTTTTCGTGACGAAGATGGGGAAAAGGAAGTCGACGGGTGATTCAGAATATTCTAAGACAAAAAAAAAAAAAAAAAAAAAAATCAGCTCACAACGTTATCTACCTTCGTAGAACTACGGCCTTCTTCACAGCCTTCTCCAAAAGGCTGTTACTTCGTGCATGGCACGGCGTATAATTCTGATTTGTCATATAAAATATGCGGGAAGAAATAAAAGCCGTTTTTACAGTAATCAGCATGAAGATAGTGTCAAAATAAATAAAAAAAACGTAAAGTATAACTTCTTTCGCCACATCAATATCTTCTAAAGTGTGCCCACTCTATATTTCAGATATAAGTCAGTAACCAGGATATTGAAATGCTTCTAGTCAACATTTGAGATCTAATTCATGTTTTGTTTCTGAAATTAAAGTTCATTCCTGTGAAAAATGTTATTTTATCTCCATAAATGAACAACGACTTATGCGTGTTGGTGAATAAGTAATTCATTCATAAATGACGAGTAGTTATTAATACACTAAGAGCTAAAAACTACTGACAGGTTGTCAATAACTACTGATTAAACACTGCCGGACTTCTGACACGCATTGAAAGGGGTAAACAGGTCTACATTACGAAAACAAATTATCTCATAAGGTATCCATGATCCATGTCTGGATTACATCAACCATGGAAGTTCTGCTCTATTTTTTTTTTGTAACAAAATCAACTTAAGTTATGCACTAACGAATACTCCCAATCAACATGCAAAAGTGTAAAGATTAATGACAAGGTGACATGGAATAAGGGGAATCAATATTAAACAAGCTAAAGTCACGGTTAGACTTCTCATCTTAAGATGTTATGCGAAGTTATAGTGAATCATTGTATGAGTGTTCTTATAAGATCAAATAAAGGGGATGATTAAAAAATTTGATGAGATGCAGTTATAGTTTTTGTGCAGAGCTCTTCTGCACCTTATAAGGTATCCATATTTCAAGTTTGGAAAAGAGGTTTTAAACTAGGGAAAAATAACCATTTGCAATAATTAAGGTTTGTGAAATATTCTTTGTTTACCTTTTTCTGGTATTTCATTGGACTTAGTACCTGATCAAAAGCCTTTAAAGTATATCTACTCAACACGGTCAATGCCATCATCTAGAATCCTGGGATGGGTGTTAAGATTTCTACTATTTTTTTTACTGTAACATATACGTCATGTAAAGTAATAAAGCTGATTACATGTCTAGAATAAAACTTTCACACAATAGTATGTCGGTAGGAAAAATGAAACGAAAGATAAGTAGAAGAAAGTAGTAATCAGAGTCCATTGTCAACAACAACAAAAAAGTAAAGTATAGGCAACAGATCTAGAGCTCCGCGAGTTGTTTCGGTGTATCAGAAGTGATGATTAGGAAAGAAACAAAGATTATCAGTTTTCAAACCAATGCAAAATGATTTGTGTACTTTAGAAAATCAATATTAATAACATGAAGAAAGTATATATATATAAGGACAATAATTAATTATTTAATAATGAAATCAGTGCACTTATGGCTTTTGGGGAAATGTAATTCCCATTTCATAATCTCCTTATTTTTTTCATCACGCCAAAACATTTCTATTGCGAATGTAGGGCAACCAGCGTCCAAGTATTTAATTTAAGACAAATGTAAAGAAAATCCAGGAAAATACAAATGTTTTCCGAACTCTTAGAACGTTTAGCCGAAAGAAAAAAACAGCTGTTCTTTGTTTTAATGTTTTTTTATTTTAACGGTTTAAATGACTTGATATGGAGAAATCGTGAAAAGCAATATGATTATTAAGGACTCCCCAGGATAGCGTGGCAAATAAATAGATTTTTTGTACGTATGGGTGTTGCTGTCAAACGATAGGACCTCGTTTTGCATAGTGATAATTTGTTGATAGAACAAAATAAATTTAATCACTTGATGTTCACGCTTTTTCTGTCAATGCTTGAATGCTGGTGACACAAGTCTTACGAAGAACATCCATAAAGTTTTATATGCGTGAGTTTTCAGAATTAAGCAGAAAAAATAGATAAATATACAATTATGTTTTGTTAGTTTATTTATATAACTAATTCAAAACAATATAATGTACACATTTTTTTTAGGAATTTCAAATTCTAACCAATAAAAAATGTTTATTACTTACTAATGAATGCAATATATCCTATGAAAACATCAAGCCAAACATTATAGATTTATAACTGATTATATCTTCATATGCAGACGATAATGAATCACTCGAGGTCCTGCCAAGTAAAGCGTTCGGTTTGAAGGTTGTTTGCCACCTGTTTCACAGAAATAAATAATAACAAAACACAGCTTTGTGCTAGGCCGTTCAGTCTCTCAAATTACATACATACAATTCTGTGTATGGAGAATTTGCATGGCTGATGAAAACAGTGGCATACCATCATACGTCCCGCCGATAGTATTTCAGTTTTATTGGAAACGATGTTTACTTGAGACATATATAGTGCTGCCTGCCACACTGCAGTATCACGCTTGAACATGTGGCATGATACTACACCCAGTCACATTATCCTGTCACCGGACAAACCATTCCCGGAACAACCTTGTACGTACATTGAGCGCCAAGAAAGGAGCTACCAATACATATATAAGGGGATACATATCACCCAAATTTCATGATACGAGAGACTACATATCACCCAAATTTCATGATATGAGAGGATACATATCACCCAATCTTCAATATTATCCTTCATATCAAACAGACACGACATTCAGGTTCAGATTGTCACCATCACCTCTTACAAAGTGACCCAAATGAATTTTCCAAGTTTTGTTTGGCGACACAACAAACACTGTTTAAGACTTGTACGCCTTGCGCTTCTATTCTTTTTTTTCTTTTTTTTCTTTTTTTTTTTCGTAATGTACAAGCGAGTTGTTCGTCTTGCGGGACGTTATTATCTGCTGAAACATTCTATTGTCAGTAGGTGTGATATACTTATAATGTCCTGCATGAACGACAACCCCGAGACGTTACGGAAACAGAAATTATCTGACGAGGTACCCATGATACATGTCTGGATTACATCAACCATGAAAGTTCTGGGTTAGAATAAGTCCATGCAAAAGTTAAATCTTTTTTCAATATTGGAGTTATTTATATGATATTGAAGTTATGCTTAGGAAAATTATATTTTCACTAATAAAATGATTTGAATAATTCGAGCATTCGATGAGCTAGAGTTACTATTCTTGTGCATTGCTTCACTACACTTCTACGCCTTATTAGGTCCCCATGTGTCAAGTTTTGAGTGAATTCAAGCAATAGTAATACAATATTTTTTTAAAAAACAAAATCAATTTAGGATGATAATTAGAGAACAAGATGAGCCAAAGTTGTACGATATTTCAAGTTAGAATGATGAAACTATACAATAAAGTTATGCTCAGGACAAGAAATGAAAAGTGAACGTCGAGGAAACCCTCTGCTATACTTTTCAGGCGAAACAAAAGAAAGAAATGATCTAAACAGTGTCGGTAAGCATAATGTTTATATATCAAAATCAACTTAGGATGATAATTATTGTGTTATATATATTAATTATGTATATCGGATGAACCAGATAGTCTATAGTATAATGACCTTAATTGAGGTTACTCGTGGTACAATTGAAAGTTATAATTATAGTTATCCCTTGTAATTTACATAGGAAAAATAATCAAAGTTTTTTATGAGAAATATATGTTTTAATAGAACATATAAGTGAAAGATTTTATCTATGATTAAATGAGAAACAATTCGTGAATGCATTGTTTTGTTTTACTCTCGTATAATTTTCCTCTTTAGGCTCTCCTTAATGGCACTCTCGCTCACTTGCTAACACACTCACTCACGCATTCACTCAAAATGTTATACAAAAATTATGGACAGAAAAAAGCAAACCAATAAAAAAAAACGCGTAATCCCCTATCCTATTTGATTTTTATGCATGAAATTTACCATAAATATTACAACTATATACGCACAAGTCGGTCATACCACTTGGTATGTGAAGTCTTTTAAGCTATCGCAAGCAGCATCTTTAGGCTCGATTTAGAAGAGAAAACTGATGTATTCTAATCATTCATCAATCGTATGCGATATTGCGCATGTGAAGCGAAAAATTGTGCCCTACACTTTGGCCCTAATGCTTCTTTTGTCAGAAATACAGCACTTCCTAACATTCGGGAAAAGGGCATTTGTAATGCGCTTTTCGCGATAATGAATATAATTTTACTAATTCTTAGGACATTTAATTTCTCTGTCTGATTTGCCGGCTGGTGAAATCGTAATGACTGATAAGTGTTACTAAGAAAGGTTTTTTTTATAAACATTTCATTCCGAAGTTGAACTTATTATACGAAATTAAACAAGAAATGAATGAAATAGTTGAACAATTTATTGTTAGATTGAGGCAATAAAGCTGTTCATTGTCACTTTGATAAATTGAGAAAAATGTACATCACACAAATTATGGACGAAGTTATTCGAGAGACCTCCTGTCCAGACATTAGACGGATTGAGAACTATTGCAAACACAATGGATATAACCATTATTTAAATGGGGGTTTAATTTTTTTTTAAATATTTCTTCCGATCATCTGTGAACAAGCTGTTTTAACCATTACAAACGACAAAGTTTTCGAATCAAGGCAGAGACAGAGAAATCCAGGTCGTTATTTCACAAGTTCTTCAGGGCAGTCATGGTGTCTGTATTATTGCAGATAACATTGTGGTTCATGAAGCTTGCAAAGCAGAACGTGACAAAACTCTTAAAGAAAGATTGTAACGGCTGGCTAAGAGAAAAAGGCCTCACTATAAATAAAGAGAAATATCATTTTGGGTTAAATGAATCATTTTAATGGGACTATGTTTTTCTAAAAAGGCATTCGGTTGACACAAGAAATAATACAAATTCTGTAAAATGCACCAGAGCCGACCAGCGTAGATGAAGTAAGAAGTTTTCTAGGACTGGCAAACTTCAATGCGAGATACATTAGTAAATTTGCAAACAACTCGGAACCAATACAAAAGCTTAAAAGAAAGGATCAATCATTTGTTTGGGGAGTATTTCAAACCAGAGGCGAAAACGAGACTTCTGACTGATGCTAGTAATATTGCTATAGGTGCGGTATAGATTCAAGAATAAGAGCGAGTAATAATATAGGCTAGTCGCACGTTATGAGGTGTAGAAAAGAGGTTTTAAACTAGGGAAAAATAACCATTTGCAATAATTAAGGTTTGTGAAATATTCTTTGTTTACCTTTTTCTGGTATTTCATTGGAATTAGTACCTGATCACAAGCCTTTAAAGTATATCTACTCAACACGGTCAATGCCATCATCTAGAATCCTGGGATGGGTGTTAAGGTAAAAGCCCTGTAATGGTTCCGCTGTGTCTTGGACCACTTATCCTCTACCAAGATAACCAAGGTACCCTAATGATACATTAGGAAACCTTGGTTATCTCCGTAAAAGTCCATGGGAACCGGAATGTAAGGAACCTTTATAGGGACTTTACCTTAAGATTTCTACCATTTTCTTTTACTGTAACATATACGTCATGTAAAGTAATAATGTTGATTTCATGTCTATAATAAAACTTTCGCACAATAGTATGTCGGTAGGAAAGATGACACTGAAGATAAGTAGAAGAAAGTAGTAATCAGACTCCTTTGTCAACAGCAACAACAAAAAAAAGTATCGGCTCCGTGAGTTGTTTCGGTGTATCAGAAATGATGATTTGGAAAGAAACAAACAGTATCAGTTTTCAAACCAATGCAAAATGATTTGTGTACTTTAGGAAATCTTTTTTTTTTTTTTGGAAAGGCACACGACCCGTCATGCCTAATCAGTTGGGAAAAAACGTGTTGCACTTGCACATGAGGGATATTAGGACTCTATGTATTAGCAATAAAAAACATGTATCAAAATCAAAACCTATGATTGCCCTGGCTTGACAGAGTTGTTAGGTATTGATATGGATGTCACTTGGCAGGATCATACACCAAACGAGAACATATGTGTCCATCAGAGTTGCCAAAAGGGCTACGGCAAGATTTAAGCTGTTGATTGTTTCGGACCATAACCATCCATCCGGGGATTATATAACACGTTGAAATTTTGCAATTAATACAAACACTTCAGAAATTATGAAATATTCTATAGTATAGGGTGTGTGAAATATGTATGTATTTAAAAGTATTTATAACAACGCTTTTTTAACTAACTCTAGTATTTGGCCTTTATCAAAGAAATTAACTAAATGTCACAATAATAGTTATACACACATATGTATTCATTTTTTATCGAGATAAGAGCTGAATTAGTTATAAGTTACCAAAAGCTTTTATTGTATATAACACGATATAATAAATCAATATCAATAACATGAAGAAAGTTTAAACATATAAGGACAATAATTAATTATTTAATAATGAAATCAGTGCACTTCAAAATGCTTTTGGGGAAATGTAATTTCCATTGCATAATCTCCTTACTTTTCATTACGCCAAAACATTTCTATTGTGATTGTAGGGCAACCAGCGTCCAAGTATTTAATTTAAGACAAATTTAAAGAAAATCCAGGAAAATACAAATGCTTTCCAAACTCTTAGAACATTTAGCCGAAAGAAAACACCCATCTCTTCTTTATTTTAATGTTATTTTTTCAACAGTTTAAATGACTTGATATGGAGAAATCGTGAAAACAATATGATTATTAAGGACTCCCCATGATAGCGTGACAAATAAATAGAAATTATTTTTATGTATGGGTGTTGCTGTCAAATGATAGGACCTCGTTTTTCATAGTGATAATTTGTTGATAGAACAAAATAAATTGAACCACTTGGTGTTAACGCTTTTTCTGTCAATGCTTGAATGCTGGTGACACAAGTCTTACGAAGAACATCCATAAAATTTTATATGCGTGAGTTTTCAGAATTAAGCAGAAGAAATAAATATACATATTTGTTTTTTGTTTGCTTATTTATACAAATAATTCAAGACAATATAATGTACCATGTTTTTTTTTCAAATTCAATACAACTAAAAAAGATGTTTATTACTTACTAATGATTGCAATATATCCTATGAAAACATAAAGCCAAACATTATAGATTTATAACTGATTATATCTTCATATGCAGACGATAATATATCACTCGAGGTCCCGCCAGGAAAACGCTCGGCTTGAATGTTGTTATGCCACCTGCTACTTCACATGAAATAATAAACAAAACACAACAGCTTTGTGCTAGGCCGTTCAGTCTATCAAATTACATACATACAATTCTGTGTATGGAGAATTTGCATGGCTGATAATAACAGTGGCCTATCATCTTACGTCCAGCCGATAGTATTTCAGTCATTAGGAGACTATATTTACTTGAGACAGATCGGAGGTATCACGCTTGACTATGTGGCATGATACTACACCCAGTCACATTATCCTGTCACCGGACAAACCATTCCCGGAACAACCATGTACGTACAATGAGCGCCAAGCAGCGAGCTACCAATACATATACCATAGTAACGACTTTAGTACGGTTTAGATTAAAGACACTGCGATACCTTAGAACCTTCTTATTTATCATATAAGATTTGACTTTTTGACTGTAATAATTATATACAGTGTCCTACAGCAATTCTATGTAGTCCGTCCCCGGTAGCCGAGTGGTTAGAGCGTCCGCCTCGGGAGCGGGAGGTCGTGGATTCGATCTCTGGCCGCGACATACCAAAGTCGTAAAAATGGTACTGTAATAGCTCCCTTCCTTGGCGCTCAGCATATAAGGGTAGTTGCAGAACTGGTTGGCCCGGTATAAGGATAATGTGACTGGGTGTGATATCATGCCACATGTCTACGGCGTGATACTGCAGTGTGGCAGCACTATACCTGTCTCAAGTAGACATCGTCTCCAAATGACTGAAATACTGTCGATGGGGACAAACAAACAGACATAATTCTATGTAGACGTATCAGCAGACAATGTATACTAATATAAGCTTGGCCACTCTTTGGGTTTGTCGGAGGAGTTATCTGCCCCTATATTACAAAATCGTTCTCTGTCCCACACGCTGAACTCTGCTTTCTGAAACCCCCGTCCTCGCGATGCCCTGTGCAAGTCTTTTTCATGTTCAAATCTTTTATTTTGTCGTTTTCACCACTTTTCAGTCGTCTCGTCTGATGCTTTTGGTTGTGTATTTTTCTTCTCTTGTGTCTGATATTATTTCTTCTTCTTCTTCGATACTAATCAAAATCATTTATTTTAATTCTTGGATCATAACTGTTTCTTTTTTGTTGCCCCAGGTATAGAACATCAATGTTTGGGCTGAAAACTTTGATTACTGAAAATCATGTCTTAAAAATGGCGAGAAATTCTATACTCTGTGATTATTTATTGATATATTTAATGTACATTTTAAGCATATCATTTGTTTATGAATCAATAAATTTTGAAAGACTGTATGTATTACATTCATATAAATTTGCTGTTTAAGTGGATTATATTTAAACACAGGGCAAGTTCAATTTTAGTTACAATCCTTTAATTTTAGATAACAGTTATTCATCAATAAGTTCATTTATTTTCTACCATTAATAATAGAATAAGTTATTGTTATAGAGGACCTGTTGCTAATTACCGATGAAAGAAGACGTTTCATAATAGCATAATAGACATGCACTATTTACAGGTTTACAAGAGTGAGCTACCTTGCGGAGTTGTTGTTGTTGTTGTTGTTGTTAGTCTTTTATTCGCACGTGTGTGTGTCACGAAAAAAAATAAGTTTGTCGAACAGTTTAGCGCCTTACGTTTATGTTTCCCGATAGCACGAACTACGAAACAACATTAATAAGCTCAAAACTGACTAGAAGGTCGTTTGTTGAAATGACAAACGAAACGGCTTTCCGTTTGCTTTTCTCGAAGGGATTGAATATTTATATTTCATAAAAATATGGAATACTTATACTTGATCATTGGAGATTTGTTTCTTAAATCTTCTTTATGAATAAACATGTAAAGAAGAATTTCATCAAACTTTATCTTATTTCATTTACATAATCTTGACTTTTTTAAAAATGAAGTGAAAGCTAAAAATAAATAAATATAATAATATAGAGATATAACATAAATAATTTATAAAAAAAAAAAAACACTAGAATTAAATCAATAAAGGGGGGGGGGGTGCAAAGACTGAATGTGATGTGAGTGCTAGGGGGTTTCGGGGGCATGCTACCCCGGAATAAAAAGGAAAAAAAACTTTTTTTCCGGGGGAGCATGCCCCCGGTCCCCCTAGCACTTACGTCACAATTAAATTTTGCCCACCCCCCACCCCCCAGCGGTAAAAATCTGGATCCGGGCCTGTAAATATCGATGTTCTTATAAGCACGTGACTCAACATAAAGTCCTTGATATGCACCACTTCAGTCGATGATCTGTCCATACTCCTACTGAAACTTTATTGCCTCAAAATTCATGACGCTAAAGCGCAGACACACTTTAAAATCAATTATTATTATATTTTATCACGTGACTTAAGAAAATATCCTTAATGCACACAAATGTTCAGGTAACGTTCTATCAATCCAGAGAAAAAAATGTTTTGAGAGTGTGAACAGCATTGTTTTAAAATTTCTAGCAGATATTCCATAAAACATGAATATTTGCTATGTTTGATGACATAATCACTTGAGATGGTCAAGACTTACTTAAAGTTCATGGGTCAAATCGAATTTTAGTACTACCTAAAATATATTTTAATATTACAAAAGCCCCTGATGAGTTAGAAGCATGGAAAGCACGACCAAGAGGTCTACTTTTTTTTCTTTTTTCTAAACATTTTTTTTTCTTATGGTAAACGGTTTTGACGTCATTAAAATACAAAAAGCAATCCCTTTAAAGATATCTCTTGCTCTTGCATCATGAATCTTTTAAATTAAAACTTCAGAATTTATATAGTTAAACTGTAGTGATGCATACTGCAAGAAATGTCCGTTTCGTCATATGGTTATGACGTCATGCATATTGACAAACTCCGCGCACCGGTTACGTCACGCTACGCTACTTTAACCACTGCCTCCACACAAGTCACGTGATGATAGTTGAAACCATGTGGTCAACACTCATAATGTTATAAATCAGTATTATTTGATTTTATTTTTACTTATCTCATAATCACGAATGTTATTTTCGTGGAATATGATGAAATTGATACGATATATTCAAAACTGAAGGCAAAAGTGAAATAGTAAATCCGGCCTATATCAGCCGAAATCTACATGTGATGGCAGTGGTTATCGACAACTGTAAGGGGAGGTAACTACTGCGAAGGAGTTTGGCATATTGAGGCAAAGAAATATATATTAAATCACAAATTCGACCAATGAGCTTTAAATTAGTATTGGCGTTCAGGGGACAAGGCTGACTTCCTATCTTCTAGTTCTTTATTTTAGACTTAAATCCATGTTGTTGTTTTGAACAAATAATTTCTTCTTTTTATCTAGAATGTAATTCATGGATGGAATGTTAAAACCAAGCAAACAAAAAAAAACAGATTTTGTAGTATTGTTTGTATGTAACCCCCTTCCCACCGGGCCACGACCGCGCTACAATCTGAAAATGAAGCCAAAACGAGGAAGGTCGTCGCAGAGTCGTCGCGAGGTCTTCGAGATTGCAGCAGAGTCGACACTGGGTGTTATAGGACGTGGTAACACGTGGTATGGCGTAGTGAGTTTTGTACATGCTCAGAAGTCGTGTTTGTTAATGATCGTAGTGACAATGTATCGTGATTGTGGATTGAACGTGATAGCAGCAGTGAAAGCGTATCGTGATTGTGGGTTGAACGTGATAGCAACAGTGAAAGCGTATCGTGATTGTGGGTTGAACGTGATGGCAGCAGTGACAGCGTATCATGATTGTGGGTTGAACGTGATAGCAGCAGTGACAGCGTATCGTTGTGGGTTGAACGTGATAGCAGCAGTGACAGCGTATCGTGATTGTGGGTTGAACGTGATAGCAGCAGTGACAGCGTATCGTGATTGTGGGTTGAACGTGATAGCAGCAGTGACAGCGTATCGTGATTGTGGGTTGAACGTGATAGCGTATTGAAGTCGAGGGTCGCGCGTGGCTCTGTCGTGAAATATAAAGTAGGATTGACCACACTAGGCACATAACGCAGACGTGAGATCGTGGCGCCATCGTCTAGAGCGAAGATCTTGTCGCTGTCGTGTCATGTCGAGTCAGGAGCGATGACCGATCGTGGGCTTACGTGGCAGGATCGGCAAGGGAACATATTTCTTATGTGTAGATATACAGTTGAACCTGTATTAGCGACCACCTGCGGTTAACCCACATTTAACGGTCAATTTTGATATTACCATATTAGCATTTTGTTATAAGTTAAACCCTCATTTAGCGACAGCCTTTGTTAAGTGGCCACTTTCTCTTGCTCCATTGACTGCCCGCTTAAGACAGGTTTGACTGTATAGAGAGGAAAGGCTGTTTAGTATAATACTAAGAGCGTTGTAGCGTCGTGATTGCCTTCACACCGAAAAGGGTTTTCCATTTTTTTTACCGCGACCGAGCTACATTCTAGGTCTATCGACGTCGTGTCGTAGCGCGGTTGTATTCCGTCGTGAACGGGGCCTGGGCATGTATATACATATTCGAAAAAAATAAGTTAAACAACACTTAGGATAGTTATATTCAATAAATCTAGAATATAGACACAGTAGTATGTATTGCAAATGTGGGTCCTCACACTAAACAGAGATTTTTCAGTGACACGTTCAAATCATTATATTGTTTTTCTATTTCTCGTCTTGTTCATATCTAACCGAATCAATATGCGTATACCGCATGTTATTTGTTTTTGACGACACTGCAATAGAATGGCCGCGGAGATATAAATATCTCGGAATTGAACTGGTCCGATCTAGGGTCGCAAGACCCACACTGCTCCCGAGAGGGACAGAATGTCCAGCGCTGTAACAAAGCGGCAGCGATCAGGAAGACACGCGACCTTCCGAAAACATCTCCTGGGCACTGGCGCTTCCCCACAGAGAACGGTATCCAGCTGTAATAACACATTTTGATTAGACAAAATTCATTTTATCATCAACAGCAGCTCGTAATGACCACGTTCTTATTTATAAATGCTACACCTATCGGACAGTCAGGGGAATAAAATAAAGTTGTTGCTAAGCCATGGGAAGTTATTTATAGTAAACATTGATTCTCGCAACAAAACATGATCGGGTGACGTGCATCGATCGAAGACGCACCAATAAGGGGTCACCGTGTAAGATGTTCGAGAATTGATGAGAACGATAGGCTGATTAAATAACGTCGTACTAGACCCCAAAATGTAAAATATACATAAACTAATCAAGCTACGATTTCAAAAATAATGCAGGTTTAATGGCCTGAGTATAATTACTAAGATGCACACATAAAAAGTGCTCTGGAGTTTTTTGCTAAATAACACAGATATAGTGACGAAAGAGTGAAAGTTTTGGTACCTATGAATAGATAATGACGATGAGAAGATGATGGTGTAAATTTAAGGAAAAACTTTATCTTATTCAGAAGATATTGATGATCTTTTAGTTTTTCCTTTGTTCTGATTTGATGGAATGGAATGCAGTGGTTAAATTACCTGGCTGGATTATACAAACACAGGACTGAGTAAAGGTCAGTACAGACATTTAGTAACTGTTGACTGTGATTGCTTGTGCGCATACCTGCATATAACTGTAAAAAGTTTGTAAAAAGTGTGTAATCAACTTGTAATCAGTACAAACAGCTGCACATTATAAGCTGAGATGGCTGGTAGAGGTCAAGGCCAAGTAAAACAGCAATTACTGAAAAAAAGGAATCAGCCAAATATAAAAGTAAATATTGAAAAATCAACATGGAAACAGCCAAGTAAACAAGTAAAGAGAAATAACTCTGAAATAAGCAATGAAAGCACAACCAGTGAAAATAGTGACCCTATGCAGCATGTTCAGATCCAACTTGACCAGATATGTGAGACACTCAATGATTTGACAGAAAATATTAACTCAACACTAAAAAAAGATGACATTCAAGAGTTAATTACTAAAACAGTGAATGATATAATGAAAAATCTAGAAAAAAAGATGCAGGAAAAAATTGATCAGAAGATTCATGAAAAAACAAAACTTATTGAGGTTAAGCTTAACTCAGTCGAAAAAGAAAATGAATCACTAAGAGAGAAAATAAAGACTTTAGAAAAGAAACAAACAGAAAAAATCAAAGAAATGAATGAGAAAATCACTGAAACTGAAGTTTTATGTAAGGAGGCAAATATCCGCTCCAACCAAAATAAACAATATTCTAGAAAAAAACAATATAAAGGTAATGAACGTCTCAGAAGTTGAAAAGGAAACTAATGAAGAATTGAGCGACAGAATGGTAGAAATTTTTAAACTAAAAGATATCATCCTTAACAAAGATGACATAATGGCCATTCACCGAATCCCAGGAAAAAGAGGAACCACCAGACCAGTACTAATGAAGATGAAGAACAATGAAGCGAAAACAACACTGATGAAGGGGAGACGACCCATGAAGGAAGCAGGCTACAGACTTGTTGATGATGTAACATTCTTAAACACAGGACTCATCAATAGACTGCTTTTAAAGGAAGAAATTCAAAGTGCCTGGTTTTTCAACGGATCAGTTTTTGGCAGAACAAACACTGATGAAAGAATAAAATTCCAGATTTATGACAATATTGACAATGTAATCGCGCAGTATAGGGAGAAGTCGTACATGTACCAACAACAGCGTTACAAAGAGAACCGCCGCTGAGGATGGCTGACCAATAAACTATGTAACTATTACAGACAAGTACTGTGTATGTTCTGATCAATTTTATATATGAAAACCTTTCTAAAATGATTTTTATTAGCTTCATCTTATGCTCTCTCTTACCTTCTTTCTAATTTTTTTTCCTTTCCTTATCTAAAAGACTTCATTTGAAAAAGAATAATTAGAAAGTCAAGTCTCCACTGTTTCAGGTAATATATATATATATAATAAGTTATTTCATATACACATGCACTATGAAATTGGTCTATAAGCAATTATTTCATAATCAATTTAATTTTTGTTTATTTAAGCTATAATATAACAATCTTATTTAAATATTGCTTATCTAAATGTAAATTAAACATAAAGAAGAAAATCACTACAACTATGATTTTTTTTAATAAATATAAAAAAAAAAATAACATTAGAGAAACTTTTGCTGTAATTCGTATTAAATATATTCATATATTTGTTTGTATTACATAGAAAACGTATTAAATCTGTTGTTTGATTCTACATGTATCTGGATTACAATTTACATATATTTGTTTATTTCATATGCAAGATGTAATCCATTTATCTCTATGCATTATATAGAAATTGTATTTCATTGTTTATTTGTATTATTTATTAGATGGAATTCATCTAGTTGCTTTACGTTAAATATAGAATACAATCTATTGTTTTTCTTTGTGTCATATATAGAACAAAGATCACATGTTTGTTTTGTGTTATATATAGCTACATTTCATCTATTTATTTTGGGTCATAGGGGGATCCAAATCACCATTTCGTTTGATGTTACTTATAAACTTATTTAACTTGTAATATATGGGGAAGTACACTTTACTCATTTGTATGTGATTCATATAAAATTCAATTCACCAATTTGTTTATCTATATGATACAACTCATCTTATGTTTTGTGTGATATAGGGGGTTTCTATGATGCATATGTATAACAATCAACATAATTTTATGTACACTCAAGAATATGTACCTGCATATATACTTCTAAATAAAAAAAATACCATCATTACTTAAATTTTATTATTTTTTGTAATTTGAACAAAGAATACCAAATAACTTTTATGATGCAGTTGTGTTAGGTGTGAAAAACACAAGAGTTTGGGGACATTTGTTTTTTCTACTTCACTTATACTTTTTTTTTTATGTTTGTACTGTTATTTAATTTTTCTCATTTTCAATAGACTCTGCCTTTAACATTTATTTTTCTGTCAAGTCTGTATGTATGTGTTACAATTTTTTGTTTCCAAGGAAGGAGAATAAGATAATAAATGTTTGTTTTTGCTGTTACTCATATGGATAATTTAAAATTTGTATCTTACAATTGCCGTGGATTAAGTAATTCCAAAAAACGAAAAGATGTTTTTAGTATATTAAAGGAAAAGCGAACAGATATATTATGCATACAAGAAACACACTTTATAAATAAAGATGAAAATAAGATATACACAGAATGGGATGGAGATTGCTACTTTTGCCATGGAGAATCAAACTCTAGAGGTGTGGCGATTTTATTCAGAAAAAACCTTGATATTAAAGTTATGAATATTAAGAAAGGCAATTGTGGAAATTTTATTATGTTAGAACTGATGTATCTTGAAGCAAAATTTATTCTGATAAATATATATGCACCAAATAAAGATGATCCTGACTTTTATAGCAAAATTTTCAAATATATAGATTCTTTCAGTGCTAAGGATAGCTTTATTATATGTGGGGATTTCAACCTTGTACTAAATCCCTCTTCAGATTATGAAAATTATAAGTCAACAAATCACAACATCAAAGCGAGGAATTTATTGTTATCAAAAATAAGGGACAAAAATTTAATAGACCCATTTAGGAATTTACATAGAAATACAAGGAAATACACATGGAGAAGATTTACACCATTACAACAAGGTAGACTGGATTTCTTTCTTTTCACCGATAATTTAATAAACTTTCTAAAAAATTGTGATATTGACATTAGTTACAAGTCTGACCACTCTATTGTCTTCTTAGACATGAGTTTTTCTACAATTAAACATGGAAAAGGGCTGTGGAAATTCAACAACTCGCTTTTACATGATATTGAATATATAAATTGTATAAACAAAAAAATTAATGAAATTATTCTTCAATACTGCTTACCTGTATATTCATTTGAAAATATTTTGACAATGGAGAGATCAAATTTACAATTTATGATAAATGATGAATTATTCTTAGAAACATTATTAATGGAAATTAGAGGAAAAACCATTTCTTTTTCAAGCCACAAAGTGAAAGAAAAACAAAGGTATTTAGAAAAACTAGAAGCTGAAATTTTAGAGATAGAAGCAAATTTGACTGAAGAAAATAAAGAAAGGTTATTGTATTTGCAAAATGAATTTACAGAGATGAGAAATAACAAGTTAAGAGGTTCCTTTATAAGATCAAGATCAAACTGGATAGAAAATGGTGAAAAAGCAACAAAATACTTTTGTAATTTAGAAAAACAACATATCACAAATAAATCCATGCCCTTTATTGAAAAAGAAGATGGCTCAAGAATTTTTGATCAGCAAGAAATTCTGAAAGAAACTTCACTTTTTTATCAATCTTTATTTAGTTCAAGAAATACCAGTCAAACTTTTGACTTAGAAAAAGAACTTAGTAATTGTAATATAACAAAATTGAATAAGGATCAGATAAATGATATGGAAGGTCTTTTAAGTTATTCAGAAGTAAGTTATACATTAAAAAACATGAAAAATGATAAGAGCCCGGGTTGTGATGGATTTACAAGTGATTTTTACAAAATCTTTTGGAACAAGATTGGACATTTTGTGGTTAGAGCTCTAAATTATGCTTTTACTTCAGGCTCTTTTTCAAGAAATATAAAAATGGGTTCAATTATATGTATACCGAAGGAAAATAAACCCAAACAGTTTCTAAAAAATTGGCGACCAATTACTCTGTTAAATGTTGTCTATAAATTAGCATATGGAAGCATAGCAAATAGATTAAAAACAATATTAAATACCATAGTATCGAATGATCAAACTGGTTTTATTAAAGATAGATTTATTGGAGAAAACACTAGATTGGTATATGATATAATGAAATATTGTGAGGATCATAGAATACCTGGATTATTGATGCTTATTGATTTTGAGAAAGCTTTCGATTCATTGTCTTTTAATTTCATAGAAAAAACATTAAACTTTTTTAATTTTGGAGAAATGTTAAAAAAATGGATTCGTATATTTTTATATAATACAGAGGTATGTGTACAGATAAATGGATTTTTATCAGATTTCTTTACTATATGTAGGGGCTGTAGACAGGGGGACCCAATATCTTCTTATATCCTTATCCTGTGTGCAGAAATTCTAGCTATAAAAATAAAAAATTCTAAAAATATAAAGGGAATAAAAATAAAAGGTGAAGAATACATTTTATCACAATTTGCCGATGATACATCTCTGTTTCTTGACGGTTCAGAACAATCTCTGAAATCTGTTTTAGACGTTTTAGAATATTTTTCAGCAATATCCGGTCTAAATGTCAATTTTGACAAGACTAAAGTTATTTGGATTGGTTCAAAATACAGCACTAGTTCAATTAAAACAAGATGGAAACTATCATGGGGGGAAATACAATTTAAATTACTTGGAATACATTTTGATGTGGATCTTAGCAAAATGGTAAATCTAAATTTTCAAAAACAAGAAGAAAAAATAAAAAACATCATTTCATATTGGAAAAGAAGAAAATTAACACCTCTTGGAAGAATAACTGTTGTTAAATCATTACTTTTACCATTATTAACAAATCTATTCGTAAGTCTACCATCTCCTGCAAAATCATTTATAAAAACTCTTAGTGACATTTTAAACAGATTTGCATGGGATGGTAAAGCAAAAATAAAAAATACAGTTTTCATTAAAGATTATAACGAAGGTGGTCTTAGAATGATAGACATACAAAGCTATGAAAGAAGTATGAAATTAAAATGGTTGAAAAATATTATTTGTCATAGCGAGGGAAAATGTTATAAACTTGCTGAATGTTTATTTGACTGTGGTAAATTGTTTAATACTGGTAAACTTTTTTGTGAAAAATTAATCAAAGAAATTAAAAACAACTTTTGGATAGATGTATTGAAAGCATTTTTTTTTTTTAATTTACCACTGTTTTACAATGAAAAATTTCTGATTAATTAAAGTATATATTCTTGAACTAGAATGGTGAATTTGTTACTATATCTGATTTAGAAACTATTACAGGGAAGACTGTTAATTACTTACAATATTTTGGTCTAAAAAATGTGGTGAAAAGGTTTATGATTAAATTAAACATAGAGGAGAAAAAAGATATCCTTTTGAATGTTCATAATCCATGTTTAATCTGCTATTTAGAGCCAATTTTAACCAAAATTGATGGAAACAAATTTGTGTATAACACATATATAAAGAATGTTGATGTTCCAACTAGTAAAGAAAATTTGAAAATTCTGATATTGATTGGAATTTGTTTATTTTCAAATTCAAAGGTTCAGTGGTTGTAAATTAGAATTTTACACAGAATTTTACCTACTAATTCACTGCTTTTTAAAATGAAAATAGCTGATACCAAATTATGTACATTTTGTGAATGTTACGAGGAAACTTTAATCCATCTTTTTTATGAATGTGACAAAGTAAAACCATTAATAAATTTCTTATTCGAAACTGTTAAAACATCAGATCCACTTTTTTCAATGAATAGAAGGATTATACTTTTAGGGACTTGCCGACGAGATTATAAATATGATATTATGTTTTTAGAATATAAAAAATACATTTTTATGTGCAAGAAAAAGAAAATATTCCCCTCTATAAATGGTATGAAAGAAAGTCTAAAATTATCATGGACCATTTATAGATCAACAAAAATAAGTGATGCTGAAAAACAAAATTGGGCAATTGTAAAACAAATTTCACAAGATCATTAAATTAAGAATAGATTATATATTGGAAAAAGATTGTATGTTTGAACAATTTATTCTCCATTTATTGTTTTTATAAAGGCTACCCACTATTGATTATGTACTATTGTATCATATTTATCATGTATAAACACTTTCTGTTCCTTTATAGCCCGTACAGAGATCAAGAGTTTAAGATATATGTAATTATGATTGAAATTGTAACAAAAAATATATATTTTTCATGTAAATTATTGTAATTGTAAGGTGGTAAGTAGGATGGGTCCCCGACCTACTTCCATCGAATTACGGGGATAATAAAGATTTATACAAAAAAAAAAAAAAAAAAAAAAAGATCAACTAATGAAATCTTTTGTTACATTTGGTCGGTATTTTGATAGCTTAAGAGGTGCCCCACAGGGTTTTATGACTCTTTTGCTAATTTAATACGAAAGTACATATTTTCATAGCTTTTGAAAGTTTCGGTGAATTTTAAATCTAAAATTTTGTACCTTAGTACCTTTATAAATATTTAAATATGACTTTTCTGTGTTTTTTAATGCATATTCTATAACACTCTACCCTTTTTTATAATGTTTATTCATGCGCTTTTGTGCGCAAATAGTTTAAATAAACCCACTGTGATCCCCAACCAACTTTTGCCAACCTTAATGAATTACCTCCCCTGCTAAAATACTCTTCAAAGTTTTACGCCGGAAGATTTGCGAAAATTGCGGGAAGATATATAAAGTTGAAAGTTTTATGAAATACAGCTGATACTTACACATCAGGTAAGTGGAATGATGTTTAACTTACGCCAGTTTATGATTACAGTTCTTAAAACCCATGTATTACTGTAATATTTACCTACAGACTATCAAATAAGCTGACAGAATCAGTGAGTCACTGAGTGGGTGGGGTAGATTTACCCTGTAGGACAACTTGTCAAATTCTTTAAGTTTAAATGTGATGTTGATAATTTGATATCATGTTTGCAGGCATTTGTATCTCATGTCTTACAGACCAAGTGCATCTCTGTCCTGAACAGTACCTGGACCTGATATCTTCAGAATTGGATTTGGACTCGGAGTACTACGAGTCCAACGGCAACGGCCAAGATAGTAGGATTACGGACTCTGATAGTGACTCGGTTGAATTTGACCCAAGTCAGGATCTGTTTTTGGTATTAAAAACTTGGTGTCATTCTCATTCTGTCTCTCAACACTTGCACGGCTTGGTGCAAAACTCACTTAGCCCCATCACCCCCATGAATTGAACCCAGGTTGCATCAGTTAGTGAACTTAAACCACTGTGCTTGGTGTTTTGTTTTCTAGTATCACATGTGGACTTGAGTGGCCAGCAATAAAAGAAATAATACACAAAACTATGTGCTACAGTAAATTTACTTTTTATATACTTGTATCTTACTCTATGCATAGAAACAAATTTAACACTGTTTTTATTACTCCTGGTTTTTAACATTAAATTAGAAAATGCATCAGAATGACTGAATGAAGTATTTTGAACTTCCCTCCTGAAAGGAATTAACATATCTATTAGGTAATAAATAATTGATTTACTTAATTATTCTTAATTGCTCTGCTTTACACTTAATTTATCTTATCTTACTTTAGAGTCCAGTGAAAGAAAAGCGCACCCATAGCAGCAATGGTAGTACTACACATTACTCCGACAGCTGCAGCAGGAGCCCTGTATTTCCATGTAAACGTCGAAAGCCTGCATACACCATTGTGAGTACTGTTTGTACAAAAAAGCACTCCATAATTGCAACTAATATGTTTGCTTGTAACATGTAACTATAAAATGAACTGTTTTACTGGATTATTAGTGATTTTATTTTTTTTTCAAAATCTGTTATCAGAACAATAACTGGGAGGGGAAGATGCCTGGCTTCTCATTTTGGGGAAAAATTGCATCTCCAATTAAGAAAAGGGGAACAAATTTTCAAGAACAAAGTTAATTATGGGGAAAAATGCAGGATTTTAAAGAAATTTTCGGAGGGGAAATAGCCTTCAAGTGGCTACAACTATATAGTGAAAGAAGCCCTGAAAAAAAAAACAGTTCATATTATAAACTAGACTTTATTAATCCCATGTAATCCATGTAGTTTATTATATACTCACTCTTTAACAACAAATTGTAGAGCTTATTCTCTGCTTGCTTTCATTTAATTTTGAATGTGGCTAGGAGGCGAAGGGTTATATATGGCTGTCTCTACTTAGTTAATCTCTACACTTTATAATCCTACCAAACCTGAAGCCTTGCTGCTCTTATTTATAGGCCAATCATAGAAAAATAAATTCGTTGCTATGACCAACTCATATAAATTACTCTGACTTCAAAAATTAATTGCTCATTACACCCTCAAGCAAGTGTTTAACTTGTAACCATACAAGAAGTTTTTGATTTATGTATCTCTGATAAACTTTGAATTACAACAAATATTTTTTTTCTATTATTGGCCATAGTAATATCAGTCTATACGGTGGTGATGGAACCTAGCATGTTTTTTCTTTATACTTTTAAAAACACAGGAGATCTCAAGTGAAAGTGACACAGAAGATGTTAAAGATGGTTTCTCACAAACAGACTTGCATTTATTAACAAATGAAACTGTACTGAAATTCAGAACACTACCATGTGAACATTGTTTGTCACGAAAACTGAGTATTTTTGAATTTGACAATACACTGGATTTTCAACTCTCGGGAACAACATTTGTGGATTCATATTCGCAAACGTTATGTTATGTTATGGCCCAATTGTAGATGATAGGGGCACACAAACAGAAGAAATCTCACTTGTGGATATCAGAAATTTGACAATTGCAATTGATAGCCATGAAATTTTATGTAAAGGTTTAAATGAATTGCAGAATTCATCCCTAGAACAGTTGTCTTCTGATATTGACTTGTTTCAAATTGAGAAAATGGATAGAAAAAGCCAAACTGTTATCTCGATAAAGTAAATAAAAAGCCCTGCAGTGAAAGGATGGTTTCAAAAGGTGAGCTTATTGAGTGCATTCAAAACCAAGGTTTAGCTATTGCAGTGAATTGGTTTGAAAGTAAGGATGACTGTTGTTTAAAAGCTGCCCACACAGCATATAAGTCAAAGGTTGATAAAATTTATTCAGAATATAGAACAATAAGTAAAAATAAAGGTAAGCCTGGTCATGATAAACGTTTGAACACTTTCAAATCGGAAATAGCTACTTTTCCTGAGGCAGGCAAGCCTAAAATACGAAAACATGATGAAGTTGATTTTGCTTCAAAGGGTATTTTCCTTGAAAAGGTGTCAACACTGACGGACGTTACCAGAGACTTAGCTGAAGAAGTGCATAATCTTAAAAATGAAAAGGCATTGTTGCTTGAAGAGGTTGAAAGTCTTAAAGCGAAATGTGCATCACAAAAGCAATCAAAAATTAAGCTTCTACAAAGGAAAGAAACTCAAATGAACAAGCTAAATCTGAAAAAAGAAAAACATTTAAGAACCTTGATTCTGAATAAAACCAATCAATTGAAAAGACATCGTTTGGCTGTAACATATTATGGAAAAAAAATCAAATAGGCTGAATGAAGAAAAGACAAAACTTAACAATGAAATTGTGGGTCTAAAACAGACAGTAGAACATATTACCATTGAAGGTCTTGTTAAAGATAGGGTAATCGAGCTGCTAGAAAAAGAAAAAAGGGAAGCAAAAGCAAAATGAATGGCTAAGCCAAATATGTGAACAAACTGTCATAACATACAATGGGGACAGTAGAGCATATACACCAGAAATGCAACAATGTATGTATTCTTTGCTTCAGCACAATGTATCCACCACGAAGATACCATTAGTAATACGCGATGTGCTGAAACTTGTTAAAATTGAAGCTAGTCATTTACCAGCCAAAAGTACATGTAACAATATGAATATACAGCGTTTGCATTTGGCACAACAACAGATAGCTGAAGAACTTCCTGCCCTAAAGAACACTTGTCTCCTTAGTGATGAAACTTCCAAATTTGGACAGAAATATAAGGGGTTCCATACTGTTGACAGTTCTGGGCGAATATGGGTTCTTGGTCTACGGCAAATGGCCACAAAATCAGGACAGAGTGCACTAGATACTTTCAAAGAAATTCTAGGTGATATTGACGATTCATTCAGTAAAGGGGGAAACCATGTGTCTGATGAGATATTGATGAATATAAATGCTACCATGTCCGACAGGGCAGCAACTCAGAAGAAATTCAATGAGTTATTACAGGACTTTCGTACAGATGTACTTAAACAAAACTTTGAGTGGGATATGCTGACTGAAAATGAAAAAAATTCCATGACTAGGCTTATGAACTTCTTCTGCTCTTTGCATGTCCTTGTACACCTTGCAGAGGGAGCAGAAAAGGCACTGTTAGAAACCGAAAACATTTTGTTTGAGGAAGCGCCCATATATGACGTAAGCTTTAGAAAGCATTCAAAGTCAGGAACAACAAGACTGATTAGGTGTTGTTCAAAAGCTTTTGCAAGAGGCGGTGATGAGAAGAATGGAGCCCATGGACCATTTACAGCTTATATTAGTGACTTTTTGAAAGACAGCGGCAATGTGACCCTCCCTCTTGAGAGGTTCAGAGGTAACAGATTTAACATTCTATTTACTAACGCTGCAGCCGTCTATTTTTTGTCCAAGTAAATGAAAGACTACCTTGAAGGCGGAGACACCAACAGATTATTAAAAGCTGTCAAACATGACCACAATGTGGAAGAGTACCTTGCAGGTTGTCGTGCTCTAGGACTTGTGTCTGAACTGATTACCAAACCTCTCTGGTGTTTTGGTGAAAACCCAGAAAAATTTCCCTTTTAGACATGCAGGGCCACTACACTGAACCATGAATACATTGACAAACCCTTTATGCACACAGTTTATGGTGGAAAAACCCCTTACATTTGCTTTTCAAGAGCAATAGAAAAGTCCCCAATTTACCAGACGCTCATAAAGCTCAGACGTCGATGAAAGGGAGTAACAGTTTTATCTGTACTTAACCCAAATTGAAAAAACTTTAGTCTTTGCTTTAAAAACTATCTCCCGGGGG
>CM037783.1:33939301-33989301 GCA_021229015.1 Solen grandis | reverse complement strand
TACAATATAGAACGCGCAAACAAACAAAAAAAGAACCTGATCAGAAAGTAAGCTCCTTGAAGGATGCATGCTCTTAGGAGCTGTCTGACCTGGGTATGCTGGTTCTTCATGGCAAGGCATCAAAACAATATATGGTATCCATGAAAAAAAATATGTCAGTTTTACCAAATTCATTAGTAATTGTTTAATGTTTATACTGTGCATGTTTATATTAGAATGACTCAAAATCTGGATTTCATCTCAGAAATTGTCTTCATTGTTTTATCAGATGACTTTGAATTTGGGAACATGCAAGCAAATTTCGACTAAGACAAAGTGATCCATATAATGTCTATCATCAATATGCTACACAGAAAATTAAAAAAAAAAAAATTTGCCAACCACTAAAATTAGTAATAGTATACATCACAAGTTTTATAATGAACTGGCTGTATCCCTAGTCTCTGCACAAAGACCTGTGTAGAAAACCCTTACAAATCTTTAGCATTTATTAAGCCTAGCTGGGGGCCATAGACGTGTTTCCTTTATAACCATAACTGCCTTACATAAATCTGCAAGTATAATTTAGTGTGACGCTCTGTTGTCAGTTTAATGTTTTTGAATATTCAAATTAATATCTCCTCCAATGAAAGTTGATGGGTCTTGTCACCAAAACTCTGTGTTTAGAGAACAGTGATGTGTTATTTAAGCTTTCTTACTCAAAAGCAAGGCTTGATGGTTAAAAAATTAAAACCAACAAAAATGACTTTGTCTCATTCAAATTCAAAAATCAAACACTTATTCAATCAGTATTCAAAGAAGCAGCCAGTTTGAAATAGGTTGCAACCCCCTGCACTTATAAGTCTTTGAAATTAACAGTCAGACAAAGAACCAACAAAACAGTTATGTAAAATGTATTTTGGTCAAATCTGCAGATTGAGTTGACCTTAGGGTAATGTTTTGGTTGGTATGTAAGAAAGCTTCTTCAAATGGCTTGTTTCAATTTGTAATACAAACTTTTTTGATCTTAAGTCTTTGAAGTTAGACATAAGTTTCTTGCCCTACATTGTTTTGTCTAATATGCAAAACCTGATTTATTATTTTCTTAAGTATCAACCTCATTTTGCAATTAAAATAAACACACAAAACACATTTTGAAAAAACAAATAAAGTATATTGACTAAGCAAATAGAAAAATGGGTATTTTATTATTGTTGAAATAACAGAATATCTGACTGATTAGTGTAAATTCTTATCAATCAATGATTGAAAACGTTCATGGTTTGACCCTAATGACAGCAAGATAGGGGCCTTTTTTCACATATCAATTTGCAATGTATGTGTCCCTAGTTAGTAGTACCATAAAGACCAACGACTATAGTTAATTCCGACCACCCAAGACATCCCATATGACTTTATCAAAGATTGTTTCCAATGATAATGCCACCTTGTGGGGTTCTTATCTAATATTATCAAATTGGCAGAGAACTGTACATAAGAAAATAGGAATGGGTCAAAATTGTGTATACGGATTTTACCAATACAGCATTATATTTATTTGAAAATATTACAAGCAATCACTGATACTACTTTTACTGATAGTACTTGCACCTCAGTACAGTATTTTTTATTATTATTAATGTATGACAAGGACAGACTCTTAATTTATTTTAAATGAATTGGGAAGCAAGACTTATTTCTTGCGACATTTTATTATCCCTCTTCAGGATTTCTCAGCAGGGCTCAAACACACAGCCTTCTTATGCATAACTACCGGACAATGTTTGTCTTATCACTATTGTGTGTAGTTAAATTCTCATCAATGTGCACACAGAATAAACAAAGAATATATAATCATGCAATCTGAAAAAGCAGTTTCCGTGGTTGCAAGTTATACCGGGTCATTTGGACTGATTTTGATACAAATTTTATGCAGATGTTGGCCGTTTTGACGGGGACGAGTTAGATATTACTTTTCATGATAGAAATTATCCATTTTTGACAAAATAATGTGACCCTACCGGCCCGACCCTGCATCTTGATGATATATTCGCAATTCTACATTACATATTTTGTGTAAAACAAAAACAAAAAAAAACGGAATGGGACGAAATAAAAAAAAATCAGTGTAATCACCTCCATTCCTGCATCTTCTTGTTTTGTGTGTGTCAATAAATTAGGCATTATTGTTTCGTTGTATTGAATATCTTTACACAGCGGAATCTGTATAGGCTCGCATTTTCCGTGAGGTCCAAGGTTATCATTATTAAACACTTTCGTGTTGTACTCCGCGCTTCGGCATAAATGAGCACTCAACAACACAAGGGCCACCGAAATGAACGAAAATCCGAACCGCTTTTCACCCGCCATTGTCAAATCCACTATCACGCGACTTGTAAATTCACTAAACTTATTCCATATGGCGAATTATTTATGTCCGATCAAACGTACACAAATCCTTCCTGTATATCATAAATTCCTTTAGAACCATAACCGAACTAACATAGTTTTCTTTAGACTTGAAACATGGCCGTCTTTGTGCTTTGGCTAATAGGCATATACAGTTTCTAAATCCCCTTTTTCTTTATTTCCATTCAGGAACAGCGGAGTCGATCACTTTGGGGAGTTTGAAACTGCCAGCACACAAAATTACTACTCGACGATGATTGGTCTATTCAATGTAATTATCATTTACGCTGTTCCTTTCATCTCCCTCGGCAAAAGATCAGCACCTGGCTGAAAAATCATAAAATCCGTCGGGATTCAAGGGTACAGTGCATGTAGATAAATTCGTTTCCATAGAAACGCTAATGTTTGGTTAAAAAAAAACTTACTCATACTTTATATAAACTGTTATGTCTATGAAATAAGGTTTGCATTGTTTGACACGACATTTGATTGCTCGAATCATGGAATGATGAAGGTGATGAGAGTGAACGACCATTAGAAGTAGCCTACATTTGTTTAACATACTCATCAGCTTTGACATTTGTGACACGTAGCGTCCTTTAACTCTACCGCCTCTCCACAGGGGAAATATTTATGTTTGGAATATAAAATATATAATATTTAATTAAAATAAAATCTTAATTGTGCCACAGTGTTGGGTGAAAAATATAATCAATTTGCATGTTTAATGGTCGTGTGACATAGTCATTAAAGACTAAGAAAAAGATTTCTATCTATCTATCTATCTATCTATCTATCAGGATGATGAATAAGTTCTGTTCTATCTATCTATCTATCTATCTATCTATCTATCTATCTATCTATCTATCTATCTATCTATCAGGATGATGAATAAGTTCTGTTCTATCTATCTATCTATCTATCTATCTATCTATGATTTAGAAATGTTCTGTTCTATCTATCTAGCTTGTATACCAGAATTATTTTGATATGTTCTATCTATCTATCTATCTATCTATCTTATTGCTACAAAAACACAACCCATTTAGACAGGATTAGAAGTATTTAGACTATCTTAATCCGTTTCCTTCATGTTCATATCTAGTTCTTTCAAACGGAGATTTCTTAATAAGAAATCACTGGCCTTTAGGCAAATAATTTCTCTAGACAAACAACAGAAGGGGGAGAGGTAAATATTTTCCTCATTTTATTGAATCAGTTTAGATTGCAGCCTAACTCAAATTCCACCAAACATACCCCAGCCCTCAGAAGTAATTCATAATACTAAAGGTTGAGTTTCATCTGTTTATCTATTAAGTTTACTCAAATATTTCAATTCTTAACAAATATTGCTAGTAACTATAGTAATTATTTATGTCAACGTACCTAGCAATGTACTTAAGTATTTCGCTATACAAAGTAGAATAAAAGTATTACTAAGTACAATCATAGACACACATATCATACTCAAATCCATGTTGAACCCAGTTTGAACACGGAAAAAAAACCTTGAGTATTTTTGTTGTTAAAACCAAAGTAAGATTCTGATATGATTCCCTGCTTGCAAATAAGTGTATTAACGGAAACTGGCCCTTGGAATTGATCATATGCAAGATACATACATATAAGAGAGCCATGCACTTAACTGTATCATATCAAATTTGGCGTCTTTTTGAAACAGGCACCATTCAAAAGTATAGAGCTATTTCACAAAGCCATGTCTCTTTACATTGACTGGTTAACAGACCCAGTTTTAAACATTGTCAAATCGGCTACTGATTGTATTTCAATGTGTAAACACTGAACACATTGAATATGGATGAAATGGGATAGCATTAATTAATAGAGTATGAATTAGAATACACCAATTATCGGCCGGTCTACATTTCAATAAGAATTTTTACAACCCTGGTCAACATACACTTTATTGTTAAGTGGGTTTTAAACATAACGTACTTTTATTTAGCATATGCAGCTCTTTATATTTACAATAGATACATAATTTTTATTTCATTTACGTGCAATGAAATGTATAACAACAAAACAATATACCTTATGAGAGTGTTTATCGTAAGGGCAAATATGTTTAGTATTTATACATATTAATATTGACAAATATGTTTAACAAATATGGTAATTGTTGTTGTTGTTGTTGTATTGGGGTTTACCGTCGCTGCGATAGTATTTTAATCATATAGCGACGTCCAGCTAATTACAGGTGGAGGAAGACCCTGAGTACACAGAGGTACCCAGGTAGAACCACCGACCTACCGCAAGCCAGCTGGAAGACTTCCTCACATGAAAAATCCGAAGTCCCTGTCGGGATTCGAACCCACAGCGATGAGGGGCTGAGAGATTTGTAGTCCACGACTGTAACCGCTCGGCCACGGTGGCCCCGTAGACTTGTCTTTAAGCTTAAAACATTAAGTACAAATATTGCTAATGTATAAAAGGTTGATTTGTTTTTAATAATTAGAAGTTCTAAGAACTTAAACAAAATATTGGTGATCGTAAGTAGTACCTTGGTATATATCTTTCCCTTAAATCTTTATATGGTGGACAAATACATATAAAATGGGACTCGTCTTCTGCATCATTTAGATAACAATAAACAATTATCTTTCACTCCTTTCAATATTACGTTGCCTACCTTTTTCAATACATAATTTATGGGGAAAAAGTCTTACCTTACATATTTATAAATATCACATTTTGAATTAAATTCATGTAGTTTTCCCTATCAAATGTTTATAAGGTATAGCGAAGAACATACCATGCCAGTAGATAATATAGATATCTCTTAATCTGCTCAATAAAAAAGGAGTAAATGCATTAACATTCACTGATTCCGAAAAGAACCAAACATTGAAGCTCGCATTTGACAATATTTAGTTTACTTTTGACAACTAATTCACAATCCTGCTATTATTTTCATGTATTTTCTTACAACAGTAATTAGAATACTTTTTTATGCCAAATAATTTTAGCCAATATTTCACAACTCGAACGTAACGTGGAATGTACAGTGGGAATCCACCAAATTCAGCGTATAGACGGAGTTTTAGTTGTAACCGTCACAACTAAAATCCAAAAATCATAAGTAGTCATTCATGATTTACTGTTAAATATTTACAAAGAGAATAACTGGAACTTAAATAATACAAATAGACCGATTCAAACTCTGAAACGACGCAGGCACTTCGAACACACGACGCCAGGGACCATTACAGACAAACATGGCTAACAGTCTTGTCAGAATGTCAAGATGGTGTGAATTAACTTTAACGATATAAGGAACAGTTTGGATGCTTTCAGAACGCTTTCTTGTTTTACAAATTTGAATGAGTTTTTTTTAACATATGCACATTACAATTGTGTAAATAAAAGATGTCTTGTATGTGGTATATATAAAAGTTATTTTTAGGTAATTCATCACTGGCGGACACACATGCGTAACTATTCCATTACTTTACTTTGCACCCGCCGGTGAATTCTTACATATGTGATACTGGCAACACCATTACAAGTTACCGATTCCAATAACTTAACTTAGCGTAAAGTAATGTTTAAATGTTATGGACCGCTACGTAATACTTAAGGTAAAGTCCCTGTAATGGTTCCGCTACGTCCTGGACCACTTAACCTCTACCAAGATAACCAAGGTACCCTAATAAAACATTAGGAAACCTTGGTTATCCCCCTGAAAGGCCATGAGTTCCGAAATGTAGCGAAACTTTATAGGGGCTTTACCTTAAATACTAATGGGCGAATTCTTCATCATGTTTCTCTAATTAAAGCAGCTATTTTACTTTAAAACACATATTGTTGGTCAGCAGGGAACTATCTATATCATCTTTGGGATGTACTTGAATATTTTATAATAAGATGGGATGTGATTTTACTTATCACGTAATATTGATGCTGGAATTCGAGCATTGTCATCTAAATTATAGATAAATCTCGTCCCGGAAGAGAGATTTAACAGTATAATGGCACGGGGTGTAGATCGGTGCACCGTGCTTCTCCTGGTTTCAGATATCAAACGATTCACGTCTGTATCTGCCAAAGGGCAGATGAGGCCTCGAAATGATTCAGTGTAAAAGCTTCTTTACTCAATCGAAAATGATTGTACAGGGTGGTACTCGACGATCGCATTCTCTACGAATTATAAAAGAGTAGGTCCAACTTGCAATGTAAAATTATAATATTTATATGGTATTTGAAGTGATTTGAACATACTTTTTTTACACAAAAGGTTGACAATATACTGGTAGAGCTATCAAATATCCAGTGTTATCTGTGATTAATGTGAATGTGTTTAAACTGTAGACTTAAGTATATCGTAAAAAAGTTTATCTCCCATTTTGGAATGTAATTGGTACACATGCTCAACGAGCCGCTATTGATTTGGTAATGCAGTACTTAGACAGCTTTTATTTTGAATGAATTACACTATCTTTCAACTCATTGAAAACACAATCAGGACTGGCTCGAATTTCGCCAACAATACTTAGCGCTAAATCATAGATCTACTTAAATTAAAATAGAAACCCACTTCACCATTTCTGTACAATCAAGTACAGTAAAACCTGTAAACAAAGGCCACCATATCAGAAAACTGGCCTATAATTTTAGGTGTGTGTTATTCACAGGTTTTATTTCCCCCAAAATTCAGTGCTGGGACTCCAATCACTGGCCTTTGTACACATGTTGGCGGTTATTCAGAGGTGACCACTATTAGTACAGGTTTGACCTTACATGACTAAGTTGACATAAGTTATTACCATGACAACCAACAATATTAGACAAGAAATGAAACCTTCGAGAAAGTCGCCCCTGAGTATCGATCATGAGCTGATCCAGTGGCCCGGGGGTAAGAGCAAGGACTCCCATCCCCACACACAACACCGCTTTATTATTAGAGTTCTCTTTATTTAATTATAGATCTGATTTTCTCCAATAGGTCTAGTACTGAAAAAGTGTCCAAACTTGGGAGATTCTTACATCCGCTGAAATGCAAATCTCGAATTCCACCCAATATACTTAGAGCTAAGTAACACATACTTTATATGTAATTAAACTTATATAATGTTAGTTATCAAGATAATAGTTTATGTCAACTTATAGTCATATACAAGATGTTTCGCACTCTGGTTCCCGATTTCCTAGATAGTAATAAGTGATAGGTACTCCAGACAAGATGTTTCGTAGAACAGGAATGATGGACTGCGATTTTACCTAGTAAAAGAATTAAAGTGTTATTTAGCGTGACCTCTGTGACCTCTGATGTAAATTTAATGGTTTGATCCCCACATGTCAAAATATAGGCCACGGGTTTCTGTCAGTGGCGTTAACAGTACTGACGTCGGCGGCGTCTGGTACATCTTTTCAGTCAGCATCTATGGTTTCAAAAAACACCAGAGTGTTAACATATTTGAATATTTGTGTTTTTGCTTGTGATCTAGACAAAGGCAAAGTTCAGTAACCTTTTTTTTTGTACGCAAACAATGAAAGCTATGCCATTTAATTCAGATTCTATATATATTTCAATCTATAAAAAGAGACTGTGACGTCACTAGCTTGCACTAGTCATTCTGGTTGCTATAATTTAATAATATTTGTTGTTGTTGTTGTTTTTGTATAATATCCCGCCGATTTAATCAAATAATAATAAAGAATGAACTGAAGTATATTTTTCACACTGAAACATTTCATATTTATCAGGCAGTATTTATATAAATGTTGTATCTATGTTATGGTTTGTTTGTTAGATTGGGGTTAACCTTCCACTTACAGCATTTCAGTGATTTGGATACCTTTTGTCTACATGAGACAGATATAGTGCTATCATGATATATATATCATGAAATAGACAAGTGGCATGATACCACGCAAACCTAGGCCGGGCTAACCTTACATACTTAGCACCAAGCAAGGCATCGTCGGAAACCCACGGCCGATTGATAGATGGTGTCATGCGAGCAAGGGAGCTATACCAGGACCATTTTTAAGACTTTGGTTTGCCGCTGCAGGGGATCGAGCCCACGGCCTCTGAATGTAGTGATACACAAACTAGCTCAGCAATGGTGTCCTATGCAAACATTGGGAACTAAATATCTTTAAGAGGTTTGACAGGCACTGTACAATAGTCTTTATATAATGTGCTGAAATAACAAAGGATTACGTCATCAACCCTGGCTGAAAAACAGGCAAATAAAGAAACCCGGGACAGAAAATATACAGCATATATATGTCTACCAGAGATAATAATACACAAGAGCATTTGCATTTTTACAACAAAGATAATATATTTATTTCTTTGAAAGTATTTGTTTAGGTGCAACATTGTCAACATGCATTATCATCCAGGTCTTTAGATATGCCCACTTTCAACATTGTCTCCCTCTTTCATTGAATTATTTTTCACAGTGTCGAGACAGAGTTTATTTAGACAAAAGCCTCACTGTTTATTTAAGCAGTGGCCTGTTAAAACAAAATTGATCCATCGATCGGAGAGGAAAATTAAATATACAACTTAACAAAACTATGATGTTTGCTTGGCTGATAAAAAAAATGTCACGTGACCTCTGAAAATCAGTACTATTATACTCCAATGACAATGCATTTTCATATCTCTTTGAACTACGACGTCAGTTTTAGTACAAGCCCCTTGATATTGTTCAAACACCAACCCGTCAAGTTTTATCCCGTTTGCAAACACAGTTGGTTAGTTCTTTCAATGAGTGCCCAAACATTGCACAGTGTTGTGGACGAAGTTTCTCCCTTACCCAAAGAGAGAAAAAAAAATGCTGGCTTGGTCCGAACTAAATATTTTACGTCATACCTCATTTTCTACTTGTTTATCCAAAGTTAAGCAATGCTTATGAGAGTTTGAGTGGGACTCGAGTTGAGTACCATTGAAATCCATAAGCTCAGCGTGTTTGTCTTACACTTGTATAAAGAGATTCGGAAGGAACTACCGTCAAAAATTCTTTAAAATTATTTCAATCAATCAGTTAATCAATCAATTAATCAGTCAATCATTCAATCGATCGATCTTTCAGTTATATAATTCGTTCATTCGTCTATCTATCTATCTATCTAGTTTAAGCATTTTCATTTTTTCGTCAATTGGGAAATATGTAGGCCTATTTACAGCATACATGTATATTTATCCATCTCGGAAGTTCACATGTTGGACCAGTACTTTCCGCCTAGAAAAATCCCTGCCCCAAACGGGGTTCGAACCTAGATCTCCAGACCATTAGTCATGTTTGTTACCACTGAACAACGGCGTACGTAAAATGAATCGAATAATTCTGTTGCTTAATATACGTACAATACGCACAATAAATCAACACTGCACTTATTGATGAAATAATCCGGGGAGCCTATAAAGAAAAGAATGGATAATATGACTGTGGCGTAAAATTGAATCATTTAATTGTGTTATATTATTGTCTTTTATTTATTTATTTAAAAAAGAGGGGCTTTTCATAAAAAGTTATGTTTTTGAATATAATATAATTCACATACTTATTTGTTCCAGCACTATCATTCAAAGCTTTGAATCGCCGTTGCATTTGTAGGTGCGGTTTTAGTTCAAACATAGACTACTGTCTCAGCTGGAAAAAAAAAACAACAACACACTTTTGAATTTAAATTTGCATTTTTGGTATAATGGAACCTGGGAACGGTTGAATTGAAATAAGTTAGAGACGTACTCTACGACCCACGGAATGGATCAACTTGTACCAGATGCAGTTATAATATCGATATGAGCTGTGTGCATTTACAGAAGTTCTTATAGTTTATTGAAGGGATTAGATCTTTTATAGAGATCGCCGCAGTTTACACTTATCGGAAATAGTATTAACTTCTCTCAGTTTTTATGAATAATATCCAAACGCACTAGATTTTTCTTAAGGAATCAATTGCTCAGAGGATGAATGAATCACGCAGTGCTTCCCTCTCCAACCCTGCAAGTTTGACTAAGTCCCCTCTCTGAGTGACGTCATATTCCCCCCAACCTCTTAAAATCCAATCGGAACACTTCGGTGATGAATATGACGGAAGACGGAATTATCCGAGATGTTCCGATTGACGAAAATTATGTGGAGAATCCCGTGACATGTACGGAAGCATAATAGTGCCATAATGACACAACTTCGGTGATGAATATGACTGTAAATATAAATTTCATACAGGTTTTTTTTCCCACTTTAATCTTAAAATTTTTTAAAAATTTTAATCTGTAAATTTTACATATTACTCTAATCTGTTTAAATAATGGCAATGTCTATCGGCATGACTGTCGTTCTGATAAGGTTGTTATCGACACGACAGAAATATAAAAATAGCACAACCAGAGACGAAACTATCTAGACCTTGTTTTTTCTCTTTTTTTCTTTATTTAGTTCTTTCTCTATTACTTTCATTTTTTCTTTCTTTAATGTGTATCTAATGTTTCTGTGATAAAAAGAGCATTAATAAATTTGCTCAGTTCTGCCAGTGGTGATAACTTATGACAAGGACATCCTCAAAATACTTTTTTGTAGTTATCTTCAGTTGGTAGGTAGAAAGATATGTGTCGAAGAAGTCATGAAATGAAAGCAGCATAGCCTAAACAGTAAACACCACAGACTAAGTATAAGAAAGAGGTGGGATTACATAGGTTTTGACCTTTTTTGTATGACTTTAACATCCAAAGAAAAAAGAAGAAGATGTAGTGAGGAGAAAGAATTAAAAAAAAGCTTAAGAATTCAGAATATTTGTACAACATATACTAACAACATATACCGATACCTACAACATATACTGGAACATACAACATATACCTACAATATATACCTAGAATATATACCTACAACGTATACCTATAATAAATACCTATATATATACCTACAACGTATACCTATAATATAATCCTGTACCTACAACATATACCAGTACCTACAACATATACCTAAATTTCCGTGGCCGAGAGGGTAAAGTTGCTGACTTTTACACTCACTCAGCCCCTCAACGCGTGGGTTCGAATCCCGGTAGGGTCATTCGGATTTTCATGTGAGGAAGCCTTCCAGCTGGCTTGCGGTAGGTCGGTGGTTCTACCCGGATGCCTCCGTGCATTCGGGGTCTTCCACCACCTGTAATTAGCTGGACGTCGCTATATGACTGAAATAACATCGAAGCGACGGTAAACTCAAATAGTCAGGTCAAGCCTAATTCATATATGTACAATATATACCGGCACATCAAATATATTCATACAACAAAATACATACAACATATACAAACAACATATATGTAAAATATTTACTCGAAAGAAAGAAAGAAGAAAGAAAGAAGATGAAAAAAATAAGTTTTGCAGAGAAAAGTGTGAATTTTACAGATTAAACTGTAAAATTTACAGAAAAAAAGCTTAAACTTTAAGGAAAAAGTGAATTTTACACTTTTAACTGTAAAATTTACAGAAAATAAATGTAAATTTAAAAGATTAGAGAAGAGTGTGGAAAATAAAAAATGATAAGTGTCAATGTGTCACTAATGCGCTTCCGTAAACATGAATGCTGAAGTTGATTTTGTAAGATAATCAGAACATCAACAACAACAACAAAAAAACAGCAAACAAACCAATATATTTATCAAAAGTTATTGTCATTCATACAGCTCGCAAAAACTCTCAAGTTTAATGGTAAAAGAAACATGCATAATGTACTGCTTGGACTGGCATTAGGTTTCTGGGGGATTATGTCATTGCCAAACTCAGGGATATAATTTTTTCCACACATTTTCTGTTGAAATTTTGTAGTTAGACGTCTTTGATCAATGATCAAAATTTTCCAGCACTAACACACACACACACACACGGCAAATTAAAAAACAAAGGTACAATGTATATGCTTATTTATATTTCCTCAAGGCTAAAGGGAAGTAAATCCTCAATATCTTATTTTAAACTCGCTGTAGTTACTTCCCTTAAATTTGAGGCGCCCTATGTGATCGGTATACTCTTTTTTGGCGTAGGCTGTATAAATGGATTTTGACCTATTTCTTGAACCAATCTAATGTTAGTTAACAGCCGAATAGTTCGAAAAGGCACTCGTTTCACTGGTTTGCATAAATTATTTTAGGATATTTCATCATAAAATGGGAGTTTCAGGGTACATATCTTTCTGCATAATTGCCAATTGGCAAATAACAATTTAATCTACCTACTTAAACATAAAAGCCATCAAGTTGAAAATTTCAAACATAAAAACCACCCATTTGAAAAACTAATCAGTTGTGAGTATTTAGAAAACGTAGTTTACCTTGGTAGTAAATTCCACCCTAAGCTAGATAGCTAAGATAAGCTATATGGTATTTATAGTAAATGCTGGTGAAAACTAGGTGCTTTTTTGTCCCTTTCTTTCTTTCATTTTTTTTTTTCACTGGCTAGTATATTACATATCTTAAATTTAGCGATAAATAAGTTTTCTAGCATTATCTTAAAATCACATAATAAAACCAGCATAATTATATCAAATTTATTATATTGTAACATATTACTTTCTTTAACTTTCATATCTTTTTGTCTTTCTCTTACGCCGAATATTTTTTTCTTGTTTACCCTCATTTCTGTTGATGGAATAATTATATCCTGACAAAATCAAAACGCTGATATCGCCGAGAGACTTATCAAAGTAAATTAAATAAAAGATGATCATATTTTCAAGCGATGCCAATAAATCCAATGTAATAAACCCGCTTTAACCTTGCGTGAACATGGTCGTTTATGAGGCTGATTTCTGCTGTGTCGTGTGGCGGGTTGTCGGGGCGAAAGGACGAATGCGAAAAGACGATAAAAACTAGTTAAGCGTGGCGAAAAGACGAAAAGTGGAAAATTCGGGGTGAGATTACGGGCAGAAAAGTCGAAATTCAGTGAAGTTCGCTAAAATCCAATATTTCGTCTTTTCGTTTTGACGCCCCAAAAACTCACCAACACGGGAATCAATATTTCGTCTTATCACCTTCCGGTACGCAGGCGCAAAGTGGTTGAAAAAACAAATATTGGCAAAAAGCAATGTTTTCTTCTCCAAATGGAAACCATCATTGTGATCGTATCCAAAAGATATAGATTAGTTAATTAATGCAATTCAAGTAGTATGAAAAGGTTTAAACTTGCTCCAGAACTACATAAAGATTAAACCTTAAATTGTAGGGAAAATCAAAGACTAAGATTCTTTCATATGACATTCATAATCCATTTGTTTTTCTTAGAAAGCCAAGTCACTGAAAAACAAAATGTTCATATTTTCTTGATACAGGAGAATCGATGTATCAGTTTATTTCTAATTCTATATTATATACATATTGCTCGGCGCGTGTGCATGTTTCATAAATAAGCCCCAAAATGACGTCACACAGAGAAGTAAATTCTCTCTCTCTCTCTCTCTCTCATGTCAATATTATTGGGAAAACATTATCTTATTTTGGAAAAATTGTCACATATTTTCAAGGGAAGACAGCCATAAAAGTGAACATTGTAGTATAATTATTTGGAAAACTGCAACTTGTTATTAATTAATTACATTATGATTTAAGTCATTGAATAAAGGTACAAAATATTCTCAATTTCTTGTTTACTGACGTGCGAGAAACTTAACATGGGGATTTGAAATATGAGGGTGCTTTTTGTGTGTTTGCAAAAGCAAGTACATGGCGTTCGATATATCTGATTCGCGTGATTAAGGGGGCCTTCGGGGCCGAGAGGGTAAAGTCGCTGACTTTAACACTCACTCAGCCCCTCAACGCGTGGGTTCGAATCCCGGTAGGGTCATTCGGATTTTCATGTGAGAAAGCCTTCCAGCTGGCTTGCGGTAGGTCGGTGGTTCTAATCTGTTGTATGAAGTTGTCTGTTAAAAAAGATATTTGTATACAACTGTAACATTTCAAAAATGATACTGGTTCCCTTTGATGAATCGATTTATTTATGGACATAAGTTCACTAGGTCGTAATATCCGCTAATCCCGGATATACAGTTAGATATCTATAAGAGGAACTGCGAAGAAAGCAAAGAATCAGCATTCTCTCCATTGAAGATGTGTCTCTTTTTATAAATTGTTCTCTCTCTCTCTCTCTCTCTCTCTCTTTGTGATACGCGTGTCCTGATTACACTGTGCATGTGTGTAGTGATCGGCCTATGAAATATAAATATACTTCCAACAGTCCAACTTCTATGATAGGTCTTTGGTGAAGTGGTTGAAGCGTCGGCTTGCTGACCCGGCGCCCAGGGTGCGATCCACGGACGAATCCAGATCTTTCCCCCCTCCAAACTAATAAGTCAAGGGAGATGATTATTTACATGGCACAACACTAACAGTCAATATATCATACGAGAAATGATGTCAGAAGAAAAACAACCCGGAATGTCGTGGCTTATTTTATGATAATTCATAGGTGTTTTACACAGGAGTTAAAAATAAGGGCATTACTTCGAATTCTGCTCAGAACATTTTCAATTTTCTGATCAAAATCTATTTTTGTGCGTCTGTTGTTTATTCATATTTTTATCCTTTAAAAAATAGTTTATGATAATATGCAAATTATATGTGCCGAACCCTGTTACTGGGTGTGGTATTATGACACATGACAACGGCGTGATACTTTGTGATAGCACCATATCCGTGTTTCAAAATGACTGAGATACCAACGGCTGGACGTTAAACAAAAGAAACAGTTGCTACGTTAGCAAAAACAGGAAACGTAAACTACAGAATATCATGACTAGCAAGGATTTTTGTAAAAACGTCAATTAATTTTCTCAAAATTCCTGTTTTAGTTAATTATATGATCTGATGTACCCATAGTACCAAATTACTATTATTTAAGGTATACGACCCTTCATAGCCAAATTCAATATCTGGACAGTAATATTTCTATGAAACTTTGAAATGTCTAAAAATATAAATGTTTCATAGAGAGTTATTTTAAGTTTTATCACATTTGAGGGAGATAAATCGTTGGAGTGTAAGGAAAATATACAAATTTTGTTAATATGAAAAACTGTATTTGATTTTGGAGAAAAAAAATAGGTAGAAAGATGCATTACATAATTCTCATTTCATTGAATCAATCGTAATAAGAAAGAAATTGCAAGTTAAAGACGTCTTTTTACACCAATTTGCTCCGAGACATGGGCGCAGACATTGTTTACGTCTCGTGGTGTCGCGAGACTTTTTTTTCAACAATCGTGACGTCACAGACACACTTCCGGTTGCGTACATACATTGAAATATAGAAGGGAATTACGTGTGTTGTGGAGAAATTGTTTGAAAAATGTTTATTATTTGAATATGATGAAAATATATTATTAAAAGATTAAACTATGATCATTTTATTGTTTTCTAACTCGTGAGTGAGAGAGTCTGGAGCCCTCGTCCTATGACCTTTGTATGCCAGAATGGTAATGAATGCAACTTCTAAAACAGAATCATTCAGAACTAAGGTGTGAAAGTCCGTATGGTTCGTAATGCACGTAAGTTCATCTAAATTTCCAACAACCAAGTCACTCGATTTGCAACATACATTTTCCATATTGGATTGCATCATAACACAGTTATCACACAGACAAAAGTCCCCAGCACATAAATATTCCTCCTCCCGTACGTCATTGTCTTGAAGTAGTTGCAGCTCTTCCTCAGTATATTCGGGCTCAAAGTCGTAAGGAACTATACACTCCATTTTAAGAAATATCTCAAAAACTTTATTAAACTTCCTGCTATAGTGATCGAACCATAACTAAAGTCAATACCCCTTGTCACGCAATCATTTATGCACATTCTCACAAACATCGCTATTTTAATTGCGCAAATCATTACAATTTTTAAACAGTTTTTTAATCAAACATATAAATATATAAAAGGGGCGGTATCATGTAAGTAGAAATCTAATTGCAATGACGGTAACTGTGAAATACTATAGAGACGAATCAAAGGGACACCGTGTTGTAATTATGATTAACACACCTAATTGCTCGCAATTTAGCAAAATAATGTAAATTATGCTAACTACTTTCTGTATATCAAAAAAATGAGCTCATTGCGATACGATACTTTTACTTATATATATTTATTTAAACAGACTTTTTCCGTAAAATAGCATAATATAGATTATTATAATATAAAACGTGGATTCAACACTTTTCTTTCATATTTATATAATGCATTTAGTATGTTTGTGGTGATGATTATACTCTACATGTCCGTTTCAGTAAAACGTGCACATCAATTGTCTGTTGACATGGTGACTCGGTCGCACGCTTCGTTTTATGGCCGTGTTTTATGGCCCTGAGGTGCGATTTTATATGACGCTTATTCTGTTACAAAGGCTTGCCAGTGATTTCTTATCCAATCAGTTTAACACCACACAACTTTTCAATAACCGCAGTTGCAAGCATTTCACGGTAAAAATGACAAAGATGTATTATAGAAATAAAAAATATCGCGGAGCAAATTGGTTTAAATAGACGTCTTTAACTTACAATTTCTTTCTTATTACGATTGATTCAATGAAATGAGAAATTTAATTGGTTTATTTACATCAATATCTTTCAATTGAAACCTAGTTGTAATCAGCCGAGCGTATTCCTTTAATGCTTTTATCACAACCCCTATTAATCGCACTCATCGATCGGGATATGGTTCAATGGGTATTTGTGACGTCACAGAAAGGTAAACATGAACAAAGATGGCGGCGGCCATAGCCGATCGAAATCACAAACTTTAAACAGCTATATCTTCACAAATATAGCGTGTATAAAAATGAAAGTCATGTCAAAGTGATCTACGCTAAAAGGTTTATTGATGGTTAAATTTTCATTTCAGCCGAGCGTATTCCTTTAAATTTCATGAAAAAAAAAACATCTAAGGAATTGATGGCTAGTAGCTACGCAAACCGAACTATCACGTCCAAGGGAAACAATCATGCAAGACTTTGTAATTTACTCTGTTAGCAGAGTTACCTTTCTTCCAGCTCGTTTAAAATATAAAAAAAAACACAAAAAAACAAACACTTGTGTCTTACAGGGCGAAACTAGAAGCTAGAACCCATTTTAATGTTCGTTAGTCTCTTTATTTTATTTTCTTTCACTCCTCTCCTTTTAGCAGCTTTATAACTTATTCTTTATTTTACAAACTTCAATTTCTACTACATTTCCTTTACAGTTACGGTTGACCGATTGACTGACCTCTCTAACACACAAATCATGCACATTAACAATTACTGACATGAGTATATTATTAGTACTTAGAGTTTTCAAAAATAAAATAACATGATTAAAACTATCAGATAACAAACATAGAAATTTGTTAGAGAACAAAAACAAGACAAGAGAGAAAGAGTGTCCAGTCTGGCGAAAGTTAAAGTGAATAAATAAACATCCATTTATGTAATAGGATGATTTGTTCGGGTACTTGGGTCTTAAACATGTCCTTAAATTGATTTTAAAAAAGGCTTGCCAGATTCCGCCTGAATATCATGTAGAATTTGTATTATCGTTATCTCAATCATGCTTAAGGCAATTCATCCTTTAATTGTGATCATGGTCCCTCAAGTGCTCATGGAAAGTTTATAGTTAGTGCAAGCCTTTATAGACTTTGAACTTTAAACCAAGTAAATAAGCATTTAAATGACCTTGATTATTATTTAATGAAGGAAGGATTACCTAAAAAGACGAAAATCTTAAATAAAAATTCAAGAAATATATTTCTTGATTACCTAAAAGACGAAAATCTTAAATAAAAAATCAAGAAATATATCTCTTGAATCTATCGGTTGTGGGGGGAGGGGGGAGGAGTATGAATCCGCAATTCTTAAGCAAAGGTTGAAATAATATGGCTATCTTAACTTATGATTTGCAACATATATCAAGCCATCAGAATAGTTTGCTGTATTTGCATTCTATGATGATCATGAGTAATTGAAACCAGCAGAGACAAAGGCGCTACTGTTTAAGGTGTACACATGTTTATGTAACATTATGTATGAAACTTATCCATGACATTTTAACCACAAAATAAACGTAATTTTATTGAAACATGCACATGTTTGCACTTGCATTTAAATAAGGATAGACAATACCGTCCCCGGTGGCCGGGTGGTTAGAGCGTCCGCCTCGGGAGCGGGAGGTCGTGGGTTCGATCCCCGGCCGCGACATATCAAAGTCGTAAAAAATGGTACTGTTATAGCTCCCTTGCTTGGCGCTCAGCATATAAGGGTAGTTGCAGGACTGGTTAGCTCGGTGTCAGGATAATGTGACTGGGTATCATGCCACATATCTACGGCGTGATACTGCAGTGTGGTAGCACTATATCTGTCTCAAGTAGACATCGTCTCCAAATGACTGAAATACTGTCGGTGGTCATTGACAAAAAAAAAATGTAATGGCAGGTTTGAACATCGATTTGTATACAGTTGTTTTCGATGCTTCCTGTCCTGTTAATTAACTCCTTTTTTTCCAAATCGCTTAAATTTGTAATACATAAGTAGTCCAAAATAAGATAGGTAAGTAAGGAGCAAGTCAAGCGAGCTCATCCCTCTCATTAAGTTAAGTGAGAAAACGTAAAGTTGGTCAAATCAATGATAAATATACTGTTGTTTTTTTTTCTCTTCAGCTTATTGCCAATTAAACCAAATATGTATATCTCTTATTAGATCGCAAAGTGTCCGTCTGTTAAGCGTCTGAAAGATGTTAGTCGTCTCAGCGAGATCTTGTTCCCGTTCATCTGTTTATTATTATTATCTTTAATTGAAGACCATTTAAAAGATAGTGTTGGACACAAGAAGATAACTTGAATGAGGAAAATAAAAAAAAAGAACACAGAACAAAAGACATAACTTTTCCGTGAACTTTTAATTGCCCTCTCGTACCAATAACAATATTCAAAATGCTTATATATATCATTAAATCTTGTCTTAACCCTTTCCCTCATAGAGGAAACCATGAAAAGACCTATGCGAACAGCATAAAACCAGATCAGCTTGCGAGTAACTCGCAGGCTAATCAGGTTTTATGCTGTTCGCTGCTCCTCAGTGGTCTGGAAATGAGGATTTTGTAATTAAATTTGGTAAGGTTCAACTGTGGTTTTCTGCAGATCAGGCTTTATGTGGTACCTATTGAGTGCGTCAAAATGAGTCTATATGAGGGAAAAGGGTTAAATTATTATGGCTGTAATTTGACCGCTCTGTACTAGAACTGAGTTATAGTTCTTGAATTAAAAGGTCCATTGGCGTAGCAGTCGTTTTAGTCGTAGCAGCTTTACATCTTCCGTTTGCGCATGTGCTTTACGCTATCTTAGACAGGCTGTAAATAATTACTTAATCGCGTAAATCATGTCATTAAATCAAGATAAATGTGTTTTATATCAAATATGAATGATATTTAAATATTTTGACAGATATAAAGTCAGAAAAATCCCCTACACACACTTCATACACATCAAGACTTACGCCATTTGTTAATGTTTTCCCGGCATAAAAAAATCTAACAGTGGTCCACACAAACAAAATTCTGTAAATAAAGCGTCTACATATTGTGTAAAACTAAATTCTTCTGTTAGTAGATTTGGTTTATCATCAAGTAGCATTATATAAAATGTAAACACTGAAAAGAAGGGAAAGAGAGAAAAAAATAAACATTAGTTAGCCAGCTAATTTGTATTTCAAACTAAAGGAAACAAATATCAAACAACAAACGCACATAAATGGAAGTATCGAAATATGCAATGTATTTGTAAATATAGCACCTGGTCTACTCTCATGTGTTACAAATATAGCCCAGATATGCAATTTTCAATTAGAATCAAATATTAGAAAATTCTTTGAACATATTATTTAATTGCTGTTTTATATGTTTGCTTATGTTTAATTGCCACCGACAGTATTTCAGTCAATTGAAGAATTTCGTTTACGTGAAACAGGCATACTGCTGCCATACTGCAGTATCACGCCTTAGACATGTAACATGATACCATAACCAGTCACATTATCCTGTCACCGGGTCAATCAGTCCCGGAATTGGCTAACCAATGCTGAGCGCCAAGCACAAAGGAGAAGGATTTTGAAATCGGAACCACAACCTCCCTGTTACGGGGCCCATGCTCTAACTCCTCGACCACCTTGACTTATACTAAATGGATGATTATAGTCCACAAAGATGTGTGTATGGATCTATATCATCATAATCAATATATCTATTATTGAGGATTATGTATTTGTGTTTCGTTCGTATGACTATCAACTGGACTGGTCCCGGAGGCCGAGTGGTAAGAGTTTCTACCCCGGAATCGGGAGATCGTGTGTTCAATCCCCGGCCGCGACATACCAAAGTCGTAAAAAAAATGGTATGTACAGGTATAGCTCCCTTGCTTGGCTCTCAGCATATAAGGGTAGTTCCAGGACTGGTTGGCCCGGTGTCAGACTGATGTCGTTTGTCTACAGTGTGATACATTGTCTCCAAATGACTGAAATACTGTCGGTGTGACGTTAAACCCAATAAATAAACAAACAAACAAACCATCAACTGGGAATTGATACATCCAAAAGAACGCAGAAAGTTTTGTATACGCGCATAAAGAAAGAGTTAATTATAGGAAGTATTATTAAAAGTACTGATCGTAAACACATTGCATCAAAAGATTTTATGAATTATTTTTTGCTTTGTTTTTTTTTATGGCATGTATTATTATTATTTTCTGTACATGTATATCTTGTCAATGATTTCCAGATGGTATACTGTATAACATTTGTATGTATATATGTAATAAATATTTTGTTATTATTATTTTTTTCAATAACATTTATGTTGGTCAAGATATGTAAAACTTCAAATATTTTAAATAAACGGTCTGTAACGGTGTATCGACCCGCGGGTTCAGCATACGGACCACTGGCCAATCGCATTGAACAGGTGCGTGGTCTACTGCGCATGCGTAGCTTTAATTGATAATTCGCCATCTTGGAAGTTTGAAAATCGGCTAAAAACTTTCGCAAAAAACTGATTTTACCAAGATAGTGTTTTCGACAATATTGCGCTCGCTCTCAAGAAAGGCTTATGATTCCTGATAGCCTTTGCTTTCGGTGAGTACTCATATTTTGTCCAATTTATGTTTTTAACTGTAAGAAATTTAGGATACCTCGCGTACGGCCTTTGTTTAGCCAGGACAACAGATTTTTGAAAAATTTCCAAAACCATAAAAATCTTTGTTGTTTCTGGTTAAGAACTTCAAGAGAAGCATAAAAAATTAAATAAAATCTAGTTTAAGGTAAAATAAATATTTTTTTTTTTTTTTTTGAAAAAAGCCTATTGTTGAACTTTGTCTGCCACTTAATGCACATTTCAATGATAATTCATAAAATTATCTCTAAATGCAAATATGAGTGTTAAATGGGATATATAACACAGGTGTAATACTAGAACTGTCACAAGAGTGATAAATACCTAATATTGATCATTGTCACAGGTGATTAATGTGATGCAATCTGACGCGATGCGACGAGACGAGACAGTCATGATTCCAATATAGCACCAAGACAGTATCTATAATCTGGGAGGAATGAAATGCATCTGGGGTTTAATGACAAAAATATTACACAAGTGTGTTAGAATATTATTAACTTATTTCACTAAACAAGTAATTCAAGGTCTCCCTGGCTGTAGTCCTTAAGGAGCTGGTATGTGTATATGGCCGGATCTCCGGAGTATTTGATGTTATACCAGTCACTGTACCCTGGCACCTGAAACAATAGTATGATTTATGTTAAACACTTCTTTCAATGGGTATCACTGTCTTTCATTTGTATTGTTTACATGAGTAGCAAAAGCTAATGGCTATGAATATTTGAACTATTTGAGTAAATAACCCTTTACCTCAAACAGGACACCATTAAAAGTCCTATATGCGAACAGCATAAAACCAGATAAGCATGCGAGAAACTTGCAGGCTGATCAGGTTTTATACTGTTTGCTGCTCCTCAGTTGTTTGGAAATAAGGTTTTTACCATTAAATTTGACAAGTTTTAACTGTGGATTTCTGCAGATCAGGCTTCATATGGTATCTACTTAGGGCGTCAAAAGTGTATATATGTGGAAAAGGATTAAGAGTATTTTCTAAATGGCAGTGCAAACCTCATTGATCAATACTGGTAACAATTAATTCTGAAGTCTCTTTTTTATAGTCAAAGGTAACTTAGTTATTTTATCAAGTCTAATCATGAATGTAGAAATTAAGGAAATTATTTAGTACAATGATACACTAAATACATAATTATTAAGATATCTCTTTAAAATGCAAATTAAATATATTTCTATTTTGATTACAAAAATACATGCAAGTGCTTTGCCTAAGACTTTAGGGTTATTACAAAATCATGCATCACAAGTGTAAATAGTATGGTTAAGATTACAAAACAGGTTAAATGTTAATTTGACTACCTGGGATATAACTTGACCAATGTACTGCACCAAAATATCATTTTCACTGAACTTGTGCCGGACTTTCTGGCCAACAAGCAATGGGCAATCTGCAGGCTGGGTTGATGGCTTGCTGTAAGCATCAGTTACTAATTGCTTAACATTTTCAGCCAGTTCTTCAACAGTAAGATTTACTCTCTTGTTACCTTCTTTTTTACTGAATGAGTAAATTAAGTTGTTATCTGACATTTGCCTTAGAATCTGTTTCCTGAAATTGAGCTGAGACTTTAAAGCTGCTAACTTGTCTGTCTTTGTTTTTATTTTCATCAGTGCACTATCCACCTCTTCTCTTGACTGCCAAAGTCCCCAGAGCTGTAATTCATTCACAAGGTCTTCTTGTTTCTGTAGTTTCTTTTGTTGTTGTTCTTTTTCCCTTTGAAGCTTCAGTTCAATATTTCTCTTTACTTTTGACTTAATCTCATTCACACGGTCCTTAAACTTCTGTCTCAGATCCTTGGTGCTTTTTCTTGCAGACACACATAATTCTGCCCTTTCCTTTTCTGGTTTGGACATAATCCAGTCGAGTGTCTTGTTGTGGCAAAATGCGATTATTGCCTCTCCTGTCAGGATAGTGATATTTGGCTTTTCTCTTAGTAATCTATCTAACTGACCAAATACAGTCTCACTAAACTTATTATGCTTTGGCGTTCCTTTTACTTTTTCCTTCAAACTTTGATCGCAGTTATACCACTGACCGCCAGGGAGATAGTCTTTAAGCAAAGACTGAAGAACATTTTTCAATGTTGGGATAAGTACAGATAAAACTGTTACTACCTTCTCATCGACGTCTGTAGACTTTATGAGCGTCTGGTAAATTGGGGACTTTTCTAGTTGCTCATTGTAAGCAAATGTAAGGAGGCTATTTCCACTCATAAACTGTGCTGCATCAAGGTTGTCAATGTAATTCATGAGTTCAGTGTAGTGGTCCTGCATGTCTAAAATGTTAATTTCTGGGTTTTCAATCAAACACCAGAGAGGTTTGGTAATCAGTTCAGACACAAGTCCTAGAGCACGACAACCTGCAAGGTACTCTTCCACATTGAGGTCATGTTTGACAGCTTTTAATAATCTGTTGGTGTCTCCGCCTTCAAGGTAGTCTTTCATTTTCTTGGACAAAAAATAGACGGCTGCAGCGTTAGTAAATAGAATGTTAAATCTGTTACCTCTGAACCTCTCAAGAGGGAGGGTCACATTGCCGCTGTCTTTCAAAAAGTCACTAATATAAGCTGTAAATGGTCCATGGGCTCCATTCTTCTCATCACCGCCTCTTGCAAAAGCTTTTGAACAACACCTAATCAGTCTTGTTGTTCCCGACTCTGAATGCTTTCTAAAGCTTACGTCATATATGGGCGCTTCCTCAAACAAAATGTTTTCGGTTTCTAGCAGTGCCTTTTCTGCTCCCTCTGCAAGGTGTACAAGGACATGCAAAGAGCAGAAGAAGTTCATAAGCCTACTCATGGAATTTTTTTCATTTTCAGTCAGCATATCCCACTCAAAGTTTTGTTTAAGTACATCTGTACGAAAGTCCTGTAATAACTCATTGAATTTCTTCTGAGTTGCTGCCCTGTCGGACATGGTAGCATTTATATTCATCAATATCTCATCAGACACATGGTTTCCCCTTTACTGAATGAATCGTCAATATCACCTAGAATTTCTTTGAAAGTATCTAGTGCACTCTGTCCTGATTTTGTGGCCATTTGCCGTAGACCCAGAACCCATATTCGCCCAGAACTGTCAACAGTATGGAACCCCTCATATTTCTGTCCAAATTTGGAAGTTTCATCACTAAGGAGACAAGTGTTCTTTAGGGCAGGAAGTTCTTCAGCTATCTGTTGTTGTGCCAAATGCAGACGCTGTATATTCATATTGTTACATGTACTTTTGGCTGGTAAATGACTAGCTTCAATTTTAACAAGTTTCAGCACATCGCGTATTACTAATGGTATCTTCGTGGTGGATACATTGTGCTGAAGCAAAGAATACACACATTGTTGCATTTCTGGTGTATATGCTCTACTGTCCTCATTGTATGTTATGACAGTTTGTTCACATATTTGGCTTAGCCATTCAATTTCTGCTTTTGCTTCTCTTTTTTCTTTTTCTAGCAGCTCGATTACCCTATCTTTAACAAGACCTTCAATGGTAATATGTTCTACTGTCTGTTTTAGACCCACAATTTCATTGTTTAGTTTTGTCTTTTCTTCATTCAGCCTATTTGATTTTTTTTCATAATATGTTACAGCCAAACGATGTCTTTTCAATTGATTGGTTTTATTGAGAATCAAGGTTCTTAAATGTTTTTCTTTTTTCAGATTTAGCTTGTTCATTTGAGTTTCTTTCCTTTGTAGAAGCTTAATTTTTGATTGCTTTTGTGATGCACATTTCGCTTTAAGACTTTCAACCTCTTCAAGCAACAATGCCTTTTCATTTTTAAGATTATGCACTTCTTCAGCTAAGTCTCTGGTAACGTCCGTCAGTGTTGACACCTTTTCAAGGAAAATACCCTTTGAAGCAAAATCAACTTCATCATGTTTTCGTTTTTTAGGCTTGCCTGCCTCAGGAAAAGTAGCTATTTCCGATTTGAAAGTGTTCAAACGTTTATCATGACCAGGCTTACCTTTATTTTTACTTATTGTTCTATATTCTGAATAAATTTTATCAACCTTTGACTTATATGCTGTGTGGGCAGCTTTTAAACAACAGTCATCCTTACTTTCAAACCAATTCACTGCAATAGCTAAACCTTGGTTTTGAATGCACTCAATAAGCTCACCTTTTGAAACCATCCTTTCACTGCAGGGCTTTTTATTTACTTTATCGAGATAACAGTTTGGCTTTCTCTATCCATTTTCTCAATTTGAAACAAGTCAAAATCAGAAGACAACTGTTCTAGGGATGAATTCTGCAATTCAGGATTAAAACCTTTACATAAAATTTCATGGCTATCAATTGCAATTGTCAAATTTCTGATATCCACAAGTGAGATTTCTTCTGTTTGTGTGCCCCTATCATCTACAATTGGGCCATAACATAACGTTTGCGAATATGAATCCACAAATGTTGTTCCCGAGAGTTGAAAATCCAGTGTATTGTCAAATTCAAAAATACTCAGTTTTCGTGACAAACAATGTTCACATGGTAGTGTTCTGAATTTCAGTACCGTTTCATTTGTTAATAAATGCAAGTCTGTTTGTGAGAAACCATCTTTAACATCTTCTGTGTCACTTTCACTTGAGATCTCCTGTGTTTTAAAAGTATAAAGAAAAAACATGCTAGGTTCCATCACCACCGTATAGACTGATATTACTATGGCCAATAATAGAAAAAAATATTTGTTGTAATTCAAAGTTTATCAGAGATACATAAATCAGAAACTTCTTGTATGGTTACAAGTTAAACACTTGCTTGAGGGTGTAATGAGCAATTAATTTTTGAAGTCAGAGTAATTTATATGAGTTGGTCATAGCAAAGAATTTATTTTTCTATTATTGGCCTATAAATAAGAGCAGCAAGGCTTCAGGTTTGGTAGGATTATAAAGTGTCGAGATTAACTAAGTAGAGACAGCCATATATAACCCTTCGCCTCCTAGCCACATTCAAAATTAAATGAAAGCAAGCAGAGAATAAGCTCTACAATTTGTTGTTAAAGAGTGAGTATATAATAAACTACATCTACATGGATTACATGGGATTAATAAAGTCTAGTTTATAATATGAACTGTTTTTTTTTTCAGGGCTTCTTTCACTATATAGTTGTAGCCACTTGAAGGCTATTTCCCCTCCGAAAATTTCTTTAAAATCCTGCATTTTTCCCCTATAATTAACTTTGTTCTTGAAAATTTGTTCCCCTTTCCTTAATTGGAGATGCAATTTTCCCCCAAAATGAGAAGCCAGGCATCTTCCCCTCCCAGTTATTGTTCTGATAACAGATTTTGAAAAAAAATAAAATCACTAATAATCCAGTAAAACAGTTCATTTTATAGTTACATGTTACAAGAAGACATATTAGTTGCAATTATGGAGTGCTTTTTTGTACAAACAGTACTCACAATGGTGTATGCAGGCTTTCGACGTTTACATGGAAATACAGGGCTCCTGCTGCAGCTGTCGGAGTAATGTGTAGTACTACTATTGCTGCTATGGGTGCGCTTTTCTTTCACTGGACTCTAAAGTAAGATAAGATAAATTAAGTGTAAAGCAGAGCAATTAAGAATAATTAAGTAAATCAATTATTTATTACCTAATAGATATGTTATTTCCTTTCAGGAGGGAAGTTCAAAATACTTCATTCAGTCATTCTGATGCATTTTCTAATTTAATGTTAAAAACCAGGAGTAATAAAAACAGTGGTAAATTTGTTTCTATGCATAGAATAAGATACAAGTATATAAAAAGTAAATTTACTGTAGCACATAGTTTTGTTTATTATTTCTTTTATTGCTGGCCACTCAAGTCCACATGTGATACTAGAAAACAAAACACCAAGCACAGTGGTTTAAGTTCACTAACTGATGCATCCTGGGTTCAATTCATGGGGGGTGATGGGGCTAAGTGAGTTTTGCACCAAGCCGTGCAAGTGTTGAGAGACAGATTGAGAATGAAACCAAGTTTTTAATACCAAAAACAGATCCTGACTTGGGTCAAATTCAACCGAGTCACTATCAGAGTCCGTAATCCTACTATCTTGGCCGTTGCCGTTGGACTCGTAGTACTCCGAGTCCAAATCCAATTCTGAGACTGAAGACATCAGGTCCAGGTACTGTTCAGGACAGAGATGCACTTGGTCTGTAAGACATGAGATACAAATGCCTGCAAACATGATATCAAATTATCAACATCACATTTAAACTTAAAGAATTTGACAAGTTGTCCTACCGGGAAAATCTACCCCACCCACTCAGTGACTCACTGATTCTGTCAGCTTATTTGATAGTCTGTAGGTAAATATTACAGTAATACATGGGTTTTAAGAACTGTAATCATAAACTGGCGTAAGTTAAACATCATTCCACTTACCTGATGTGTAAGTATCAGCTGTATTTCATAAAACTTTCAACTTTATATATCTTCCCGCAATTTTCGCAAATCTTCCGGCGTAAAACTTTGAAGAGTATTTTAGCAGGGGAGGTAATTCATTAAGGTTGGCAAAAGTTGGGGATCACAGTGGGTTTATTTAAACTATTTGCGCACAAAAGCGCATGAATAAACATTATAAAAAAGGGTATAGTGTTATAGAATATGCATTAAAAAACACAGAAAATTCATTTTCAAATATTTATAAAGGTACTAAGGTACAAAATTTTAGATTTAAAATTCACCGAAACTTTCAAAAGCTATGAAAATATGTACTTTCGTATTGAATTAGCAAAAGAGTCATAAAACCCTGTGGGGCACCTCTTAAGCTATCAAAATACCGACCAAATGTAACAAAAGATTTCATTAGTTGATCTTGATTTATTCGAGGACATAGCGTCACCAGCGGGGGTTTCCCCGAGAAAACGGCGTCCATTTTTAGAATCCCAGATGTAAACAGAAGAATGAAATTGTTGGTAAAGTTTTTTCAAGGTCTAAATGGAAGTTTTTCAGACATGACCTAAATATATAATCATTGTTTTATCGATAGAATGAATGCTTCTTTTCGTAGTCGAAGTAATTATGGTGCATTTGATCATTATTTCATGTAAGGTTTGCATTGCAGCAGATACGAGCTGCGCATGCGTGTAATCAGCTGTCCTGGCTACTTTGTTTAATTGTGTTTCATATAGCCAGCTCGCTTCCATGTATTTTTAGCCAAATACGATAGCATAATGTTTACGTAGGATGAAGCATATAATGAGTTCTTCTTTTTTGTTTTTGCATGCAGGAAATTATTTCCACTTTACAAAACACGGTATATTGTCACACCTGGAAGACCAAAACATAACCCCACCCAAATGGGTTAAACTGTAGTTTTGGATTTCACCAGATAAACCAAGTATTACAGAAAGGCATAATTTATGAAACAGCAAAAGTATCAAGAGTTACATTTTGTACCCCCCCCCCCCCCCTCTTTCAATCGCATAGCATTTCCTAAAAAAAAAATATTTTCACCAAAGACTTATTTTTTTAGGTCTTTGATTTCACATTTACAGCATATGCTACAATTTTATTCATGATTGACTAACCATCTCTTGAACCCCTTAACATTTTTTGCAGTTCATTTCGATTGTAATAATATGAACAACAATTGGTACATAAATATATGAAAAAAATGATTTCATTATAATTATATATTTCATATATTTTGATTTTAAAATAATTTGTTGCCTTGTATTATTGTTTGTTAATATGCATTGTGTAGTTTTATTCAATTTGGATTTGACCAAATTAATAGTTATTTTTCAAATCCAGTGACTTTGACTTAATATTTGGACAACCCCACACCCTCACACACATACATACAAACCATCACCAGAAGGATGTTACACATGGGAATATTACCGACTGAGAAGTTCAATGGTTTTTTGTTTTTTTTTCACTTTGCGGGATAGGGGTCCAGGCCAATGGGGGTGGGGGGGATTGCGCGAACAAGTTAATAGGGGAATGTTTCTACTATGTATAATGTAGGCATTTTGTTGTATTTTACTCTTATTTAATGAAGTTTTATTGCAAAAAAGAATAATAAGAACAATGATATAACATGTTTGCACTGTTTTAATAAGAATATAGTAATTAACTACAACAGTGAGTCCATGCACACAATATGGTATGTAAACTCATAATTATGGAGGGGGAAAATGAAAAAAAAATTGGGGAAAAAATATATATTCCAGGCAGGGGAAAAGCTGCATGTATTCTCTGTATATTTTGACAAAAAAATTAAACCAATGAAGTTAGATAAATGCCATAGACAAATAGATGAGCATTGGGCATTGGAGACTATCCTGTATAAGTTTATACTTATTGGAAGTTAATCTTAAGACCCCCCCCTTCTGTTATCCATTTTTATCCTGTCGGAAAATTTCTATAAAAATGTAGTGTGTGTGTATATACTGAGCAAATCTCTTTTAAAATAGAAACATTTGCTGTTAACATAACGGTTTTCAAAATTGACATTACTTCATACTGAGTGCGCTGGCTACTGGGTCTGAATAAAATGCCATCTAAACAACCTCTCATTAGAGAACATTATCAGAAATAGTTAATCACAGATTGAGCTGTTCTTTGGCCAATTTGTTTATCTGTCCAAGTTTGGCATTCATTGAATTATGAAAGATATGTTTTGCAGCAGTGTCTGATTGGAACATCAATACTTAAGCATCCCTTGAGACACAAGACAAAGCAAGCAAACCGGGTCCTTTTTTTTTCTTCTTTTACCTCTCTCCGAAGTGCTTATGCTTACTACTCCTTACTAATTAAATGCAGGTTGAACATATTGCACAATGTTAGTATTAAACAAACAAAGAACATTGTCATTTGAAATGCAAATTAATGCAAAGTATCGCTGAAGTCCCGGTGAAAATGTCTATTGGCATCATAAATATAAAATCGCCTTTTATTCAACACAATATTTTATTTTTGTGTATTTCATATCATAGAAGAGAACATCTGTTTTATATATCCATGTATATCTCTTGATAAATCAAAGAAGCGGTTAAGTATTTACATATAGATCTGTGAGAGAGATAAATGGAGCTGTAACTATAAACTCCATGATCAAAAGCAGTTCTGGGTTAGTTAACAGGTTCTGTCTCATGTTGGTGTTCTGCACAAGAGGATAAAAGGCAACTGTATTTGTGAAGTCAGTTTCCACTCCAGGGAGAAAGTTAGAAAATGTCATGTCATTTATTCCAATGTCCTCACTGGGATTCTGAAAATTGGAGTCCCGGACAAATGTTTGTTAGAGAATTGGAAATTCTACCATAATATAAGGACAGCTTATGAAAACGCAAGTCATTTTCTCTAAAATGGGATGTCTCGGGACTTCAAATTGGCGTTTAAGAATAATGTTACTCATATTTCAGAGGTCATTATTTTGGAATCCGAATGTATTATACGTGAACTGTCCAAATATAGTGCTTGTTACGTTTAAACTTTATTTTATAAGGAAAGAATTTTGTATTGAATTACCAAATCAGTCCTTAATTTCTTTAATTTTTTTGTGTCACCTGCTGTAAACAGATATGGCACAGGGATCACTTCTCCTTGAACATCTGTTATAGAAGTAGTCATATATAAGGAATGCTCAGAAATGGAGTTCAGGATTACAAATTAGGAGTTTGTGAGAATACTTTAATCAGTGCATGAGAAGCCAGAAAGTAATATTTAAGCTACCCTTATCCTCACTGGAAACCATAAGGAGCCTTCTCTCCAGTAAATAAGTGGTATTATAGTTGGCATAAGGTCTTTTACTGACAGTATTTTTTATCTGAAAGAAATGAAATATTTGGGATATTTTTTTTTCAATAAGGAAACCAGAATGATGAAATCTGTCTTAAAATATTTAAGGTATTGGCACTTATTTAAAAGTAAAGGTTGGTGGAATTCATGACTGTCATATAACTAGGGCCTTTTTCCAGTTTTGTGGAAGGCACCCTAGCTCTTGTATGGGGCGGGGGGGACCAAGCAATTTTCACTATTTTGAGGACTTTTTAAACCGGAAACCGGTCACAGTGTTTCAATATGCCAATACAGCTATGTATATAAGGCAAAATTAGCTTTAGAAATATATAGTTGACTAGGTTTCTCTACTTTTTATTTGAGGAAGGGGAATTTTGAAGGATATTTTTGGGGGAAAGGTGGCTACTTGGCTTGGGGAAGTAGCTCGAAACCGGTCACTGTAAAGAAGGGTAAAAAGACCCTGCATATAAGTATTGTTATTTATATATAAAGAATATTGTTGTATGTCCCTTCTGCATGTGAGTCTGATGCCGCACACTTTTACAGGAAGGTCAGTTGTCTGTTGTTGCATCAGAAAATGCCTGGTAAACATAATTCTTATATAAAATCCACTTGAGGCGTGTGGATTGTGTCCTCACCATACAAGAGGGTCACATTTTATCTTGTCTCCGCATTAAGTGGTTCGGGAAGACTAAGTGTGCTCCTCTGCTTAAGATAAGTACGGTGTAGGCCGAACAAGGGCAAGGTCGATTGCAGACATTGTTTTCATTGTTTTGATTCTTAAATCTGTGCTACACCAGGCGTTACTCAGTGACCCCTGAGTCTTGTGACTCATTAAACATATGACGTCAAATTGACATCCCTCAATGAAATATTAATCCGTATGGTCGCTAAAATGTGGAACTTGATAAAGTTGAAGGCTGTAACTCACTCTTGAATAAAAAATTCGAATTAGCATTTCCAGAATGTTGGAGGTTGATAATGACTTTTAAAAATGATTTTCAGAAAGTCTCAGGTAAGGCCAATAAAATTGCATTCTCAGGTTAATTGTCAGCTTCATGAGACTAAAGCATTGTTTTAGTTGAGTCATTTTATTTCTAAATAGAAATTCAAATTTGTAAAAAAAACAGAACGGTTGGCAAGCTATGGTTGAATTTGTTGCAGTTGAATGAACACACACATAAAACATAGTACATTTACAATTTTTCAATGTGTTAAAACATCTATGCTTCATCGTGACATAGATCATAGATAGTAAAAATTGAATCCATCTATAGAAGAAAGCCATATCCAGAAAGCATTTGAAGTTTCATATAGTGTAATAATACTGACTATACTTAAATAATGAGATGCCTATCCTTTGCCCATGTAGATCTCGTCATCTCCAAATGATTAAAATACTGTGGTGGGACGAAAAAACCCAATTAACAAACATGTAGATCTCAGAAATTGGATGTTAAATGAAAATGAAGTTGGAGTTGCACTGAATAATTTTGTTTTGAGTGGTACTTGCGCAGTTTATAAGTAGTCACACGTGACTTGGGTGTTGGTTGACATGTCAAGTGGCCTTCGTCATATTTCCTGTCGGTAATAACAGATGCAGTCTAGGTCTGCCCATTCATGATAAGTCTATATGTTCCCCTCGACAGACTGAGTCAGGGTGTTGCAAACTGTGGGTCAAGTTTTGTCCCAGATTGTGAATACAGTGTGTAGAGTTTGGTTTGGACGTGAAGAGGTTTTCCAATGAGTGTTTAGTAACTGTGCACTGTGACAAATAGACTTGAGTAATGTAATCAACAACATAGTTTATGGCTTTTTGACAGCTTTTCAAGGTTTGTACACAAATCTTTGTGAGGTTCATGGCTTGTCAGGTGATATTTTTAAACCGTCTTGAACGGTGATTTTTTGCAGGTACTTGCAATTAAATGAGATGAAATGTCGGACCAGCAGACTGAAAGTCTGCATAAGTTTAAAAGTGCTAATTCTAAATCATTCATCTCAGAATAATATGTGTAAATCTTAGTTACAGCCTAATTATATTGTGGACAAACAGATTACCAGACCCTGATCAGATAGCTCTTGACCTCTCAGGAGCTGTCTGATCTGGTTCAATGTTGTTTGCATTTGAGTAAAAACAAGTCCAGTCAGTCTAAGTATTGATCACCTTGCCGAGACTATAAGCTCTGGTCCAAGGAACACATTTTTTTGGATGGAGAGAACTTCTATCGCTTGGACATAGAGATTCATCGATTATACTTGATGATTGATTGATTTCTGTCTAGGTTGGCGATCATCGATTGTGTTCTTATAATCGATTCCTCTGATTTCTGTCTTTGTCAGTAAATTGAGAGGTTTTTGTACCAAGAAATTAAAGGAAAAAAAAAAAGAAACAATATCACTAAATCTATTCTGTTTCCAAACTCTATTCTGAATTCTTTTTGAAATTTTTTCTCATATTTTTCCAATTATTTTTCAATTTTGCATAGATAGCCTGCTAGTTCTCGTCTCTTGTAATAAAATATTGCTGATAGCATCTTAGTCTATTAAATTAACTTACAGATATTTTTCATATTCTACATATGAGTGATGGTTAATAAACCAATTGATTACATAATCGATGATTGATTGAAATGTCTTGTCCAATTATTTCCAATCATCAATTACGACTTTTAGCTGATTTTGAAACTCTATCTGGACAATTTCCACACAGACGAGCACCTTGTATAAACTAGTGATCATAAAATCACAGGTTTCAATATTCTTTGTTATATAAGCTTCCATATATTCTATTCTAAAATTCAAATAAAGGACATATGGTAGCTTTATGTTTAACACAATGGTTTGTATATGAAAAGATCCAGTTTCTTTTTTAAACACTGAACAAAATGTTACCACGGTTTGATAGATTTTTCTTTGTCAAGATCACATTATTTTAAGATGTATAGAAACATCAATGAAAACGAAATGCAAGTATTTTAGATTTTAACGTTTTATGTTTGATACTTCCTCCGTATATCAGTGAGATTGCAGTCAAGTGAAACAATTCTGACAATAAAAGTATGTTTTACACCAAGTCTAGTCGCCAGGTTGCCCCAAATGTGAATCTTTAACTGTCATTAAAAATTATTTTTTTTATTTTTGTCTTCCAATTGAAATATCAGCGAAGCGTGAAGTTGAGGCGTGAAGTTGAGGCGAAGCGGTAGGAGAGAGATGTATAGTAAGGGACTAAATATTTACACTGATCATCTGTGTAATGGACAATGCTTAAAATCTGCCATAAAGCTGCCATTTCTGAATGTGACACGTTGACAGGAATACTGAGCTAAACTGGTCTACGTTGGTGTGTGAGGGGAGATAGATACGCCTTTCTGCTTCCAGATCAGCGAGCAGTTGTAATTCTCACATGCCAGTATTTTATTTGTTTGCACTTCGCTAGGGGAAGGTTTCAAATTGTGTTTACCTGGGCTCGTTAGGCACATGTTGAAGCTTGGCAGTGCTTGATTAATTGACGTGAAACCCCAGTATTAGCAGGAAATGCTTTGTGGCTTCATTAAGGTTTTATATCTTTAATATTGGCAGAGGAATATTGTGTGACCATTATGTGAAAAAGAAAAAATGGATTTCAGATGGCAGGTAACAAAAAATCTTTGTTAAAATAAAGGCTGTAAGGAGTTTCGACTTTCAGTCAAAAAAAAAATTGTGAAGTGTTTAAAATGTATTGACCAAAATATCATCAGCAGTGGATTTGCAGGCTGTTGTGCTGTATAACAATTTTATGAAAAAACTGATTAAATATTTAAATATTGTTTTATATTATCAGTATAAAATTACGAGATTTCATAATGTTTCTAATTATTCAGACATCAATCCTGTCGTATTGCAAGATCAATGATTCTATAAATGGAATGCTTAGAATTAAATAAAAATGCACAGATTCTAATATTTTTTTTATCCTATCATCCTGTTGTTTATTCCTCCATAGGAGTCATTGGCAAAAATTGGCTGTCCAAACTCTGTTTTCAACTTTTTCTATGATATCATTTTGTGCTTTTGCAGTGTTACATATAAGCTTAAAGGGGATTCAATACTTTCAAATTTAAAATATCCAATTTGAAACTTAAATGAAATTATAACAACATCTGTTGGTACATTTAACCCTTTCCCTCATAGAGGACACCATGAAAAGACCTATGTGAACAGCATAAAACCAGATCAGCCTGCGAGTAACTTGCAGCCTGCGAGTAACTCGCAGGCAGATCAGGTTTTATGCTGTTCCCTGCTCCTCAGTGGTCTGGAAATGAGGATTTTGTAATTAAATTTGGTAAGGTTTAACCGTGGTTTTCTGCAGATCAGGCTTTATGTGGTACCTATTGAGTGCGTCAAAATGAGTCTATATGAGGGAAAGGGTTAAGGAGTCTCCTAGACTATATCAAGTCCCAGTGATGGTCCAGTTGTGCCTAATCCTTTACCTTTTGAATAGATATAATATGTATTTATTGACAAAGAATGACTAAATGAATATAGATCGACAAATTTTAAATGGTATTTAATTAACCCTTTCCCTCATAGAGGACACCATAAAAAGACCTATGCGAACAGCAAAAACCAGATCAGCTGCGATAACTCGCAGCTGATCAGGTTATGCGTTCGCTGCTCCTCAGGGGTCTGAATGAGGATTTTGTAAATAAATAGAAAGGTTTAACTGTGGTTTTCTGCAGATCAGGCTTTTTATGATACCTACTGAGGGCGTCAAAATGAGTATATAAGAGGGAAAGGGTTAAGAAACATTTGGATTTATACCTGCTGTGCAGACTGAGTAAACATCAGACAGAAAGAGTTCAGAGGCCCTGATCAAGGGCTATCTGAACTGGGTCTGCTCTGTTTGCCAAGGGGGGGCCTCTGTGGCCGAAAGGGTAAAGTCGCTGACTTTAGCTCTCACTTAGCCCCTTGCTGTGTGGGTTTGAGTCCCGACAGAGCCTTTCAGATTTTCATGTGAGGAAGCCTTCCAGCTTGCTTGCAGTAGGTCGTTGGTTCTACCCAGATGCCCCAGTGCATTCGGGGGGCTTCCTCCACCTGTAATTAGCTGGACGCTGCAATATGACTGAAATTCTGTCGCAGTGATGGTTAACTAAAAAAAATCAGCCAGTCAGTGTGTTGATGCATCACCATGGGTCTATATGAAGGGGTTAAATTTCTTTGTTCTGTATCAATTTGGATACACATTCCTTGCAACAGTTCCTGGGTTGGACCAGTACTTTGCAGATGTCAAATTAGCAGTTGTGTATATGTGTAACCATTGGACCACAGCACCTATGTTTTATTTTATCAACAAAATGGTACCCACATGAAATTAACAAACACAAAATGTTCCTTTTATTTTTAAGGTAATCAAACCATCATTAAATTGTGATGTTGGTCCATTAAGTGATTTTGAGAATTTTATAGTAAAGGTAAGCCTTTATAAACTGAGAGCAAAATAGCTTAAAAGTCCAAGTCATTGGATGCTGCCTTGAACTCTTCTTAAGCTTTTGAAGGAACATGATTTAAGAATCTACAATGATTGCATTTGAAAGAGAAAAAAAAGGAACAGGAATTGTTTCAGTATGATCAGGGTATACCTGTAAATTCTGCATTTGACAAGATTTACAATCTTTTCAATAAAAAAAGAACATAAAAGTAAAAAAGTCAGTTAGATAAAACTGATCTTTATGGCAAAAATATTTTCATCTCTGAATCTTGTCAGAGTTCTTTTTCCTTCTTTGTTCGGGTCTGTTTGTGGCTGTCTTTCCTTCTGAATTCTTTTCATTTCATCCAGTTTTCCCCAAATTTGCTTTATTGGATTTTCAGACTCTTACATCTATATAAAGAAGGGTGATCCCTCCCCCATTTAGCCAAAATATGGTATTTGGTCCCTTCTTTATCAGCTGCAAAAACTAAAAAGGGCCTGCAGTATTTTACCATGTAATATATTAACTGCTCATGTTACTCATCTCTCGTATAACAGGGTGTGTGTAGTTGCGCTAGTGTGTTGAGACGACCCCAGGGTTCATCCCATTTTGACATGTTGCTCAGGGATATTAGAGCGGTGTGGGCTTGAGGCACCCTAAGGGGAAAGCAGAACTGACACCAAGGTTTTATAGAAGAGTGAGTAACATTGGTTTTGTAAAGGAAAAGAGTTTTGGTAAGAATCTGTTGAAAGTAATTGACCCTGTATTGGCGATTGAATAGGACCTGCTAATGAGATTATAAATGTTCTACAAGTGTAGGGAAATATTTGAGGGATGATGCCTTATGTCAGTGTGTCACATTGTCTGATGTGTGGCATGATAAGTGTTGGCTGATAGCAATGAAATAGTCAGAGATGATGCAGAAATGGTTTATGTCTTGGTGTCAGATATTGGTTATCTTTGACACGCTTTCACGGGATTAGGTTATATAATTAGCACTGTTTTGACACAAACTTTGAGTGCCTCTATGTGACTTTTGGATCATATACCTGACCTTTGATTTTTTTACCTGAAAAATGAGTGCAGGTGCCAGTAGTCTAGCCAGGCTGATTGATCACAGGAAAAACTATTAAGAAAATGGGAGAACCCAGCTGATGCTCATTATAGTGAAACTGTTGTAAAAACTTCCCTGCTTGTGTTGGGTGTACTGTTTGAGAAGTAAATTTGGTATTCTTCAATTATTGGAGTTCCTTATTTACTGATTTTCCTGTGCAACATTTAATGAAATAACAAGGTATAATATAAGTTTATACAAGAAGGCATTTTCTGGTGGTGATAAATGTCTGCACTCAACAAGTCTATTAACCCTTTCCCTCATAGAGGAACCATAAAAAGACCTATGCGAACAGCATAAAAAACCAGATCAGCTGCGAGTAACTCGCAGGCTGATCAGGTTTTATACTGTTCGCTGCTGCTCAGTGGTCTGGAAATGAGGATTTTGTAATTAAATTTGGTGAGGTTTAAGTGTGGCTTTCTGCAGATCAGGCTTTATGTGGTACCTATTGTGTGCATCAAAATGAGTCTATATGAGGGAAAGGGTTAATACTAGCATGATAGTAACATACTAAAGCCATGCACGGCTGGTTTATGTGGCTCATTTCCTGATATATATACATGTCCCAGCTGAAATGTGTAATGCTGGTGATGGTAAATTCAGGGTTTCAAAGGCCATGTGTTTGCCCTGATAAGAGCTCTACCTCTCAAGTTAAGTTCTGTGGTTAGAAAACTTGACTGGTTCCCTTACCGTTATCAAGCTGTGTTAAACACACCAGGGCTGGTTCCTGGCCCAGTGTTGTCAGGAACGTAGCATAATGGTGGGAAACTACTTCATCAGCACTGCAATTAACATGCCAATTAATTCCAGGACTATTACTTAGTCCCTTAATTGAAGTTCAGAGGAAATAAAGTTCCCCATTTCCATATATACTGGTTTGACTCCAAACCTATTAACTGAGTCACAGCATTTCTGAAACACCCGCCTTTTTTTCCATTGTGCACTCTTGTGTAACGGGGGGGGGGGGGGGGGTAATGAAAAAGTGTTTTAAGTTAAAACATGGCATATAGTGTGATAGGTGAGTTTGGATGTTGCTATATCATACCGTTAGTTCTTAAGGCACATATACACCAATATATACAGTATACATATACACACCAATATATTATGATTTTAGTCTCAGACAGAAGCTGTTAAATGTTAATTAGGCTTTTGATTAACTGCACAGTCGTTTAGGAATTTTCTTTATGGAAGCCCTTCGGGTAGAATTCTGCCTTAAAAGATGATTTTGACATGAGCTTTGTTGGAATGAAACCAATCTTTGTTTACATAAGAGGGGTGTTTAATCAATCTGGAAGAGATGCTGGGTTTAATTAATGAACAGTTAGGCAGTGTTATGAGATGGAAGATTGTTTTATATATTGCCCATAAATTCTCTTTAGCAAGTTGTCATAATGAATTAGATACAGACTGTTTTCCAAGCCTCTTTGTGATGCAGATTTGTATTAGGAAAACAGAGAGACAGGCAAACTTGGTTTAAGCGACCAGTCATTGGAACAAGAAAATCTGACCTCTCAACAGAGATGACTGCTAAATGAAGGTTAAATATTTAACAAAATGATAGTTAAGTTATATTTAGATAAAGATGGTTGCTAATGCAGATTCAGCTGTAAATTAAAAGAAAAAGATGTCCTATATTATTATTGATAATGATAAAATGGGCATTGTAAAGGGTCAAAGAGTGAATTATAATTATGTTAAATTCTTTCCAGCATCACACAAACTTAACTACATGACCAGCATCACACAAACTTAACTACATGACCAGCATCTCACAAACTTAACTACATGACCAGCATCTCACAAACTTAACTACATGACCAGCATCACACAAACTTAACTACATGACCAGCATCACACAAACTTAACTACATGACCAGCATCACACAAACTTAACTACATGACCAGCATCTCACAAACTTAACTACATGACCAGCATCACACAAACTTAACTACATGACCAGCATCTCACAAACTTAACTACATGACCAGCCTCTCACAAACTTAACTACATGACCAGCATTTCACAAACTTAACTACATGACAAGCATCACACAAACTTAACTACATGACCAGCATCTCACAAACTTAACTACATGACCAGCCTCTCACAAACTTAACTACATGACCAGCATTTCACAAACTTAACTACATGACAAGCATCACACAAACTTAACTACATGACCAGCATCTCACAAACTTAACTACATGACCAGCATCACACAAACTTAACTACATGACCAGCATCTCACAAACTTAACTACATGACCAGCAACATACAAACTTAACTACATGACCAGCATCTCACAAACTTAACTACATGACCAGCATTACACAAACTTAACTACATGACCAGCATCACACAAACCTAACTACATGACAAGCATCTCATAAACTTAACTACATGACCAGCAACATACAAACTTAACTTCATGACAAGCATCTCATAAACTTAACTACATGACCAGCAACATACAAACTTAACTTCATGACAAGCATCTCACAAACTTAACTACATGACCAGCATCACACAAACTTAACTACATGACCAGCATCACACGAAGATACTGATCAGAGCATCAAATAAACTTAACTACATGGCATCACAAACTGGAATTCACGTCTGAACATTTTGCAAACTTAACAACTAGCATCACACACACCTGACAAAATGTCCAGCATCATACAATTCTAATGAACAGTCTCACACAAACATAACGAGATGTCTAAATGAAGGAACTACTGTCTGGGTTTTTCAACCCAATTTTATTTGGGGGGGGGGGGGGGGGGGAACAATCAGTATTGCACAGACCTTAGATGACATGAATGACATTAACTTAATTAACAGCAGAATGGATGACACCTGATAATTAGGCTCCGATCCATACTTGCAAACCTAATGACTTCGCAGTTTTCGCGAAGTCTCCCTGTGTCCTTTAGTTTCTCATATTCAGGAGAAGTTATTTTTTATAGTCCATCGGTAGGGATCGGTTTTTATGGTTCAGCGAAGGGTGGGTTTGCCCTTAGTTGCACCCAGTGGGAAACTAGAAGGAAAGGAAAAAAATGTTATAATAAAATAGAGTGGCGCAGTCGATGTAGATAGCCCAAGATACCCATTTCACGCAACATGTAGGTGGGTGCCTGGGTGTGAGTGAGTGCGGGTTACATATTGCTTGATTTTTCCGATCATTAAATGAGTACGCTTGAACAACTGAACAGTGTTTTGCAATCATTTGTGGGATTGCAGTGTTTTGATTGGGAGGTTGGATAATGTGACCATAGTGGTAATTCAAGCAGGATTCTAAAAGTTGTATTGATTAAATATTATTATGTAAGTAGTGGTATTTTGAAATTATTATTCTTATTTACATGTCTGTACATGTATAGATATAAGTATGTTGTAATCAGTTATTGTATGTTTAGGTCATTTGTACATAAATTGCATTTTTTTGTTTTAATAATTTCAATTTATAAATTTAACATTATAAGCATCTAAGCAAAAAAACAACAACATATTTATAGTTTGCGTTTTATCTTGTTTACTCGATTTGGTCTTTTATATTTGAGCTGACTGATCAAATTTGGCATCGTCTGTTTTCTTCCAAATATATAGTTATTTTGTATATTAGATAAAAAAAAGTTTTTTTTTTTTTTTGTATGCATTACACTTTTATCTTGAACATCTTGTATTCTCTCCATTGTCAACTGTTCTCACCAAGATGGACTTTTTTCTGCCAATTTGTTTGAGTATTGGTCCATTTCCCTTTGAAAATTGATAATATTTTCTCCAATTCACCAAAAAAACAACAGCTTTGTTGGGTGTTTTTCTTGTGTGAAAGAAAGAAATGCCTCTAGAACAGTATGTTACACTTACTAAGTTGCTTTTCTGCTTATTATAGAAATTCCAAATTAGGTGAGATAAGTCTATATATTTCCCTTCTTTGGGGCTATGCCAAAATTAGCAGTATTTAACCCTTGCCGAGATATTTTTAGATTTATATTCACCATTAGTAGTCAGTAGCCTTCATTTGGCAAATTTGATGGTGATATTTTTAGCCCCTTAATTTTCCCATAGAAACACGTTTATATTTTCCCTCAAATTAAGGGGAAAGATTCTGACATTATCATTTGTTGTCCATGATGATTGTCCCATTCTTGCTTTTTGAAAAACTGCATTAAGTGGCGAAAAATGGTTGGTGATTCGGCCCATATTGTTTTTGGGAAAAAAATGTCTTTCTCTTAATATATTTAGGGAAAGAGCTTTATGAATTTTAAGACTTCATGAACTGCTAAGGGGCGAAGACATCTAAGAGAGAAAAAACCTGCCACCAAATAACCTCCTATAGATGTCATACATACTGTAAGATTAGGGTTTTACACAGCACACAAAAGTCACCATTTTGAGCCCTGGGATTGTCAAGATGAACCCCCATAAAAAAAAAAATAAAAAAAAATGGAGAATCGGTTATGGATTGATCAACCTGCTAGCTATAAGCAGGTTGACCAGAATTTATTCTGGTTTTATCATGCAACATACCATCTGATATCTGTTAATTCATGAATTTTAATTGTCCATTAACTCAAAAGCATTAGTTCAACTTTATCTAGGGCAAATACACACACAATGGAGGAACACACCTACCAACACAGCTATGTGTGTGTCATCTTGATCCCCCTTGGTAGCCTCCCTACCTGGCCTGTATGGTATTTATTAATGCCTCTACGGCTGGCACTCTCTATTATTTAGTGACAGGTAGGTCAGCCGTGGCAGGTGTCAACTTGGCATATTCCATTCTCTATCCCAACAGGGGGTAACAGCATAATTTTATGAATAGGTGTATAACATGGTCCACACAATATTATTTCAACCAGATGTTCCTATATTTATATCTCTGCCCAAGTTATTTAAGAAAATTGAACATAAAAAAAAATCCTGCTGCCTTTAGGCTTTGTCCCCATTTACATATATTTTTGATCAATGTGATTATGACTTATTCATAAAACGTAACTTATTACTTTGTAAATATCTATATTTGGGATAGAAGCTGTTTTTTTTCTACTTAATGATTCACAAAAATATGATTAAGGACAAGTCAATATTGACATGCCACCTGGTTGAGTCATGTTGTGTATGTAAACATGGCGTAGGACATGTGGAATGTGTAATAAAATTTCCCTCATAGAGGAAACCATGAAAAGACCTATGCGAACAGCATAAAACCAGATCAGCCTACGAGTAACTCGCAGGCTGATCAGGTTTTATGCTGTTCGCTGCTCCTCAGTGGTCTGGAAATGAGGATTTTGTAATTAAATTTGGTAAGGTTTAAGTGTGGTTTTCTGCAGATCAGGCTTTATGTGGTACCTACTGAGTGCGTCAAAATGAGTCTATATGAGGGAAAGGGTTAACCACGGAACGTATGGTGACATACAATCTGGTTCATATGTTGTGTAGGTTACCTAGGTTATCTGATAAAAGGGAAATGAAAGTTAAAAAAAAAAGACTGTGTCTTCTTCATTTAACAAAATTAGAATATTAAAAAATTTAAAATTTTTTTAAATTAAGTCTATTATGTGAAAAGGATATCTTATATTTTTTCAAAGTTGACTGTTTTTGGTAATGCAGAATTTCAGATTCTTGTGTTGAGGAAAATTTCATTTTGAGATCATCTTAATCCAAAAACTCTAAAATGATAGCAAATGTCAATAACAACTTAAATTAATTAACAAAAATATCACTCATCTGATAATCAGTCACTTTATAAGTATAGTACTAGTTAATTTATCTGTAGCTAAATTTGACAAGTTTTAAAACTTCAGTGAGTTTTGACTTTTAAGAGCATGATGAATAAGAGTCTGGGCAGTTTTATTGTTTACAGTACACTGAAAATCTAAGCAGCAATCAATAATTTCTAAAATTATGATTTCTATCAGTTTACAGGATTTTTCTGCTGAATATCAGCCCAATTCCCAGCAGTAGATTTCCCAATTGGCTGAAAGAATTGTGTTTGTTTGTTATTTAATTTTGTTTATTAAAAAAAAATCTCTTAACATTAAGTTAAACATACTTTAGTTGCTTCTTAAAAAATTCCCAATTCGGTAAAATATGTAGATTATTTTTGCCAAGATTGGCAGAAAACCCTCTGGCTGGAATGTTTAATTAGCCAAGTTCATTATAGGCAAGAGGGGTGGGTAGGTGTCTGTTACATGAGGTAGATGTCTGGCAGGGTTAGATTATGTCTCCCAGTTATCTTACCTGTCTGTCATCTGTGTGTCACAACTGCTAATTAGTTGTATGCATAATTAAGTAGTTTGACACATGGAACCGGTGTCGGTTAGGCAGACTGTAAAAAAAAAAACAGAAAAAAATATGATATATAGAAAAAATGCTTTAGAAAAGAGAATATTTAAAGTAACTTAATTGACTTTTATATGAGAGTTTGTATTTGAGGGGGAAAAAAACAAACCCTAAAAGACTGAACATGATGAAAATTAATAAAAGGTGTGGATTTATATTAAAATTTTTATCTGTAAACTTTTGTCACTGTTAAATTGACCAAAGAGATGCTCATTTTAATGGTTTCATGAATTATGATAAAGACTGTAATGTATAACACTCCCCATCCCCCCTGCTAACACAAACAAGAATATTATGCATTTATGGCTCAACTAACCAATAAAGATGTTGCAACATTACTACCTTGACATGTGCTGTAAAAAAAATAAAAATAAAAAAAAAATAATGGTTTAACTGAAAAACATCTTAAGTTTTGACACTTTTACAAGTTAATTAAAATATTATCTTCCCTTTCCCTTGGGCCAAATGCACTGTGTACTAAACAAAATGTAGGTACTTTATAGCTATTAAAATGGCAAGGAATGTGGTCGATATGCCAGCTTCAAGATGCTGGAGATAAACAGAAAAATAATCCCTGAAACACATGTATTGTATATATATATATGGGTGTGTTCACTGGTTTGCTGGGTGGAGTTAGAGATGTACATTTCTGCCCGTCATTGTTAAAGGTGTAGCTAATTGGGCTGTAATTGTTTAAAGAATTAAACTGTCTGAATGACATCTTTGTTGCTTTTAGAAGGCTTGACTTTCTGGGTGAATTGCACTGATTTGTGGTTGTGAAGCCGTGTTCAGTCAAGCAGAACTGATTGTCACTCACTTCTTTAATTTGGTGCGATGTGATCTTGAGAAAAGCATGCCACATTAGGCAAACAGTGCATTGTTGCTGGTTTGTGTATCAATGGCACCATTGTTTGTGAAAGAGTGAAAAACACATTTATGCAATACTTGCCTTGTCACAGGATTATATAGTTTCAGGTGTTGAAGGCATTGAACTGCTTCATGGTGACTTGAGGGGAATTAAAACTCAGTTTAGAGTGACATGTTTCTGATACAGGGTGCTTGTATATAAGTGCTGCAGTTCTAGAAGGAGATATTATTTCATTTAAGAGAATTGACTGTGTACATGAAATAGAAAAGCTTGTGGTGACTACTTGCTGATAAATTGTGATTCTGCGTGGAGTATATTGGATATTTTTTTATGAAAACATTGACAGACTTACACGTGTGTGAACATATGTTGGTGGACTGAGAGTGAGTAAGTAAAATGTGGATAAGTATATGAAATTATTCCTTTGAATAACCTGGTTTTTAAGTTCAATGTTTAGACAATTTTGAGCTGTTCCTTCTTTATCGTGTGCATTTATTGAGTTAATAAGTTTTGCATCCTATACAATGTTGTAACAAACTAATGTCAGTTATTCTTCAAGAAACGTGGAAAATAAAATTTGCAACGTTTTCATCTTTTAATGGCAGCTTCTTTCAGTGTGCCTGCGTAAATTGCTCTTAATATGAGTTTATTGACTGCTGACTTTTAACGGACTTGTAACAAAGAAGTATCGTGCTATCGGTTAGTTTTGCAGCCTCTGGTGCAGTTATCTTCAGAGTCACTCGGTACTTTCCCATATTGATAGTCCCCTTATATATGGCCAAGTGCAAATAAGGGTTCATTTTTGTGTCTCCAAGAATAAAACATAAATATCACCAAGGAAAATAATAAAGCAACTTTGAAATTGATGTTTTCTGAAAGGTATGATTGTGATGGTATTGTGGTGAAAATTTCAGGTTAATCGGATGATTGGTTCGAAAGTTATAGCAGATTGAAAAATGCAAAGAAGTCGAAAATCGCTGTTTTTTGTGTGACATGCACTTTATTACCTTTTTTAATTTTTGAATAAATAAAAATAAATTGCTTTTTGGGTGGGTTTTAACATGGATGTATCATATGTATCCATATATTTAGTAAAATCACCAACTGATTTTTATCAATAGTTAAAAGTTACATATTGATGACATATTTGAAAAAAAGGTCAAGATGTCTCCAAAATATAAATTTTGAAGTCACCAATATAAAGGTAAATCAGAAATAAGCAAATAATAGGTTTATTTAATCAAACAAGACTGAAAATGGTGCAGGTAAGATGTAGCTTCAAATTTTGATCATTTGCTTTGATTAGTTTGCATGTCACACTGCTTGGTTGTATCATTTGCTACTATACAAAATATGTCCCAACCATAACGGTTAACACCCTCCTTATGTTTATTGGTAACCTTTACCTTACAGTTATGCTTTGCACTTCTCACAAGCCCTGTTTTATTTTCCTAGATGCCTATCAGAACTTTTGCATTTCAAGAGATCTTTCAGCCAATCTATGGGAAAGCCCTAAGAGGAAGAAAACGTAATGTCCCAACCATAACGGTTCTGTCCCAACCATAACGGTTAAATTCCTCCCCCCTGACATTCATTTAACATCTTTTAAAATTAAATCAGTCGTTTATCTAGTTGTTTTATAGTTGTTTAAGTGACACAGGTCAGTCAGAATAATGGTATGTTGAATATTGTTCCTTTTTATTGTAATTCTTAAAATTAATGTTTATTCAGAAAGACAATTTGCAAACTCAAAACTACAAGCCACATGCTTGTTTAAAGCTTAGATTATGTTACATTCATTATTTCTGCAACAGAAAAAGATATTTTATTTTACTCTCTTTATTAAAACTCTATTTTTTAAGACTTACGCAATGCAGACAGCTACCGTTATGGTTGGGACAATTTTAAAATCGATTCTTGCTAGTTAATATATGGTGTTTGGTTGCTGTTTCAGACTACGATGGAGAAATTAGTCGTTAAAATGAACTTTGGAAGGGACTTAAGGTCCAATAACTTACAAAAGAAAACAGCTGTTGTAAAGAATGTTAAGCTAAGAGACAAAAAAACATATTGTGAAAAATAGAAAAACAATGAGCTCATGAATAAGAAAAAGTATTGCCCATTGTGCAAGTTACAGACAAAAAATGAAAGAACAAAGAAAAAAAATGCTAAACTAGATGTATAGTTAAGAAAACAAGAACGGAAGAGAAAAGCTAAGTATTTTAAACAAGAGGGCCATAAGAGGCCCTGGGACGCTCACCTGAGTATAAGGATACCCAAGGAACATCTGTACTAAAACATTTTGAAATCTGGCCAGTAGCTTTATGGAGATAATTCTTAAAGTTTTCATAATTTATTTCTTTCCATTGCAACCAGAGTTCTACTTGGATCAAGTTTATTTTAGCAACTTTTGTGAAGCATCCCTGCCAAGTTTAATCAAATTCTGTCCAACAGTTTCAGAGGAAATGTCGTTTAAAGTTTTCACTATATACATATAAGGCAAATTAACCCCACCCATGGCAGCCATGTTTTCTTATGGATCAGAATAATTTTAGCAATCTTGGTAGAAGGTTACCGTGCCAAAGAACATCTGTATTAAAATATATTGAAATCTTGCTAATAGTTTTAAAGGAGCTACATGATTTTTAAAGTTTTCATATTTTTCTCTCCATTGCCATGTCAACCAGATCTTCATAGATCAAGTTTATTTTAGCAACTTTTGTGAAGGTTCCCCCCAAGGATCATCCCTGCCAAGTTTAATTAAATTCTGTCCAACAGTTTCAGAGGAAATGTCATTTAAAGATTTCACTGTATACATATAAGGCATATTAGCCCTGCCCCTGGTGGCCATGTTTTTTTTACGGATCAGAATAATTTTTGCAATCTTGATAGAGGGTTTCCCAAAGAACATCTGTACTAAAAACATTTTGAAATCTGGCCAGTAGTTTTGAAGGAGATGATTTTTAAATTTTTCATATTTTTTGCTTCCATGGCAACCAGCGTTCTACATGGATCAAGTTTATTTTAGCAAGTTTAATCAAATTCTGTCCAGTGGTTTCAGAGGAGATATCATTTAAAGCCAATTGTTGACAACCGACAAAGACATGCAGACGCATGCGCAGGGTGATCCTAATAGCTCACCAATAGTTTAAAAGTAAAGGAACTAAAACAGGCTGTTTCAGGTACTGAAAGCCAAACATGCACCAAATGCTGGTAAAAAAAATCCACTACAGACCCGTGTGCAACCTGTGAATGTGCTTGTAAGTTAACAAAATGTTAGAAGGACAGACTGTCTTCATCTTGCAAGAACATGTTGAAAAAGTCTTAAAGTTAGTTTATATAGTTCTAAATGTTGAAGTATTTTTTAATGTTATGTTAGTTTGATGATGAAATACATCAGAATGACTTATTTCATCAGGAGATATTTAGCCTAAATATTTAGGCATATAAGTTGTCCCAACCAAACAAATTATTAAAAAAAAAAGTCTTACTTATTGCTGCAATTAACATAGATCTACAAGAAGACTTGTGCCATAAATAGTGACAATTTCAATGTATTTGAAGACTTTGAACATCATATATTAAATTAATGGTGAAATGAAACAACTTAAGGCTTGTTAAGATTTACAATTCAGCCTTAAAAACAAGAAGTGTAATATGTCCCAACCATAACGGTTAAAAAGAAATTTCGCTACATTTTTGGTTTGGACGATGCTAAGTAATGCCTTTGAGTATCAAAGCCAGGTTGGTTTTATTTTGAAGGAATTTGATAAAGTTTTTATTTCAAATATTTATTTTATGTAAATGTTCAATTACAATCTAAGAATAAAAATTATTAAAGGTGTGTTTCTTTGTATTGTTACATTTCCTGGCATCAAATTGCCATATTTTTTCAAAAATATAGTTAATCTAAATGAAATATAGCTTGAAAGTTTGTCACATGCCCTTGCCTAATGTATAATGAAAAAATATTGTCAAACCCAATGGTTTACATAACAGTTTTCAAATTTAAAAATGCTTTATGAAGTGTAAAAAAACCCATCTTAGTTCTATCTAAAATCAATATATTTTTAAGAAAGCTGCATCTGTTTAAAAAAAAGCATCCTTTCTGCGTTTTTCACTTTATGTACTATGAAAAAGAACTAGCAAAAGCAGTCTCAACAGCAGTTCAGTTTTGGACCTTAATGTCACACTTTATTTGCACTTGGCCATATATAGATCTCGGATGTGACTTGGTTCTTTCCCATTATTTATGCTTCCATTTGGCAGAACTATTGATTTGTTCAAGTTAATCAATGAAATGCATTTTTTCATTATCACACAGTGAATCATTGCCTAGACCTGTAAGTTTTATAGACAATTTTGTCGTACGTACGACCTAGGATCTTCAGCTGCCCAAGTAGATGATTCTTGTTAATATTCAAAGCCCGATCAGCTTGATCGTGATTGACTGTTTTTTTCTAAATGTTAAATTATTCAACTTATTTATAACCTTAGTTGAAAGTAGTGCAAGCTGTGGTAAATGCTGTTCGGGTCTATATAATCCTTTCCCTCATATAGACTCATTTTGACGCACTCAATAGGTACCACATAAAGACTGATCTGCAGAAAACCACAGTTAAACCTCACCAAATTTAATTACAAAATCCTCATTACCAAACCACTGAGGAGCAGCAAACAACATAAAACCTGATCAGCCTGCGAGTTACTCGCAGGCTGATCTGGTTTTATGTTGTTCGCATAGGTCTTTTCATGGTTTCCTCTATGAGGGAAAAGGGTTAAGTTAAACTACTTAACCCTTACCCTGCTGGAACCGTAAGTGCTAACCTTTGCCACCAACCAGTAAAGAGCCAGGCCAGCCTAAGTCCATTTGAGGAATTCAGCAGGTTAAGGGTAAAAATGTTGCATTGGATAGATCTAGATGTAATCATTG
>CM037783.1:33889201-33939201 GCA_021229015.1 Solen grandis | reverse complement strand
CTACTGATTTAATTTAAATTAGAAAGATCATTTTATTTTTCAATTTAATTAAAATGAGAAAAGTGTATACTTGTTCAGGTATTTGAAACAGTCTAACACATTTCTGAAAACTGGACACATTCACCCCCATTACAGTAAAGTTGCCCTGTCATTCTCGTTTCGAACATCATCACCAATACTCCTAAATGTGTTCATCATAGATGGGGCTTTTGTAGAGAGTTCAATCATTATACAATTAATGATGCTTTTGTTTGAATTGAGAAGGGGTTTTGCCCAACTTGCATAAGAAGTTTAAGTGGCTAAAAAGGTTTTGTCTACCTACAATCAAGGCAAAGTGTTTTTGCTAATGTTGCAAAAAAAAGAGTATTTTTCCTACTTACAAAAGAGGCCATTTTTATACCCCTTGCAACACACAAACTGGCACTTTGCAAAATAGGCCAAAGGGGTTGCAACCTTGCAACAAGTAACTGGTGAGGTGCATGATATTTCCATTACAAAAGCAACCAGAATTTTGGTCCGAGAAAAAAAGCAAAGTGATGTGCAGAATCTCCATACTGACATCTATTCATATACCAAGTTTCATAATATTATCTTAATCGGTTTTTAAGTTAACGCGGGATCCAGAGTTCCGGATATCCGGACAGATGGACGGACAGACGGAGGAAAAACCTATAGTCCCCTCTGCTGTAAACACTGGTAGGGGACTAAATCTGACAAAGAGAGTTTTGTTTATATACTATCGTGACCACGCTGACTACTTACTGCATGTGTATCTGTTTTCCGGAGGAGGGCCGTCATCCGATCCTTGGTCTGGGCCACCTCTATACTGCCCACCTTCTTCCAACCTGCAATATAAACACACACCGTTTAAATGTTTTTACCTTCATACTTTTGGTTAGAGCTGTAACGAAAACACCAGGTAGCGAATAAGAATACACATCATGATACAGGGTCACAAATGCGAATATCTATTCGTGAGTATGAATACACCATGGTATAAAGCAAAAATAAAAGGCAAACTGTATTCAGGTTGCACATATATTGAAGTGTTTCAGTGGCTGCTATCTCATCAATCATAAACTGTATTCCCAATATCAATGAATGAAAGTGAACAAATTATTTGAGAAAATATATAAATAATTTAAAAAAAATATTTTAACAATTAAAAAAAATTTTAATTAACCAGATGGTCCATACATAATGTTAATACTGGTATTTTTTTTTTACATATAAATAATTATGATACATTTTATTGTTTATATTTTATCATTTGTATTCGTTTTTTTAACTGCTTCCATGTTTTAAATTCAATATTTATTCTCATATCAGGAACATGCAAGAAATAATAACTGACAATTTAAACTGACAAATCAAGTTTATCAACAGTGGACATGTAAGGCTACCGTACTTGATATTCCAATATCAAATGGTTATTATGTTTTCTAATGTTGACTCTTACTATGACAATCTTAATCTACAAACAGATAACATACTTATTTTGAAAATACATTCTGTGCTGTTACCTTTAGGATCTAAATCAGTTTCTTGCACCTTTCTTGTAAAAGGTTTTTTAAAAGATAGTTAATATGGCCATACTGCAATGTCATTGGTTTCAACAAAGGTTGATTACTGGTTACAAGCAAGATATACGAAAATTTTCAAATGTACCCGACTGAAAGAATCAAAAGAACTGTGCTGATTAACTATAGATAAGAAACTGTACTGTATTGTACAAAACATGTGTAAGAGTACACTGAAGCATAAATATAAAACACCTAGCTAAAAGAAATTAGCAAGGCAAAGCAGTCAAGCTTTGGATTTCTCGGATACAGATTAATAGGTTGTTATTTGCGTCATCAATTTATCAGTTGTTAATTGGCTTGTTGTAAATTTTCAGTTATTTACTTCGCGAATAACAAATAGGTATTCGAATACTGGAAATATTCGGTGCACCGAATGCATGAGTGTATCGTTACACCTCTACTTTCATTTAAAAAAAGAGACCTATTATCAACGAAAGAAAACAAATTGATTTTTTTTTAAATATTATGTTTGATGTACAATATTTTCAATATGACAAAAAAAATCAAATAGACAAAGACGCTAAAGAAGACATGGCATATCACCATGGAAGAGGACCCAGTTCTGCTTCATATCAGCAATGCAGACGCTTTAGGATAGAGCTAAATAGCCTGAGGCTATAAGGAAACATCCTACCCAGAAGACTGGATCCCGGACGATAAACAACAGATGATTAGGCACTGTAGAATTAAAAACTAATGTGTTTAGATAACAGGATATAGCTCCGAGAATAACCAGTAACTGGTGATGCACGCAACACATGAGTCCCCTACTGTTGAGGTGCATAATATTTCTGTTACTAGAGCAACCAGAATATTGGTCCAAGTAAAAAAAACAGAGTGACATGCAGATTCTCCATACTGCCATCTATTCATATACCAAGTTTCATAATATTGTCTTAAACGTTTTTTAAATTATCGCGGGATCCAGATTTCCAGACGGACGGACAGACAAATGGACGGACAGACAGATGGAGGGTAAACCTATAGTCCCCTCCAGTGAAAACACTGGTGGGGGACTAATAATCAAACAATGATGTCCAACTTAATATTTATCATATATATTTACAATTTTCTGATTTTGTGTGATCATTAACGTTTTCCAAACATAATCACAGAAAAAAATACCTAGTTTACATTGATGATGAAGCCAATCTGACATGAGTAAGATAAGACTATGGTACAGAGAATTTTAAAGAGTCACCTTACCACAACATCATCAACAATATTTAATCATTGCACCATGGTCCTGTGATAATCTTTAAAGACTTACATTTTGAGTTTGATCCCTGCTAAGGGGCAGAAATTAAAAAGGTCTTCATAGGCTAAAAGTACTGGTCCAACTCAGGACCCGTCAAATGGGGATAAATTATAAACCTTGTATCCCAATGGACGTAAAAAAATAAGTTGATATTTATCAAACATTTACAGCATCTGTAGTGTGCTCCTTACATACCAATACCCTCCTCTTCCTCAAACTTCTCATACAGATTTCTGGAGTACTGTGTCAGTTTCATGACCTCAGGGTCTGGATTCCCCACCCCAATAAGTCCCACTGAGTGCCATGTTGTCCCACAACCAAGGCTGAAATACAAGAAATCAGCTTACAATAATAAATCTACCGGCAACTGGATTTCAAATTTCTTGCAGTTGCTGTGTTTAAGACTTAAACAAGCAAGGATTAAATTGCATAATAATTACACCCCATCATCTGAAACCCCTGGCTGACTTATATGTTTTACTGAATGACATCATGCCATGGAGAAATAGGCAAGCAATACGTTGTATTACAGCATTTGTTGACTTTAATATCTACCAAGCAATGCATCTTATGAAGATACTCTTCGTGCAGAGGCTTGAAAGTCAGTTAAATAATAAAACACAATGCCTTAAACAGCAGTATAAAAAAACCTCTTTCATTGGTTTAAAAAAAACTGACGGAAGGAAAGAGCACGATCTGACACACCTTTTATGCTTCAATTTTTTAATAGCACTAAAGGTTTATCAACTACATGTATTTTCATGAAAAACTCCAGAATGCGTCTGGTATACAAGAAAACCTAGCCACAGTTTATCACCGATTGCAATGTCTCACCTGCCCTGTTCAAGGACAACAACATCTGTCCAGCCCCTCTCTGCCAGGTGATACGCCACGGATGTACCGATGATACCCCCACCACATATCACTACCCTCGACTCCTTCGGCAGTCTCACTGCTTCCACACCATCACCAGCTTCTCCTGATAAGTAGGCTCGCTGTTCCCTGTAAGTACATATAATGGTGAACAATGAACTTGAGTGTTTATTGTTTATTGCTGTTTTTTGGTTTTGTTGTTGTTTTTTTATAAACCTTTAACATGTTTTTCATATGAATGCACAATGAATTTGGAGACAAAAAAGTGGAAGTTATGCTTGATGCTTTCATGTTAAATCCAAGAATTGTTCAACTGTAAATAAAAGTACATGAACTTTTGAATATATGCAAAACTTGGTATTTTTAAACATAATTCTTTTCTTCCTGTTTCATGACAAAAATCCAACCAACACTGAATACTTAGTTCCAACGTCAGTGAATATCCCTCTTGGCGGCCATCTTGCAAGGCAAATTCAACTGGATTTTATATGAATTACATAGAAGCAGAAATTTTATTTTCTTATAATTTCATTATTTCTGCTCCAAAAATCAAAATGTATACACCATTAATATTTATATAATATTTCTTATATGTATATAAGCACAAAAATAAATGCATAGTAAAGAAATAAAGTATTGGATCATCCTTTAACAAAATAAACAGTGTAACTGTTTGGTTATAAAGTTTTTATCTTAAAATTTATCAAAATATTATTTTCATATTTAAAATATTTAAAATTATTAATTAAAGCTGTTCGATTTGACATAAATTTCAGTACGATAGACAGAAAAATGAAAACACACTGGTGATTTAAAAACAGCAAGTATTCTCAACTTTTGGCCTGAATTAACTTAAACCTTTCAAGATGGCTGCCAAAAAGTATCTTACCAGTGTTTATGACATCACACGGGAACTATGTAATCCCCCCCTCCCAAAAAAAGAAAAACAAAAATTACTGCAAGAATACATGGTATAGCATCCTGTATTACCGAGCGAGATTTCCCCGGTTGCTCTGTGTAAGAGGACTGGAGGTGTGATATAAAGGTGCCAGGAAGCCTCTGGATGGCAGACGGCTTCTCCTCACACCTTGATGCAGTAGCCTCCACAATATCGGCATTTCTGGAACGTCTTGAGGTCACTTTTACTGGTTGGTCATCTCCTTAAACCTGTTGAAACCACATTTGTCTATATCACATGACACTCGAAAACTACATTTTTTGATAAAACGTGACACCTTTTGAAAACTGCAATTGTAAATATGACATGACACATGTTGAAAACTACATAAATGTATGAAGGACTTGACACTTGCTATGACACAAAGCATATAATTATTGTCAATTAAGACATTCATCCTACAGTTCATGATTTTATGCAACGCAATGAAACAAAGATTTTTTCTTTACCATGCAGACTGTGTAGAATCTGAGCTACAATATTTGAGTGAAACAGAGAAGACCCTGATCAGACAGCTCGTGAAAATCTGAATCTGGGTCTGCGGCATCAAAATAAGTCTGTATGAGATAAAGAGGTAAGCTGGTAACCATGGGATTAACAGAGAGTTGTGGTTTACCTGAAGAACTGAATTGGGTATTTAAAGAAAAAAAAATTCAACTAAACTTACAATAGAGCTAATAACACCATAGTTTCTTTATTCAATGTTAATCAAGAATATTCACACAAATGTCCCTGCTTGTCGTAGCCAAGCTTAAAATCAATTCCTCTAGTATGTCAGTGATAAAGGAATTTGATGATTTTTTTTTTTGTTTTCACATTAAAATATGAAATGAGACTGTTTGGAGTTCTTGGAAGCAACATTCGTTGTCATCGTGACAGTTGTAAACCTGTAAGCGCTTGCAATGCATGAGTGACGGAGTGCTGGTTCCGATCGTGAATTAGCTATAGTAAGTAGTTTTTTTGCAGGAACGGGCACTATACCGCACATTTTTATTCTAATCTATTCTATCATGCACCTGTTGATGATCTGTATACGGTCTGTTTGAATTGAGTACCGGAATATTTTATTGGTGTTGACATTGGTTTTTATTTCATTTGGTTTTTGCCGATTTTAATTGGGTATTTACACAAATATATATTTATCTGTTACTTTTCTCCATGACAAAGAGATTACTCAAGAACTGTGAATGCTATATATTCATTGAAATGTCTTACAAGTGTTTAATATCTCATGGCCTTGTACATGTACAGCAAAACTTTAATCCATTTTATCACTTTTATCTGAACACCCCTGATTTTCAAAACAGATAGCAGGGTCCTAATATTTTCCTTGCATATCTTTCTTGAGCAATCTCAGTACATGAAATATACAAGTCTCAATCTTGACCTTCTGTTCAAATTGTAAATCTGACCTTATTCTTTGAACCAGCAGTGTTGAATATCTGACTTGATTTTTATATCAATTTGTTAACCCTTTCCCTCATATAGACTCATTTTCACGCACTCAATAGGTACCACATAAGGCCTGATCTGCAGAAAACCACAGTTAAACCTTACCAAATTCAATTACAAAGTCCTCACTGAGGAGCAGCAAACAGCATAAAACCTGATCAGCCTGATCTGGTTTTATGCTGTTCGCATAGGTCTTTTCATGGTTTCCTCTATGAGGGAAAGGGTTAACACCATACCGATATAATTATGAAGCTGTTGCTGTTGTTTGAAGATTATCACCACAGTTATAAAGACTGCAGTGATGTCCAGGTTACAGATTACTGGTAGAGGAAGATTTCTAGTACACAGAGGCAACCTGGGTAGAACATCCAACTTACTGAAACATAGGCCATCTGGAAGGCATTCTCACATGAAAGGCCTGAGTGACTAGAGCAACACTCAGAACCACAGCTAAGTGGCAGTAAGACTGCAACTATAACCATTCAGTCACATTGACCCTCACTATCTATCCCCACCCCCTACCCCTCAGAATGACGTAATATAGCCATAAGTGAAGAAGGACACAATGAGGGATGGACAGAAAAATGGATAATCCGGACAGATAGTTCTGTATCAAACTTACAGTCAGTACACAAGTTTGGGACAAAGTGCACTTATCACAAAGTGTTATCTTAATTGTCACTATTGACAGCTATATAAGGTTAAGCTGTTGATATATCTGTAAATATGATGCAAAATTCTTGTTCCTGTAAAGTTGTCTAGTGAACATAAATGATACAAAGAATTAATGAAACAAATAAAGGATTTCTTTTTCTTATTTAAGTTGCAAGCATTTTTTCTTGAAATTTGTGAACAGTTTACTTCAGTATAGTTTCATAAAAAACATCAGATAAAGTGTGTTTTTCACAGGCCACTTAACTATCTATTAGCACAACAGACAGATAGCAAATACCTGAAGTGTGCAGCACATATATGTATAGGGAATCTTATAAAGATATGAAAATGAACTATCTGGATGACAGCATTATTTGGTTGTCTTTTGACACCTGTTTAGGTAGGTAAGATTCAAAAACATTTTGTTTACTTTAAATTTTTTATTTGATGTTGTTTTTTAGTACATCACCAAAAATTAGCACTAACACAAAATGAGATCATAAATGCACAAATTAACATCACTGTGCCGTATTTCCCACCATAGTAAAAAATTCCAGTTTTCTAATTTTAGTAACAAAGACCTTGACCCAATCAATTATTCATTAAGATTAATTTAAACTTAATTACCATAAATTGATTGAAAAACAAGTTCTTACAAATCATGCTAATCCTTCTTGATGGTTCCTGGATTGGACCAGTTCTTTGCACCTGGGAAAGCCATAAAAAACCTTGCCCTCAATTGGGTTTGAACCCTTAATCTTCAAATCTGCAATTGTGCACATTACCACTGGACTGTTCATGAAACCCTTAACTTAATTATAAAATATTTCATTTGAAAACTAAAATTCCCCTACATGCTAGAATTAAGAAAATAAGTGAAGACAGTAAACTGTTATAAACTTTCTTAGAATTAATGAACAAAAACAGTTATGAAAAAAATACATTATCATTGGGAAAAAAAATTGCTGCAATAAAAAATGCACAAGAGTCCAAACTGATTAAAACTGTATAGTGAAGTAGCTGAACATTCCAGTTGTTGCCATGTAGGCCTTTAAGTACATAATATATTAACAGAGTCTGTGTAACATAGGCACAATGATCATTTTTTTATGCGCACTGATACCCCACTGGCATACATTGATCACAGCCAAATATTTTCTTGTACTTTAAAAAGTTTATATCTTGAAAAAGCATTATCACAAAGGTACACCTGAGGCAAAACAACCAATTTCACAATGTTCATTCAACCATGGAACATAGGTCAGAGTCCAAAAATTGCATTAAAATTAAATAGTTCAAATCATGATGTACATGTGTACAAAGTTTCATGAAGATATGAATGCAATGGTAGCCTGAGGTGTGACAGACAAGCAGACGCAAATTATTGCATGCATAAACGAACAGACAGATGCACAGACCGGAAACCTAAATACCCTGCAATGCAGTTGGTGGGCATAAAAATATGTCTGTAGTTAACAATGTATGGCGTCCCATCTCAAGACTACATCTATCTTCACAAAAAATAAAAGCAAAATTTATTTTAAAAATTTCCCCAAGGTTTAATGGGAAACAGAGCAGACACAATACACTGTGTGCCTTGATGTCAGTGTAATCCTGATGTTGTAACATAACTGACACATCTGCCCTGCACATCCTCTCATTGCAGTTAACATTTATGCACAAGTGTAGAAAATCCAAACCGAGATTCAGAAGAGAGGATTGATCGTGACAACACTAATAACTTGACTAAAAACAATATGTCTCCTCCAATATAAATTTGGAAGGAGACATAACAATAGTTCTTAGTCTATATAATACAACCTTACCCTAGTGTGTCCCTTGGTCCAACTGTAGTCACCTCAAGTATTATCCGTCAGCAAGACCATCATCCCTTGGCTGGATTATACTGGTTACTACCTGATATGCTTAGGTCAATATGTAGACCACCTTGCGAAATAAAAACAAATAATGTATGCAGTTTCACAAGTAGTCAAAATCTGATATAAGGCATATCACTGTCTGGTTAGAGGCATGTAGGTCATTCATTGTAATGCATTTTTGATGTTTTACCCACAAAACTGATATTTTTCTGAAATATATTCATAAAAGCATGTCCATCTCCATATATCATGAATGTGATTTATTTCTGATGGAATTAAATGAACATCAAACATCTGTTTAAAACTGGGAACAGTCAATAAATTTAAGATTCATGAATGAGTAGTTAATTCATGAGGGCAATTTAATATTTTAGTAACAATATCAAAACATACTGTACTAGTACTGAAATACAAACCAGTACTGCTTTAACTGTACAAATATATTTTGTATTAAAACTAGTGCTGGATTCCACAATGTGCAAATTTCAGCGCAACCATTTTGAAACAATATATTCTACTACAGTGTATCTGATCTAAGAAAAGTCACTGGTTCATAATAAAGTGATACCTCTTTGAGTTGCCGTTAATAACATTATTCAATAGTGCTTGATGATATTTCACTAAAACACATTGTTAGATACTGTGGACTAATTTGTCCGAAATATTTGAATCATCCGAATTAACAACTAGATAATAGTCGATATTAAAACCTTGACACAAATGGGTTGTTAGTGAATCATTAAAATTAATGCAACCTACTGATTCTTACTTCTAGTCACTTGCTCGTAAATTTAAGCAAGGTTATGCTGTATAAAAATAGACACTCTGACCTACATTAAATATTTACTCGTACTTTAGCAGAACTCGGTCAAATTGGGACCCGCATACTATCTGTGATATAGTTAGAAGTTTATTTTGCGGTACACATATAAGTTGGCGGAATAATTATTTGAATACACATCATGGAGTATCCAGTTCTCGCCAGCATAAGAAGTTATTTAAAGGAAATGAACAAAACATTCGCTCACTTTTATATTAAATATATCATCAAATGCATCAATATCTTCCCTCCAAATGTAATAAATTGTCAGTGGTAAATGAAAACAAATTAAAAAATAACAGTCTAAAAGTATTATTTCCAAAATGGCGTTTTGAGTTCTCGACAGTGAACTCAAAATTAGTCTGTCACGAGTATGGTGCTCATAAAGAGACAAAATCTATCAACATCAATCTATCAACAACAGTCGCAATGAAGTTCTGTGTTCTTCCTAACAGCACAGATTAAATACAAAATGATAGGTGTTGAAAGAGGGTGGCGATAATTTGGCATTACATATTTTATCGGCACTTCTTCTTTAGAATTGTAAAATGGGAATTTATGGTTGTACATAAGTCATCTTTTCAGACTCAAATTGTTGCTAATTATGTAAATTATTTGTGCACTCGTCAAACTACATTCGAGAACTTGATCCCGTTTTAATTGAGTTCTCCGGCTCTCTATTATACATCTCTCTATAATTTGAATTATATTTTTCAATCCATAATCTGATAACAGATTCACCGTGGCTACTCAACTGACTGTCTGCATCCAAAAGGCGAAAACCACTGCAGTCCAGTATGATCCCCAGAACACGACAAAAGAAATTGAGGATGTTCAATTCGTAGAATTCATTTGCTCTGATTGCTTTTAAATCGCTGAGACTGTTGTAAAATATATCAGCTTAAAATTTGAGACAATGACATTGGTAACAAACATAAAGAGCATGCACAAGTATTTTCACATACGGTCGGTGATTTTAATGGTGGATCTTAATTTAATGTGAACTGATTTAAATGTAAAATGAAATGTAATTAGATACATATGAAACATTTCAACACATTCTTTTATTGATTTTTATGTGTCACCTCATTAATAAAGTACATTTTCTAAAAGGTTTCAAGGTGCCGATAATAGCGAAAGTGTCGATAATAGCATACATATATATACTTCAATAGGTTCACAATATTTAATGTTAATATTTTGAGACCAGTCTACAAAGAGGCAACTAGAAAATGTTTAAGATATATATCTTGTATGATGACTGTTTTTTTGTGAAGAACATTCCTGTTATCGGCACAACAAAAACATTAAACATTAAGCTTAAAGTGCTGATAACTGGTGCATTACTCTATCACTCGTGCAGTGTCCATTTTATTATAGGGTGCTCTCCGAGTTTTGTAACTGGGGGTACAATTGCTATTTGTTCTCAACTTTGTATCCTTTCTGAGTTTCATATAGGGAGTTCATACAATTTTGGGGGTAAAAAAAAACAACCTCTACAAGTGGTAAATGGACATGCTGTATTATGATTATCAAGTGTGAATTTCGCTATCAGATTAATAACAACTATGGCTCTAAATGACTTCCGTACATGTATAGGGTTGTTGAGAAGTGTATTCATAATCAAACATAAGATGTTAGTTTACATAAATCAGTCACCGTCTGCTTGCTGAGTGTTATCGATAGATTTAACAGGTGGTTAAAAGGAAGCATTAGATAAAATGGTATAAATCGGCACTTCCTTATCCTTCCTATATCAATGTTTTTATCTGTTTCCCAAACATTTGCAATAAAAAAAAGTTTAAAAACAAGATCAATTTTGCCAGTTGTCGATGGTTTCCCTGTAAAATTACGTCACAATCAAGGTGAAATATTGCATAAGTGAACATAGTCCGAGGATAACAATATGGCGAGAACTGAATATACTTGTTGATATATATGCTTCTTCTTTGATGTTACTATCTTACCAAATCTATTAATTTTCTCTTCTTTTTTTTTTTGCATGCAAGCAAAGGTACCCAGTGCCCTGCTGTAATTTATAAAAAGTCCATATTTAAATTAAAATATTTTTTTACCACTTAGATATTATAAAATTATATCTACCAATGACTTATTATATGTATGAGAAATAGATGAAATGTAGCTACTTTAGAATTTTTCTCTCGCCTGTTTACTTTATAAACAATATGAAATATACAGATGTATTTAATACTTGCTAGCCTAAATGTGCATAGTTAATTTTTAAGTCCTGTTAAACACATTCATACTGAATTATAACTGATAATCATTTTTCACAAAGAGTTGAAAGTAATATCTGAATATTATATATTTGAATTGCGTGACTTTGTAATAATAGATATTACAGGCCCGGATTCACCGGCGGTTCAAAGTTATATTCAAGGTCATATTTAAGGTCAAAGATCAAAATTTGAGAAATATACCATTCTGAGCTAAGATTGTTAACTTTATTACAATAATTTATAGAAATTGATTTCAAGGAAACTTTTTCATCCAAAATTAACATTTTCAAAGCATTTTTAAATAAACCTGATCCTAGTTATTGAATACCTTGACATTTGTATAAAGTATATACATAATGGTAGGATTATTAGGAGCGATAAAACTGACCAAAAATAGGGATATGTTGGTTGTATATCAAACTGTTTAACAGGATTTGTAGTGTATGAAACCACTTTCATAAATAGGCATACTTGGTGATTACATGCATTTATTTTTATATAGGTCAAGGTCAAATTTAATGTCAAATTCAAGACCAAAGGTCAAAACTGCAAGGAAAGTGCAATGTTGACACCAAATGGTGTGCAAAATTTCAAAAGTTAATTTCTTGGATCATTTTGTAAGAAAATAAACATTTTGATAACATAATATATTATTAATAAAACTTAATATATTGAATGGTGCTACAAATGCTTCGTATTTTTGATAGTTGGGCCAAATAAACATATATGTGCGGAAATATCACCAATTGTTTTGGTTGAATGCTTTTGTAGACAAATTAAATACCAACATTAAATCTTAGAATTGATTTTTTTTTTTGAACATTTAAAATCATCTTTTTCATGCCTCTATAGAGACCTGTGACTATTGCCCTAATCAGGCCTGAATTTTGATAGTTACCCCTAAGAACATGAGGAGTGTACATTATTTTTCTATACATTGAGTTACTTATTTGTTTGAAAAGTCTATAGTAAAAGAAAATCATTCTCAAAACTGTTTTCAAGTATTCATGCATTGAACACTGATTTAAAATAGCAAAGGCTTAATTTTTTCCTACAAAAATTGAAAATTCAAAAAATTTTTTTTTCCTTAAAATTTCATATATAAACCACCTATAATGTATATGAATTAACTAGTTCTACACCCAACATGTTATATTTAATCTTAAATATTATATTATTATATACAAGATATCTTTACACAGAATATTTAAATATGTTTAATTCCTTAAGATTATGAATGTGCAAAAGAACTTTGATTTTTACACTAAAGAATCATATTATCTTATATCCCTTTTGACCTTGACCTTTGTTGAATAATATATACTTTTTAATTTAATATATAATATCATAATAAATCCATGATAAACAATGTTTTATCAAACGTTTTAAACTAAGAAGAAAAAATATTCCATTCGCAAAATATTATAACCCATAATATTTCAAAGAGGATGATTAATATGTATAATACTGTCATGTATTCATAGCATTCAATATATGATCAGTTTAAAAAATTTTTTTAAAAAAAAATTTGGGGTCAAATTGTTTTTTTTTCCCTTATTCCTTGGTTCAAAATTATTAATATATCAAAAATTTATTTCAAAAGAAGTTTAAGTTATTTCTATTTCCCTATCATTAAAGTGTGAAAAAAAAAGACAACTATCAACATATTTTAACTTCAATTTGTCATATGGCGGCCATCTTGGATTTCTCGGACACCACGTATGCCAATTTATGCCGACAGTTTCATAAACTACAAACCCTGAAGAATATTTTGATATATAAAACCCCCGGGTCCAAAAAAAAAATTAAATATTTTATACCAGTTTGTGATTGAAAATGCACGAGAAGCCGATATTTTTTACCCTATCCCCCATTACAAGCTCCGGAGCACCTTCGCCGATCATCGGAGAAATTTCCCGAACATCGGGAGCCATCCCCGAAACATCAGTGAACGTTCAACGGACCAATCCCGAAGCTTCTCATGGGACTGTTCCGTCTTTTTGGCTCAAACATGGGAGAAAATTTTTGTATTTCCACATCGCCGAAAATCAGTTTTCTCAAGTGGAACCTAGGCATTAGATTCATGGTCTTCAAATTTCAAACCATATATATCGGATAAAAAACAACACCTTTCACTTTTATTCCCAGATACCCTTCAGGATGCATCTCCGTCACACTAAAAACATTTTTTCCGGGGAAGCATACCCCCGGACCCCCTAGCTCTCACATCACATTTAGATTTTGCTTTTCAACTTATGTATTTGAATATGCCTATATCTTATCATAATATCTGTTTTTGAGCAGAACATAACAAAACAGATATTACATTTTGACTCTAAACATATTTCGTAAATATATCTACGTGTAAATCAGTAAGTAAAGCAACGAATGTGGTAAGTGAATAAATGAAATGCAGACTAATGGACTAAGGGGATACAATCTGGAAATAATTAAACATCTGTATTTCTAAATGACGATGTCAAATAGTTAAATTACTCTAATGTAGCTTCGTCACGTTGCTTTTCACATATATTTCATTTATATATTTTGCAAGCATATTCAGTATCATTACGAATCCCGGTGAGGACTTCAGATTTTTCATGTGAGGAAGCCTTCCAGCTGGCTTGCGGTAGGTCGGTGGTTCTACCCGGGTACCTCTGTGTACTCGGGGTCTTCCTCCACCCGTAATTAAACCCCAATACAACAACAACTACATCAGTATCATTAAGTAGATAATACATGTAGTTTATTGCTTTATTGTTGTATGGTCGCAATACATCAAGACACTGCTAACACTGACGTAGCTCCCTGTAAGCCCGGGTCTGCTCATCATTTCGAGAAAAAAAGGTATGTTCAAAAAGTCAAAGGGGGGTGGGGGGGGGGGGAGAAATGTGACGATGAGTCGTCACAGGTATAAATACAATCTCTGACAACTGCGTCAGGGAGTCGACTCTTTGGCTTAGTGGTTAGAACATTGAACTTGCACGCCGGCGGACCAGATCCGATCCTGGGCCGAGTCGAGTTTGTTACACTATAGCACACACATTAATGAATTGAAATAACAATATATGTCTTACTATCTGAATGTGTACAGCAACTAGATCTATTTACAAATACACAAGTCATACAACTGTTTACTTTTGACTTAAGTAATAAAAATTGAAATAGTGTTTTAATAAAATTTAACATAAACTGACTTACCTAAAATTGATTATAATAAGTCTTTGATCCTTTCTAGTAATAGTCCGCACGTTAATAGTGCCTGACCTCCTAGACAAGGATCTTATATCAGACTTCACGTTTTTTTTTTTATTTTGACCAATGAAATTACTTAATTACGACTTAATTTTGAAGGGCGTGGCTGTGAAAAAACGACTTCAGGGAAGCTGGAAGTCTTAATCTAAGTTATGAAAACATGCGAAAGATAAGTGTAGTTTGTCTCGTCTAATCAACAAGTTCCCTTAGTAATCCCGACAAGTATGTCTCAACTGATCAGCGATCAATTGACGATAAAACATGTTATCACCTCTTGGAGACATAAAGTAACAACTACCGAAAATTTGAGTTTACCCTTTCAAAACACAAACAAGCTGAAACCATCTGTGTGTGTGTTGTTTTTTTTTTTATAAAACTCAAACTATCAAATTCTTTTATAAGAACATATTTCCCAAATTCCACGCCGGTATTTTAAAATAATTCTACTTGATTTTCTTTCTTTTAACTATGTGTCTATTTAGAAAACCTATATGAAATGCATATTTAAATTTCTTAATGTAACTCACAAAATATATATTTTAAATTTACGAAATTTATCTAAAACATCTCTGATTTTTACAGCATAACAGAATAAAAACATTGCAATAGTTCATTATTATTAGACACTAAAAATGGCAAGGACCTAATACATGTCAGCAATACGTCGTACACATGCACTGACCTTATAATTACCATTTGACCTGCTTTGTTTGCTTATGTCTATATAAATGACACTATTTGTTATGCTTATTGTGTTTATTATGTTTAGCTATGTGTAAATAATTTAGGATTTAACGCACAATTAGCATTCTGAATCTCCGTTAATGACAAGACCCCCCCCCCCCCCCCTCTCTCTCTCTGCTCTGTTCTGTTCTGTTCTGGTAACGAAACTTTATGGCACCAGAGCTATAGGTAGAGACGCGTACAGCGTATAACGTAAATATTTTAAACTTATAAACACACTGTGTAATTGTTATTTCTTTTCTCATTTGAGCTTGATCGAATGTTTTTATTCAGCCCAGCTTGTGGAACCTGTTTAATCAGGTCCGCATATACAATGTGTGAAATTTGATAATCAACATCGTTTTTAAATATTTCACAGGCATAAAAATATCTGAAGTTCTCATCAGCAATTAAATACGTGTCATGTGTTCATTGAGATGAAACAAATCGGAGTCGATTCATTTGATTCTCAAAGCAGACTTGAAAATAAACTTGCACACTCTTGAATATAAATGAAACATCAATTGATTAAAACACACACACACTATGAAAAAAAGATCTATCTAACCCGTTAGCCTCACTAACCCAGAGGGTGTCCAGAAAAGGAAATATCCATTGTACTTACGGTTGAGCCTGAAGTAAGGGCGGGCAATGGAAACTGTTCATCTATGCTGGATATACACGCGGGACTAACTTTCACTACTCGAACTCCAAAAAATGATTGAATTCAATATAGATATCATATAGGACATGCCGCTCCGTTTCACTAAGTCCTTTGAATTTAAAAAATAAATCCGTTGTATACTTCAATGCAGACATGCCATAAGCAGATGAGGATCACCTGTCGATACATGATTATATTACCTAAACAGAATAATGTTCACCATGTATGAAGGTATATGCACTTATTCTCAAGGTAATACATATGATCACATATTTGCTCACTTAACTGGAAAACCTGATTTCTATGTTTCGTCTCAAATAATTGTTGTTATACCTGTCTGAAAAGATACGTAAGAAAAACTGAAAATCTGTCCTCTTGTCACAGCCTGATTCGCCTCGATGGTGGCGTGGTAGAACGTCTGCCCCGGGGAGCGGCTTGCCGCTGGATCTCAATGAAATCATGAGAAGTATATATGTTTATTTGCCGTGCTTCGAATGACTCTTTTTTTTTACCTGCAGACCGACGTTTTTTCTCCGGTCAATTTACATGCCACTTTCAATCGGATGTTTTTTTTTCTGCAGTTTTCATTCAAACATATAAAACTTTGATGAAGCAAATAAGTATAGGTTAGTTTAGTTAGTTGCCTTTAACTACACGATATAGTCACGAGGGCGGAGCATAGGCTATTTAGCACATATTATTTTCCTTCCTTTAGCGACAAAACGTCACAAAAGTGTGAGTTATTTGGTTGCATAGTCCACACTACAAAAGTGTTGGACTACGCATTATAGTCCACGGTGACTATAAACAAATATTAGCATCTGATTGGACGAGAGGAAAATACCATGTGCTAAGCTAAATTATACGTTCATTCCATCATCTTGAAGGTCATTCAGCTTTGACATGGTCAGGGTTTAAAAAATATAGCCAAAAATAAAAAAAATAAAAAATCCATACCTACTTAGCCTCAAAAACGTTCTGGGTCGTAGCACGGGTACTTGGGGACAGGACCATGTCTTTATCAATTAAAAAGTTCTGGGTCGGAGCACAGGTACTTGGGGACAGGACCCTGTCTTTATCTATAACAAAAATCACGATGGTCTCCATGACGTCATCCAGACCGTTGTTCAGATATTTAATTTGAAGGACGACTAGATAGGCTTCTTAAATTGTGAAATATATATAAATAGCATCACAGAACCTGACTTGAATGGTCATTAAATTGACTAATTATGAAAATAAAAAGCTGGTTTTAAAGTAAAATATCCGGTTGAATCTGTAAATATTTACATCTGCAGACGAGCGTTTGCGGATTGTTCCCATCTGCGAAATAAGGCATGGAAATAGTTCCCATAATAACAATTAAAATAATTATTTTCCACGCGTTTTGTGATGATTCAAAAATATTTGTTCATTGTTTCTATAATTTTGATCCGTAAAATACATTTCAATCCGCGTTAAATAATTGGTTTCCGTTTTGACAAGATTCTTGTCATTGCGCCCATATCAGAGGAACGACACTCTGCTTGGAGATCCACTACTTGTGATTCTCTGGACTGCTATTATCGACTGAATAGCGACGAATAAGATGGATTCTGGGATAGAGGCACGTTTGTATTTAGGGATATTACAAGGAAGGGTGTGAGAAACTGCAAGGATGGTGTGATTGTGGAAAGAGGCTAGTGTAGAAATAAGGTTGCAAGGGGTGAAAAGACTGGGTCGTTAATAAGAATACACTAAACACAATAGTGTAGTGTAAAGTGTGGAAAGTTGGAAACCCCATCTTACAGAATAATAAGAAAATTCTAAGCAAAAGTCTAAGATGGTTGAAGACAGAAAAAAATAAAAGATTAGGAAGGAAAATGCAGTGCATGAGAGCCCACGACTAGGGCCATACTTTGACTGAGAACTGATCTGTACAACAATATTTATTAAGGTCAGATTAATTCGCAATATTCAATAAACACTCAGAATTACATGCAAAACACACTGGGGGAAGTTAGTATACATACTTATAATTAAAACAATTTATATCTTTACATGATTAAATATAAAATACTTTTAAATTTTTATTTTTGTATTTATAAATTATACACGGTTTTATTTTAGTTTATGAGGTATGTCGAATTCGAATTACAAAGTACAATTCCGATCAAAATATCTATTTATATTTTTGGTACAGACGCCCATCTCATCAAATGAATTGCCGATTATCTAGAACAGGACACTGATTATCTGCAACTCCATATTACTACGAAAAGACCCCCCACACACACCTAAGAAACCACACACGCAGACACACACAGAATATAATATCAGGATTTTAATGCAAGTAAAATATTAACTAATGTATTTATGACATTTTAGTTATACATACATTTATGAAATTTAAAAGAAACATGCATGAAAGGTCCATTAATTTTTTCGTCAAATAAGCGACATACAGCCTTACAGCGATAAAACATTTTATCTTTCAATTTGTTGTAATAATACCGAAAATGTACATATTGATTGGAATATCTTACGACTGTCTGTCAGTCAAAGCGACAACAAGCTTATATCAGGTTGAGACCACAAGGGCACATATTCACCGACCTGCCGCAATTCCAGACTGGGATTCAAGCCTACAGAGGTAGAGGGGCTAATATGATATATGTATATGTATTTAGTCAGCGACTGTACTCTTTGTTTGTTTGCTTGTTTATTATGTTTAAAGCCCCGCCGACATTTTTGCAGTTATTTGAAGACAATGTCTGCTTGAGACAGATATAGTGCTACCACACTGCAGATCGCGCCGTAGAGATGTGGCATGATTCCACACCCGGTCACATTATCCTTACACCGGGCCAACTAGCCCTGAATAGAGCTGGAAACCACGGAGTTGGAACTGTACCTCTAAATTTAAATAGGTAAATACCGTGTTACGTACCACGATATACCGCATAAAATATTCCAGGTCTTGTTTTGAAGACTATTCATATAATAAAATTTTGCAAAGGAAAACAAATCAAAGCAATTATTCGTTACGAGTGAATATTTTCAATTAAGAATGTATTTTCTAATATTTAAATGCATATCATATATACGCAGGTTTTTGATTTTGGTAAATAATAAAACTATCAGTAACAACAAAATTATTAAAAAATTTGTATTTGTTCATTTCCGTAATTATACGGGAACAACCGAAGTACCGGTATTATTTGTCCTTGTACCACCAAAGCTGCTTCGGACCGCGGTATACCGCTAAAACCCTGAAATCATCCTTTTAATATGCTGAGCACATATAAACTTTATTGTATATGCCATATTGTTTAAAAAATGCGCAGCTTTGTTTTTTTGAATGAAGGAAGTTTTATGCAAGTCGAGATGTCGAGATGTTTTAATCAGTGAAGAAATGGCCTTCGGTCGGTGACTAGTTTTCTAAATGCTTTTAATGCAGATGTTAATCTGCCATCTGTTTTAAATAAATATATATATTAATCAAAGCACTGAAGTTGTATATGTGTCTCAAGAGGAAGAGGGTTTGACGAGCTGCAGATCTGCTGGGTAACTAATTTTTGCCAGATACCAAAACTTAGATAAAATGATGAAATATTTTTTGTTTTAGATTTGCGATTTGCTTCCTTTTTATTTAGATATACATATTGATATAACTGTATAAGCAAAAGAAAGCGGGAAAGTAAGAGAGACGATATGCTAAATGTTGGCAGTCCATTGAAACAAATGGTGTGTTCATCTTTTATTGTAACGACCATGTCAACGCAAGGTTAAAGCGGGTTTATAACATTGGGTTTAGTGGCATCGCTTATAATTTGATTCGGGTTTATTAAATTTACTTTGATAAACAAATGAAACGCGACAATCCTGTTCTCTCAGCGCTATCAGCGCTTTGATTTGTACTTAGTATTTGACGGTTCAGTCTCTATTAATAGATTGAATTAAATGCGAAGGTCAATGAGTGGCTCGTTATTCATTTCGTATAGTAGATAAACAGGTTTTTGTCATTTTATAGTGTAACAAATAACCCTATGAGGTATCTGAGGTCAAAAGCTTGGTGTCATTATTAGTGTTACACGGATCTGTATCGGACTTAAAGCTTAAAATGACCGAAACCAGCATATTTATTATCACAAAATTATTTATGAGCCACCTTGCATAAAAACAAACTGTAAGCCTCCGCATGACCAAGTGATCGTTATGCAGCATCATAGAGAATTAGTTCTTTTGTGTTTTTATGTCATAGACAACTATTGTGACCCGTAAATATTTATTATTGACACAAAATTGTTTATTCAACACTTTTGCTTAATCTCAGCATACCTGTGTTGTAGAGTTATGTTTAATGGTTTGATCATATGTACAAAATTGAGACGTTCTTTGGTTTTCAAAGTAGAGAATCGAATGCTCGGAAAGTAGGTACTATAGTTGTGAGTGACTACACCACACACAACTAACACAACAAAACACAAATAACACGTACACACGCGGGGGAAAAGCTACTATGAATAATAATTAAAAAAAAGACGGTGCGTTCTTTTCATCCAGTACAATCGGAAGACCTCGACATCCAACCAACGTCTTTAGACGAAATTACCCGAGGTGTACCGATTGATAACTGTAATGTTTTCTTACGCGACGTCAATGACGTCATATTTCCTAGAAAACAGTACTTAGCAACAAGTCATTAATTGTGGTGATGTTTACGATAAAAATGGGAAATTTAAATTGCATTTCTTGGAGAGGGTGATGGGACGGTGACGGCGTGGATCCGATGGCTTACAAACACAAAGGTATCCAATAAAAACATCGACAAAGTAGTGACAGAAATTCTGAAGAATGAAGACAAAGCTGAAAGAAAAAGGAGGAAGCAGGCTGAAAAGCAAAAGAAAAGGGAAAAGAAAAAGGTATGTCGATTAGATTGATTCTGATACACATGGCAAAAAATTACAAATACGTGTATATTAGATAAGTATTAGTAGCTTTAAACACTATTGCAAAGAGGTGTAGCATTTAAATTTTGAAATATGTGCAACTGAAAAAAAGTGTCAAGGTTATTGCTAAAACAGTTTTAACCGGGGATTCTGTAACGAATCCCTGGTTTTAACTGTTCTTTCCTGCTCTCGTGTTATAATTGCTTAATGTTGGACGAAATTGTAATGACTACTTCATGGTGTATGCATTTTATAAAAAGACACCCAATTGTAATTTTCCTGAAATTAAAAATATCTAAATAAAGATTTGATAGCTCTAAGATACTGAAAACCATACTATGTATGAATATGCTGTAGATAATTTAAAAAAATGTTCAAAATTTAAAAAAAAATCAAAATTTATGAAAAATTTTGTGAGACAATGTATGATATCGTCTTCCAAATTACATTCCTTTTGCCTAGATTTTAACTGACAAGTTACCATAACAAGCAGATAAAAATATTTTATTATTTTTATTATTTTATTATTATACAGGCACTGTAGAAAACCAGAGTACCAATAGTCCTGAAGCAGATATTGTCCGCAAGCATAGGGCAATCCTGGCAGAAGCGTAAAAGGAAAATTATTGAACGTATCCATGCATCAGACAATCATGCAGTAAAGCATGATACAAAATACAAGCAAGAAACTACGTCCAAAGAAAGAGAAAGAAAAACGACCTCAAGTATTGAAATGGGTGCCAGAGATGTCGCAACTGCTGGATTTGAAGACATTAAATGTAATGTGGATGGGTCATCTTCATCATCCAGGGATACAGAGGGAGCATCCAGAGACACGGAAGTCAAAGGAATTGAAGCTTATGGAATATCAACTACTGTTATTGGAAAGCCGGTCTCAGAGCAAAGCTTTTTTGAGAGGCATGTTTTATTTTACATGGAAATTAACGGCATCAAACTCCAGGTGAAGGCGATCGACAGGATTAAGAGCGACCCCCTGTCTGCGATGTGCAAGACTTCTACAAAGACCGAGAGGGACAGACATGGCAGCATTGAAGACCTGAGGGTAATACGCTTAAATAAAACTAAAACATCACAGAGTTTATGCCAAATCGTGCATTGAACATAGTAACTAGAAATTCAGATTAAAATAATTATAAAATAAAAAAATATGATTGTAAATATTTGTGTTTTTTTTTGTTATTAATACTTGTACCTCGTTTATGATAAAGAAAGAAAGATAGAAAGAACTCTCGTAACGTATCTAATGACTGAGTTTCATGAACATTAGTTTATATCACGTGCATGGATTGGGAAAATGTATACACTATTAACACATTTAGTACCGGTATACCGTAAGTATAATGGTCTTTGGTTTTAAGTAGTCCATATTAAATAGTAGCACAGTTTTGAGAGAGAGAGAGAGAGAGAGAATACGCCTGAACTATAAGTGACAAATGGCACTCCCAGATATTGTATATACATACATATAATATTGCAGCTTATAATTGAATTCAGAATGAAAATAAAGCCACTCATTAAAGTAATTCGTACTTCATAATTACTGCAAAGATTAAAAGATTTAGAATGTTACTTTCTTGTCAGAATATTAGGCCGATTTTACAAACAACATGTAACAGTCAAATTATGATATTTCATAGTGAAGTTGCTAGATTTTTTAGTTATAGTACTTTTTTTTCTTTGCTTAATCACAATTGGAATCAAAAGACATGCATATATCGCTGATATCAGATGTAAGGTATTCATAGGCAATGATAAGACACTTGTTGGCAGTCATTTTGCCTGGCTTAAGTTAATGCAGACCAAAATCTGATAATTCGCTAGGGTGTTGATGGGGCATATGCCCACCCCCGGAAAATTTTGAAATCCTAGAATGTAAATGGTGACGTCTGTTGCCTTTAAAAACCAGGAGTGCACTTTTTAGGACATATCTATTTAAAAAATGAGCAAGCCCGGGCTTTTTGACCTGATACTTGCTGTATTTAAGTCTCCACTGTACTTTAAGCTTTCATTCTGTCCTTCTGAAATCGGTGTCAGATTAAAAAGCTTGAATTATTAAATTTAAAAATGAAAGTAATATTTTTTTATAAATTTAAAGATATGTTTTTTATAATCGAATTGTTACACTGTTTATTTTCTTTAAGGATGAACACATACTTTTTTTTTTTAATTTACGCATATTTTTTTGAAATATCTTATCATAAAATATGGATTTAAATAGCTTTTTAAAGTTTTTTAATTTTCATTTGTAGAAATAATGAAAATATCAGAAAATGAAATATCTGCTCCGATAATATTCATATGAAAATCCCTTGCATTTGCCAATCAGAGTAGCGTTGGCAGTAATAAAACTCCTGTGCCCTTTTTTGAAGCCGCAAAACAAATATAAATATTAATTTCCGGTTGATGTTTCGGAACACTTTGTTTTTTCCACGTTTCAAGTACCGGTACGTTGACACTGATGAATATATTCTCAGTCGTCAGAAACAAAATAAAATCACTCCGAGAACCTTAAACCTCTGATAATATGTCGTCGGTCAAAAAGCGAAACATTGAGAAGACCACTGAAATCCAGAGCCCGACGGTTTCTGAAACATTTGGAAAAGCATTTACTGCTGAGGCAAAATGGTCCGATAAGGTCAGTACATCAAACAGAAATCAAAATTTGTATCACGTAAACGAGAAAATGAACGTTGCTGGATAACATCGGATTGAAATCTAAATAAATCAAGTCCTTAAGAATGCACAAACGTGTGAAAGTGTCCATTTGTACCTTCTATCGGGCATGATTCTGATGTGGTAGCAGATGAAAGCGGGTTAAATTATTTGCCACATCCCAAATTATAATATCTTTTACAATTGTTCACCTTCAGTTTTATTCAGAAACACCTCAGTCACATTAGATGATAACAACAGAAATCATAAAACCAAGACTTATCAACACCTAAGTGTAGAACAACAAAATAATGTAATAGTAAACCTATTGAAAATTCTAAATATAATCCATCAGTCTATCACTGTATCGATATAAACAACACCAAGTACAAAACCTAATATAGACAAACTAAATCAGATGTTATTATAGCAATAGAAACTTGGTTAGACCAGAAATGCAAAACAGCCAGATAGACTAGTCACTAATACCACCAGACATAAGAAGGTAATGGAAGACTTGTATGCACCTTGATCCTAAGGTTGTCATCATAGCAAAATAGCAATCTTGACCTCTCTTGTAAAGTAATCTTCATTATATCTCTTCTCTTATGAACTAATTTATAATAAATAAATATGTAATAATATTACATGTCTTTTGTGCACAATTAACAGCTGGGTTAAATTGCTTTTCTTTCCAATTTTCAAAGTTTAGCAATGGTTTAAATTGGTTTACAGACTTGGCAAAAATAGTGTTGTCATTCAGATTATTCCAGAATTGTATTGTTCTTTGACTAAACTTCAGGAAATGGCCCCTTAAGTCATCAGAACTCAAGACAAACAGATTGTCCCACTTCAGGTCATCTAAATTGTGTATTGCCTTGTATATCTGGATCATTATTCATATCAGAGCGATCTCGTTTATATCCCAACTTTCGTAGCCTCTGTTCGAAAGATAAATGGGATGAACCTGGTACAAGTCTGGTTTCCCTCCTTTAAATGTCTTCAGTTCTTCGAATGTCTTTTTTAAGTAAGGTGATCGTGCACAGGATCCATACTCTAGAAGTGCCCTTATCAGTGTTTTATAAACAGGCAAGAACATCTCCTTATCCATATATTCAAATGACCTTTTTATAATTCCCAAGGTTTCTGAGCTTTTTTGGTAATATTTGAAATATGTTTGTTAAAGTTAAGCTTGCTGTCAAAAGTTACACCCAAATCTTTTCAGATATAACTGCTTCCATCCGACTAAAATTCCCATCTGTAGTTCTCATTGTTAACCCCAATATGTAGGTACCTTGCATTTCCCTGCATTAAATGAAAGTTTCCACTTTTCACTCCAATCTCCAAGACTGTCATGGTCCTGCTGCAACTTCTTGCACAGATGATTTGTTGGAACTTTTGAAAATATCTTGGTGTTATCAGCAAAGATCTTGACCATTCTGGTTAGACTCTGGTAAATCATTAATAAAACACAGTAAAAGTCCAGGTCCGATCATACTACCCTTAGGGACATCGCTATCAACCTCAATCCATGGTGATAAAGAAGAATCAATACGTACACATTGTATTTGTCAAAAAGTCCTTTATCCACTGGAGTACAACTCCCTGTATACCCAATTTATAAAATTTATAAGAAGTCAGAGCAATCATGTTAGAAGTTGGATCTAAATCATCTAGCGTAGAAATGTGCCTCTCAGTTGTATTTTGCACCAAACACTCTCATTAAAGTTAATATTATCAAGTGAAAGTGACTCTTGTGGACTTTAAAAATTTACAGGTAAATATCATAACACCTCTCTCACCGTCGGTTGTTGGGCATAAAACATCATATCCTCTGAATTTCCAGTCATTTATACTCCACTTATCATCAGAAGTCTTTGGAAGCATTTCACATAAACCTAAAATGTCTGTTTTTTCTGTCTCAAGAAAGGTTCTAAATTTGCAACTTTATTTGATAAAGTGTCAACATTTGCAGAGGTGCATTTTTGAAGTGCTATCTATATATATGGCTGGAAAAATATTCAATGGTTGACCCTTTCCCTCATAGAGGACACCATGAAAAGACCTATGCGAACAGCATAAAACCTGATCAGCCTGCAAGTAACTTGCAGACTGATCAGGTTTTATGCTGTTCGCTGCTCCTCAGTGGTCTGGAAATGAGGATTTTGTAATTAAATTTGGTAAGGTTTAACTGTGGTTTTCTGCAGATCAGGCTTTATGTGATACCAATTGAGGGCGTCAAAATGAGTCTATATGAGGGAAAGGGTTAAGAAGAGTGGCCTTAAAGACAGAATTTGACTTTTTAGCCTGGTATACCAACAAATCACTTGCTTTGAAATTCAGGAGTTCCTTCTAGAAATTAGGAGTTCCTGAAAATGATGTGATGGATTTATTTGCCTAATCATTGGTCAACAGGTTTATTTTAGAGGTTTACTAAAAGGAATGTATTATGAAGATAATAACATCTTTTGACAGCAATTATGGCTGTTCAATTAACTCAGAATTGGAAAAAGAGATAATGTAGAATCAAGACTATTTTTTTTTACACCTGTTTTAAAACAGATTAAAAAAACTTCTGATAAGTTACTGTTGTTACATTGAATTTATTTTATACAATGTTCAAGTTTTTGTGTGCTTTCTACTTTGTATTTGTGAAATGAGAAATGCCAGCCAAAAAAAAAAGATAAAAAAATAAAATAATGAAAATAAAGATTCAGTATAACAAGCAAGCTGAGCTGAGGTCCATATACCTTCTGAAGTCTGACTGACCAGTCCATAGACTGACATATTGCCCTCAGTGCCATGTATTGTTTTAATATACTACATTGTAATAAACTTTATAAAAAAAACTATATTTAATTATATAATTTATATACATATATGATATGTTTTTTCTCTGTGAAATGTATTTTACACCATGTATTTCAGGATGAATTTCTAGATGTTATCTACTGGATGCGACAGATTCTTGGGATAATGTTGGGCATTGTATGGGGTCTTATGCCCTTGAAGGGAATCATTGGATTAGGACTGTAAGTTATATTTTAATTACATGAATATATATTTGTATTATATTTATTGTTACACATTTGTAATAGCTCTTAATACCAGTGCCCTGTAAATAATTAAGATTTAATGTAAAATTGAAAAATGATGAAATATTTTGGATTGTTAATGGAAACACTTGCATTAATGTAGATAGAAGTAGTTTTAGTCTTATTTTTGAACTTGCTTATTCTAAATTTTGATTGGGGAAACAAGTTTTTTTAATTACACTCATCCTTCTCAGTAGTTCCTGGGTTCCACTGGTACTTTGTGAGTCTTGAAAATTTAGTGAGACTTTGACTTGAAGCCTTGGGATCAGCAGTCAGCTAAAACTACCGCCGATCCATGACGTTACATTAGTTTCCTGTTTTGTGACCTTGTTTTGTTTGGATTTTGAAAAATGTTGTAAAATGTTACATGCTCATCTTTTTCAGATTCTTTGCAGTGAATGTTTTCATTACCTATATATACTTCACCAGTTTTCAAAAGATAGATGAAGAGGAATATGGTGGCTTGTCAGAAATTTTAAAAGAAGGATTAATGACATCTTTCTCATCCTTTTTGGTAAGTCTTAAAACTGTAACCAGTTTCTGTGAGTTTGTAAAATTTCAGCTATTGAATGGTTTGAGGTGTTTTTGAACCATTGTTTGCTTGTCATCCAGGTTTGGTTTAGTTTTACACCTGGTTTAAAAAAATTGATTTCTTGATGATTCTCTTTGCGATGTATATATAGGTTTAATATTATATATTGCTCTATGTTAAAAAGGTAAATATACTGTTTTCTATTCATTCTATCCAGGGGGTCTACGAATCCCTATAAAAAACTTTCCTTTTTTTTAATGTTCAAGTGCTGGAAGGATATCCAGTCTCCAGGTCATTTTTGGTGACAGCTTTTGTTAAATTTATAGTACACCAGTTTTACAAAGGGAAGTAGCGGTGATGTTGGGATAACTTTGTACTGTCCTGTCTCATCAGTTTGATTAAAATTTTATTATTCGAGATGAATACATGTTAAAACAAAACAAAAGAATGAATGTTAGAAAGTAAGGAAAATACATTGTTTTAAACTTAGAAAATATATTAAAGGCAATCTTTTTTTTTTCTTTTTTTTTTTAATTATTTGAACATCATCATGTAATTTGCCTGATGGCAGTGATGTCTGTTCTATAAGAGAAGTAATCAGTGCATGGAGCTTGAGGTATGGATTGTATCATAAACTTTAAAAATGTGTCTAATTTCTTAAGCTTTTCAATCTGGTACGCTTTTCCTTTTCAGGTGATCTGGATCTTGTTATACTCATCCCTGCATTCGGACACCTAGACAGACGAAGTTCAAGCTCGTCACACATCAAATTTCCAGTCTCACCTGCACCTCAGCTTCCAAAGCAAGTGTATTTACCCCCCATCAAGTGGAACATATGACCTTATTTGTATCTACTGTTTAGGGTGTGCACAAGGTGAAAAAAATATATCAGGTATTCATAATGAGTTGCAATAACAAAATGACATGGACTTCCTTGCAGGTTTTTAATATATTGGTAGACTTACCTATATTTAATATTATACATATTTGGAATTTTTATTATGGCAAAACCATTTATCCATGCCCATGATTTTTAATATGTCAATTGCTCTACTACTGGCGAAAAGTTCAGAACAATTGTATACGTAACCTTTTTTTATATAGACAGGATGTGTAATAAAGGGAATAGGAAATGCAGGGTTAACTTTAATGTTTATTTAGTTGTGCTGATGTACAAATACACAAAAGGATAATCATTTTTAAAATGAGGCTTCTAGGAGGTGAGGACAGTCAAAAGTGGTTAAGAACAAAGTGGTACGGTCAAATATTCCATTTGTCTACTGAGGTTCTCCCATGAACAAATTGTTACAGCTTTGTTTCCCTTTGTTTCTTTTTCCCTTCAGTACAGGTGCTGAACACAAGTAACTTGTTCATTTTTTCATTGCCACAAGTTAAATTCACTCTCTTAAATTCATTTTTCACAGCAGATTTTGTTTTATTGTAAATAGTTATACATTGTATTAATAAATAAATTGTCAAAATCATAATTGAACTTCTTTATGTAATTTATTGATGCCAGGTAAAGTTGTGGAAATGTTCACCTTGAAACAATTAAAACACTGTTTATGACTTAAGAGAACTCTTGTATAGGATGGATTCCAAACACATTGTGAATCTTGCCCGCCAAAGTCATCAGTCTTCCAGGTTTATATATAAAAGCTCAAGTTAACAGTTAAAGGATTCTAAATTTGAGATTGTTTTTTTTTTTTTTTCATTTGAAATAAATTAATTTACCAGAATATGGTCAATTACCTATTACCTTTATGTATTAAGAAATATGATTTAAAGTCACTGAAATGTTTTATATAAAATATTATTATTATATAAACAAAACATTGCTTTTGAAAAATTTCTTCAATAAATTTGGAGATTGATGAATCAGAGCCTTTGCTTTAAATTTTCAATTCAGATGGTAGGGTGTCTGTTGTTCACAAATATGTTAAATCTTGGAGCAAACTCGACCAAATATAAGAATGTATGACAACAATATCTATGCAATGCTTGATTTTTTTTGGCATAAGCTGACTTGAAGGTCTTGAGTTGTGTGCAGCAGTTCCCTTTTAATTTTAAAAGATACAAATTTTCACTTTGTTTATTCTCTTTGATGGTGACCTCCATGGTTGATTGGTTTTATATCTGACTTACAATCACTAAGCCCTCCCCACAACCCACACACTTTGGGTTTGAACTCTTGTCTGATCAATCGGATTTTATATGACGCTTTCCAGCTGGCTTGTGAAAAGTTTTATGGATGGTTTTACCTAGGCCTTGTTTTCACTCAGGGTCTTCCTCCACCTGTAGTATGGCAGATGTCACTACATGTTTGATATACACATCTACTGTCAAAGCAGTGGTAAACAGGCAACTCCGTCACTCTTCACAAAGTGACTCACAGATATAGAGTTGTGGGTATTAAAAATTTGCAGGGTATCGCAAATATTCAATTTGTTTCACAAAGAGATGAGATACATGTATATTCCATATCCACTCAAAGCGAAAAAAATAAATCTTTATTTTATGCTAACTGCTGACAAAAGAATGGAACGATTTTGTGTATTCAATCCTGTTAACATGCAGATGTTTACCATTTTGAGAGAAAATGAAGGGAGGAAACCAGTGAATACTATAATTCTACATATCTACATATTCATTCCCTTTATAAGTAAAAAAAAAGTAGTTCCAGCATACCTGTATCACTCACACTGTGGGTGATATGGATTTCATCTGACTGATATAACATAGTTTCACATCAGTTAGCATAAGATAAATGTATAGTTTCAGTTTGCACCAATCTAAATATCATGAGACTTGATGACAAATTGAAAAATAAAGATTGAAAGAAGTGAAGATCACATTAGTCGTGTGTAAATGTAGTGAAAGATTATCTATATCCTGCATCTCAAAGTTTGGTTCATTTTATTTCACAATACAGAGAATCATCTTTTGCCTTCTCATTTCATGCAAAAACTGAATAAAAGGCAAGTAAAAGTACAAAAATAAGAATTTAAATGATTAAGAAGCTGAAAGGGGGGAGAAAATCTTTCCTCACCGATATGTTTGACATTCTACACAAGTTAATTCTGTAGAAGCATCCTTAATGATTTAGTGCACAAAGTAACTGACTCCATGAAATGGAAATTAGAAATGAGTCCAGAACATAACATAAACATAAAGGTATAAAAAAGAAGAAAAAAAAATGAAGTTTACTTTTTATTCAATTAAATAAACAGAAAGAAATACTCAATTACAAAATGGTAGAAAACCTGCCTCATAAATCAGGAAGCTCAATTTACCTTGTTCACACAAACACATGAAATTATAATAGGCAGAAAATCTGTGACACAAACAAAAGAGTTCTCTGGAACACGTGTCACCTGCTGAAGCGTAACAGAAAAAGTGAGATGGACAAACAGATGATGGAAAAGTGATCCCTATGTGTCACCTCTGCTAACAGCAGGTGCATTATCATAATCTCATGTTCTTTGCACACAGAATAACAAATAATATTATGTTTCTTATGGAATGATTCAATAAATATTAAACAGCATTAATTGTACAGTGATTTACAACACTGTTCATGCAGGGTATTTCAATGTGTTCATCTATATAATCCATCACCAGCATGTGTCTATAGATCAGAGACACTCGACCTCAAACTAAATGCAATCCTAGTTTCACATGGACTCTTTCTTTCTGACAGATTCTGTTCCAGTCCTGGCTTACATTTCATGAAACATTTTAAACCTTTTCCCTCATATAGACTCATTTTGAGTGCACGAATTAGGTAAATAAAGCCTGATCTGCAGAAAACCACAGTTAAACCTTACCAAATTTGATTACAAAATCCTCATTTCCAGACCACTGAGGAGCAGCGAACAGCATAAAACCTGATCAGCCTGGTTTTATGCTGTTCGCATAGGTCTTTTCATGGTGTCCTCTATGAGGGAAAGGGTTAAACGTAAGGTATTTCTCACCTCAAAAATAGCAAATTAACTATCAACACAATTTTGAAAGTTGGAAGAAATTGGAAGACCAACTTATGTAAGAACATGCTATATGTTTTCATAACATTTAAGTAATTGCTTTTATATCTATGTCAATAAATAAAGTAGATCTAGAATGTTTGAGGTTTTGAAATGAATAAGTTAACATGAGATATTATACAAAATGCAGGTCAGTCAAGTTGCAGCCTTTACATGTTTTACCCTTTACCTCATGAATATTCATGTACACATACCGGTATATGACTTCATGAATATTAATTACCTGAACTTTAAATGGTATATAAAATCATGAATCTGTGTAGAACCTGGGCTACAATATCATATAAGCAAACAGGAGACTGATCAGACGGCTCCTATAGGAGCTCATAAAGGAGTTGACTGATTTGGGTCTTCTCTGTTTGCAAAAGCGTCAAAATGAGTCTATACATGTATGAAGTAAAGATTAAGTTTACTTGGTATTAGTAGGTTTATAATTTCCAAATATTCTGTTTATTTTCAATTCCTCCCTTTATCCTGTCTCTATTTTGAACTGTAAATTTTAAACTTATTTCATTTGTTAATTTAAGAAACCATTTACTATATAAACTTATACCCCTCAGTGGTTCCTAGCTTGGACAAGTACTGGGAGGGTACCAGCAGGGTTTGACCTCTCAACCTTCTGGTCTAGTAGTCCAGTAACCCCAGTAACCATGACCACTGAATAACAGCATCTTGCTGAACTCATAACAGTGTGTAATCATAATACACTGTTTCCCATACTTGTGCAAGTCTGTCATAAATCTTGCAGATTATTTGGGGAAGACATATAGATAATGAAAGTCCCCAGTAACTTAGTTTTGTGTGGAGAAGCTTAAGTGAAATAAAAGAAATGTAATAGTGAAAATAACAAACAAGACATGTCCTCATCAAAATTTAAAAACTAGAACCTGAGAAATATAATGCAGCTGATAGAGAATCGTGAAAAATTTAAGATGGCACATTCAGTTTTCTAAAGTTCACTCTCAAGCGTCTTGAGCGATATTATGAGCTGATCCACACCCCAATCAGTTGGCCTATCTTCAGACGAGACGCTGTCAGTTCTGGAAGATCTGAACTTGTTGATGGATACATGTTTGCACAGTGGGCTGTCCCTGGAACACCAATATGAGAAAACTGTTACAAGTAATGCTGGAATGTACCAGAGGCCTGTTTCCCTAGGCTTTGTATGAAAAAATCCTTGTAAGCATAAATTCACAGATATAGAAGAGTATTTTTGCTTTAAAAAAAATTGTGTTTGTATAATGCATTGAAATAGGTCAACTTTTCTTATGTTTCATTGTGCAAATAAGACATTCGTTGAAGCTATGTAGAACAAAATACTTAGGATCATATTTGTTCATAAAAAGTTTAGTAAAACAAACCCCTGGTGATGCTAACAATAATTTAAATGTGCTGTAAGTACAGGTACAAAATCATTTTTGCATGTTTTTAATTTTTAATAAAAGCCAAGATACTTAACTACTAGATGAATCGAGACAGATTGTAGTTAAAAATAAAAGAAAAGACATAATTCATATATTATAGACAAGTTCATAGCATATATACGAGGGTCGTCCGGAAAGTCCGTAGACAACCGATATTTCTTTGTTAATTCCATTTTTTCAATCTGTTTTTATGTTGAGCTCACCCTTGATCATAATTGCATAGCTTGATTACGATAAAAGCATGAAATTGATATCGGCACTCGTGTGATCGTTTCCATGGCAACCTTGTATAGGGGTACCCGGAGCACGTCAAAACTGGAGATATTTACCGGTCTCATGCGCCTTCTTTCTTTGGGTATTTTACCTGTTAAAATTGCGGGTAACGTTATGATAAACACTTCATGACGTGACGTTACTCGTTGACGTCATATTGTTACGAATTGAACGTTAACGCTTTAGAAATAAAAAAGTGAGGAGAACTATTTTCAATAAACCATGGAAGAAAACTCTCCAAAAATGACGACGTCAGACGTTTGGGCGGAGCAGCATGTGCTAGTAAAATTCTGCATGGAGCTTGGGAAAATGCCTGTAGAGACGATGGAATTTATTAATTCAAACAGTAAGAGGCCAAGTGTTTCTCACACTCTTGTATACAAATGGTACAAGCGATTTCATGATGGTAGAGTTGAAACTACAGACGATTTACGTTCAGGAAGACCAAGCATTATTAATGAGAAATCCTTAACGTTAGTGAAGAACGTCTTTGATATTGACCGGCGCCTTACGGTACGAGATATTTCTGAACAATGTGATATTTCAAAGACAACTGCGCATAAATTCTTGTTGAAAACTTTGAAATGGAGCATGTTTGTGCATGTTGGATACCCAGATTACTTTCCAGTGATAATAAAGAGGCGCGTGTTAGAGCAGCAAAATCATTTCTTCGCAAATGGAAAACGGGCGGTGATGCAATTTTGGACAGAATTATTACAACTGATGAATCATGGTTTCACTACATAAGGCTACAACTACTAAGCTAGAAATTCAGTTACTGGGTTTGAGACTGTTGTATGCACCATATAGTCTGGACTTAACGCCGATGGATTTCGGCGTGTTCCCATTGATAAATCGCAACTCGAGGTAGAAAATTCAGGAATTTCACTGAACTAAGAACAGCAACACTACACATTATTTCTGGAATTGAGAGTGACTGGTATTCAATGGTGTATGACAAATGGGTTGATAGACAGAGGAAATGTGTGGGATGCAACAATGAATATTTTGAGAAAGAACGGCGCTCTAACTTCGACGTCACATTTCAGTAAGTAAATTCAACACGTAACGTCATGGCGTGATCCACGAACCTCTACAGCCCTTTACATAAACCTGTGCTGTTTCATTGTTTAAAAACGGAAAGTTTTGAAATTTTGTAGCATTGATCATAAAACATTGGTGAGTGATTGGAGAAAGTTTCATTTAATTCTAATGCGAAATACTCGTATTAAAGAAGGTGTCTACAAACTTTCCGGACGACCCTCGTATACTCAAAGGAAAAAGAAACACAGGGTAAACTTTTGTATCAGTTTTAAATATGAAGTATTTGACGGTATTACAGTTTAAATTTTTTTGAAAAAGATTTTTTTTTCAAACAAAATTAATGCTTTAGAATGAGATGGGGTCTATCATATGAGGTTTATTGCAAGGTAAGGGGGTAAAAATTTGAGTCTGACTACCACAGATTCTAGTTACCCTGCGTTTCTTTTTCCTTTGAGTATATAAAGCTATACAATGATACCATACTACTATTCAAGTCGTGTATTTTCACTTCTTAAGTAAATAAGGATCTGTTTGACTGCTTAGTCACAGATAAACTATCTAGAGACTTTCCAAGACTGCCTGTGAGTGAAACCATGCAAATAGCGTTCCTGAGGGACATCCAGCTTTATACATTCAAGGAAGTCTTCTATTGGATATAACTCAGACCCATACAAAAAATTTAATAATACCTCAACAGAAGATATTCCTCGAAACAAAGGCATGGCCTGAACTTCACAAAACATCTTAAGACTTTCTTCAGTTTTTGCAAATTAATATCTCCTTTAATTACCAATTCAGTTTAAACTTTATTTATTTTACATCGATTAAGATAGCTTAAACTTTATTTTACATCGATTATGAAACAAGTTCTTACAACTTTAAATCACTCTCAATGGCTCTGGCGGCGGAATATGTGGTTAAATTGTGGGAGAAAACCTGAGAACCCGGAGAAAACCTACGTGTCTGGACAGGCAGCCACCTCTCACGTCCAGACCAGGAATCAAACCCGGGACGCATTAGTGAGAAGTGAAGCGCGTTACCACTACGCTATCCAGGCACATTGATTACAAAACAATTACCAATTGTAAGATAAGGTTTGTATTGATGTTACAATTAGCATGTTCTTGAATAATATCATTATGGGCTTCAATTTCTTTGGAAATTTATTATGGCAGTGTTATGAAATTTGTGATTTTTTTAGTGATGAAAAAAAAGTTTTTGAAATGCATACTAGGCCAATGTTGCATGCTACATCACAATGTAAGACTATTCAGCTCACAAATGTTAATTCTGTTCCTCAGAAGTTTAATGTTTTGAAGAAAATGGAAGACCTTATACCACTGAGAATATGCTTTTAATAGCATAATCATACAGAATTTCTTCCTTCTGGAAAATAAAAAGAAGAGTTATCAATTTTTTTTTAATTTTAAGAAGCCTAAGAAAGATGTCTCAATTTCAGAAGTTTTGTGAAATGACAGGCCATATATGTGTGTTTAACTTACCATTGATATAAATTGCTGTTGCATCCTGGGATAGGTCCTTTGTGACTCCCATGGCGTGCCACGGGTCTATGGAACCATTGGGAAAAACAACCTTAGTCACTGAAAGATTCCGACCACCGTAGTATCTGTTTGTGTCATCAACATTGTTGAAAATGAGGCTAGCATTAATTCCGAAAATATCTTTGCATTGGACAGTTGAGTACCTAAAACAAAATGAAAGTTGTTTAGTATAATATCCTTGGGTATGAAAATCAACTTTATTAGGAGTCTAACATGGAAAATCTTCCAAAAATATTTTTCATTCATCAGTTCATATGGTTTTAATGTTCAAACTGAAATCAGACCAAAACATGTAAACACAGCTTGAAGGACACTGTTTCTCACATGATCCAAGGCACACATAAGTACTGGCTTCATCAGACACCAACAGTCAGTTTGTTCTGTTACCCTCCATCAATCAACTGTGAGATTTTCAACTAGCAAGTCAACATTTTGAATGTGTAAAGCATGGACATATTTAAGCCAATCAAAACGATGTTTACATTTTGGATACTCTCCTTGTGGAGGTAAGAACATCAGTGGTGGTGGGGCAAACTCCACGCAGTAGTTACCTCCCCTTACAGTTGTTGATAACTACTGCCACCACAAGTAAAAATTAACAGAATTTAGCTAATTTTTTCTTTTTTCCAAAAATAAATTATTTTACTGCGAGTGTCATTTCCCAAAGTATGTTTTCTTTAATAAACATCAAATATCGCCTTGTGGTATAAAAATAAATCATTTTAAGAAATATTTTTGTTGTTGTGACAGCACACAGAGATGCCATTTTGTTAGTTTACCATCACCACGTGACATTTGTGACGACAGTGATTTTTTTGCTTGCAAGGGAGATCACTGTGTGGAGTTTGGTGGTGGGGGTATATATGATACAGGATATTACAATACAAGCTTTCAGATTGGTTAATGCCAGGCAGGACAAGGTTTACTTGCACCCAATCAATCTAAACAATCTAATAGTAGTGAAAAATTCCATGATGTATGATGATAGCAAAACCAGCAGCTGTGGATTACCTGATGATGGAGTATTAGTAAAATACAATGTAACTTGATAAAACAGTCTTGACTCAGTCTCAACCTCCATGTCAAGTTTACCTCAAATGCAGAGAAAGATTGTTAGCATGTCTAGATAGAGATATGTGTTATGGTCAGTACAATGACTTTTTGTCAATGCAATCTGAGAAAGACCCTAGGTTGGCCTGCTGATGTATGTAAATGGAATGTGTAAAATTGGTAATTAATTTCTATTGGTTTCATGAATGGTATCATCCATGGTCCACAAAGACTAACCCTACATTTATTGTTCATTTATCAAAGGTGCCTGGATAATGAAACAGCAAACATATGTATCCTCAAAATTATCCTTATCATGCTCAATCTCATGTCAATGAAAATTAATGAATTTACAGTATTTTGTCGCCCATTTTAACATGTTTGTTCCCTCCAGGTACATTTGTTTTCTTCCTTATCAAGGACCAAGTAAATGTTTACATCAGTGATAGATTCACATGTGAAGCAAAAGTGATTTCTGTCACTGATGAAATAAAAGTTAAAACTTTTTCAAGATGTAAATAAATAGCTACATATCGTGTAGGTTACTTTTGAGTTAACAATGGTCCAGTGGTGTCATGGCTGACTTTGGATCAGGAGGCTGTGGGTTCAAATCCCATTTGGTGCAAGAATCTTCTCAGGTGCAAAGTACTGGTCCAACCCAGGAGCCATCACAAAGCAACTTGTTTCCTGTTCGAGGAAATTTAAAAGAATAAAGTTTAAACTTATGTTACTATATTCCAACAATAAAAACTTGAAAGTTAACTGAGTAAAAAGTCTACACCTACGTGTATGGGAAGGTCTCTGGTTTACTGAAAGGTTGATTAGCACTGTTGGATGTCTGGAACCAGCCAAACTCAGCACATGTCTGATACATCCACTGCCTTCCTACAACACAAAAACCATACTATTGTTCAAAACAAATCAAAATATTTTCTCTTGTGAAAGTCACTTACTAATAAAAGCCACATGTCTCTTTTGATGACAAAAGGTTTTGGTAATGTTATTTGCAAACACTACTCCAAAGTCATAATTGGACATATTTCACTGTTTGATGAAATGGGAGGGGTGTTAAACTGAAAACCTACAAAAAAATATTTTTTAAGGAAAATAAGTGTAAAACTAACTGGACCATGTAATACAGAAAATTATATATGTTTAGAAACAACCCTCCAAACCCTTGATACGGTATCCTTGGCATGTTTATTATGAGTAAGAGTTACTTTAACCATCACTTTATACGCAGTCACATGACCAGTAGATATAGGAGGCAGCGCTAAATTGCAGCTTTCTTATTTTCCATCTAATTGAATTTATTACATATTCCAGATTGTTTGTTTGTATGCTGGATTGGATTCAATCATTTTGGACACTTTTGTCTGCATGAGACAGGATGATATAGACAGAGGTGCCTTACTGTGATATAACACTGACAAATGGCTTAACCCTTTCCCTCATAGAGGACACCATGAAAAGACCTATGCGAACAGCATAAAACCAGATCAGCCTGCGAGTAACTCGCAGGCTGATCAGGTTTTATGCTGTTCGCTGCTCCTCAGTGGTCTGGAAATGAGGATTTTGTAATTAAATTTGGTAAGGTTTAACTGTGGTTTTCTGCAGATCAGGCTTTATGTGATACCTATGAGGGCGTCAAAATGAGTCTATATGAGGGAAAGGGTTAATACAACACCTGGTTATATTATCTTGTAACTGGGCGAACCAGTCCTGGAACTCCTATATATGCCGAGTATCAAACACAAAGAAATCTATTACATGTACTTATTCTAATGAATTTTATATATTCTTAAGACATCACCTCATATAGACGCAATTATGTGCAAAGGCAAACAGAGCAGACACCGATCAGACAGCTCCTTCCATGCGCAGTCTGATCAGGGTCCCCAATGTTTGTTCATCCAATATTGTCACTCAGATTCTACACAATCTGTACAACAACAAAAATCCATGGTTTCATGTTCCATTTAAAGTTCCAGTTAATTAATATTCATCAAGTTATAAATTTGTTTATGAATATTCATGAGGGAAAGGCTAATATATTTTTGCATTACCTCCCTCCCCAGCACTGCTGTTCCAACTAGTTTTCTTGAGATCATCAATCATCTTTGTGTAAGTGAAATCAAGACAATCCTGAGAATATGTCTTCAGTAACAGCGTGTTCACCATGGCGTACCTCTCTATGGCCATGGATCCTTTGGTAAAATCTGTCATTATACCGCATAATGTATCAATTGTGATGTCTGTTCCAACGGCTCCCTGTAAATTAACACCCATAATAAGCATTGGCTATAGCTTGCTAAACCATAACAAATAATGTATTCCTGTTTTGATATGGGAATCACTAAGACGAAGTTGGGAGAATTTTATATGATGACGATCAGTGGAAAGTTATCAATACATTGTCAAACTGAAGTAGTATTCAAATCAAAACCAAAAATTTGAATGAATGTAAAATATTAATGTGATCAAATGAAATTTATTCAATTCATAAAGCACAACATGCACTATTAGCATGTGCCAGTATTTACTGATTCATGTATAAAGTGTACATTTATTATTTTGCACTACATTATAACATAAATTCCAATTTAATGTCATTCAAATTTATTTATTTTGAAGTTGGTTGGGAAACAAGTTCTTACAACTTAAACTAAGTCCCTATCGACGGTTCCTGGGTTGGACCAGTACTTTGCACCTGGGAAGGTCATGGAAAATCCTTGCCCCTAACAGGGTTCAAACCAACAACCATCAAATACATCATTACTGGACCACATGCCCTTAATTAAGATTTACATTGGACCCCAAATCTATATTTTGTGATTTTTTTAACTAGCTTACATTACAAAATCAATCATAGTGTTATTACACTGTTCAATATAAAGCAGATTCTAGAACTGGACCCCAAAGAATAAGTTATGATTGAGCAGTTATAATTGTACCTCAAGTTCCATATTGCTTTTACAGTCAACGTTAAAACCCTGTCTATCAATGTAATCAGTGTACCATTCCTTTGTCTTCATGAGAGAAATGCATTATAAGTATACAATAGACAATGATATCACAACTTAACACTGGGCCAGCCTATTCTTCTATGTTTGGTTGCGTCTAACTGTATTTCAGTCATTTGGAGACGATGTCTACTTGAGACAGATATATTGCTGCCACACATTATCCTGACACCGGGCCAACCAGTCCTGGAACTACTCTATATGCCGAGCACTAAGCAACGGATCTATACCAGTTCCATTTTTTACGACTTTAATATGTCACGGTTGGGGATCGAACCCACAACCTCCTGCTCCCGAAGTGAACGCTCTATCTTCTACATTAAAGCACAAAGCAATGGTGCTATATCAGTGCCATTTTAACAACTTTGGTATGTCACAGCCAGAACTCAAACCCATGAGATGATTTAGCATTAATGTACTCCATAAATTTATAAAATGTGACAACACGTATGCTTTTTGCAAACTTTCTTTATCTTTGACAAAACTCATAAGGCAAAGATAAGTTCTGCAGCAGAGGAATAGTTCTGTGGATATGACAATATAACTTTTCAGATGTTGTTATTATATCCCAACAGAGATTTAAGCCCTACCTCAAAGACCTAAACCAATAGATTCACTACTCAAGTAAGCATGTGAAGGAAATCTCATCTATGTGTGACCATGATATTGCGAAAATAGCTGGTGTGCTCGTAATTTCCAACAAGGGAAGTAACAACTTCACAGAGTTTTGATCGACAACTTTCTGGCTATTTCTCTGCATTAAGGTGTGTATGAGTCCCAGTAAGGCTGCACTTTTTTTTCACCCTGTGACATTTATATTAAATAAAACCTGAATGCATCCATATATACCCTTCAAACATATTAAATTCTATTTATCGTTGTTTTGCTATTGCTTTACAATGAACACTCATTCTGGTGCACACCTCCGAGAATTTGCGCCAAGAATATATTTTGCCAAGTAGCTTATCTCTTGGTTTCAGTCTTTACCTATCTTAAATAAAAATTATTAATTTTCTCTCATGGCTAGATCAACTGCTCAGGAAAAATATCACCAATAAACCATATTTTACTACCTGTTAACCAGGTCAGCCCCTGATCACAACAGTAGTGTAACAAATGGATAGTTCAATATATGAACTGTAATATTTATTGAAACACTGGAGAGATCCATACCTCAAAGGCTCTATTGTCTTTGTTATACTGTACAACACCCTCAAAGTTTCCAGCAGTGTTGGCAAAGAATCCAGCCATGTCTAGCCCGTTAGTTGGGTCCAGTTTGTCACACAACCTACGGCAGAAGTCTACAGTAGTTAGATATTGAAATAGCCTGTCCGACATGTATTATCCATTAGTATTTGTATAATTCCTTTTATGATAGATGAATTTCATGAAGATCTTGACATAGCATAACAAGAGCTGTCCATAAGACAGCGCGCTCGACTTTTCTCAGTTCGCCAATAAAGAAAGGGCCAATCTTTGATGTTATTAGAGGTTGTTGCCCAACCTATTTGCTATTTGTAAATACAGCCAAAAAATATCTAAGTATAAAAGGGTAAAATTGAAAATACACTGCATATAGGATTATGGGCCCTGCCAGTAAAGTTGAGGTAGTGTGGGTAAACAATAAATAAGTATTCCAAGTTATGGTGGAATACCTGTGATAGTATTAAAAATATACAACTTTGTAAAAAAATTAACCATGATTTCGGCTGTTTTCTAAGTATGAAAGGGGCATAATTCAAGAAGTAGTACAGCCAGGGTTATGGGCCTTGTTAGTAAGGTAGAGGTAATGATGGTGAATATGTACTTGAAGTTTCAGTTGAATACCGTAGATAGTATTGAAGATATACAACTTTGTAAAAACTTTAATCTTGATTTTGGCTGTTTTGTAAGTATGAAAGGGGCATAACTCCAAAAATAGGGTGTGGCCTTAGAAGTAAGTGAAGTGATGATGGTGAATAAGTATTTTAAGTTTGGGTGGAATACCTTTGATAGTATTTAAGTTATTGATGTTTGAAAAAAACTTTAACCTTGTGTTGCAACGCCGACGCTGACGCCGACGCCCGAGTGACAGTATAAGCTCTCATTTTCTTCGAAAAGTCAAGCTAAAAAAGCTGAAACACAAAAAGGAGGAAGAGACCTATATAAAGAACACTGGAATAGAAATACTGAATGAGTACAATGAAGATAGCCTAGAGAAGGCCGCACTGGAAAGCATCATTTTGCATATCTCGCAATTCACGTCCTCTTTTGTGTAGTTTTTTGTATGTTTCATTAATCTATTTCTTTGTTACTGATACTGTCATAGAAACTATTGAAAGTTTTTGTCAATAAAATATATTTTAGTCTTACTTCAAAATTTTCATCCAGTTATGCATAACTTAACTTAGTGAAAAACTGCCCAGTATTTAGCAAAACATCTCAAATTTAGATTTTTTACGAATAAAAATAAGTTATTCTGTATCTAAAGAAACTGAAGACCATGATGATAATAATAAATAAAGATTTAAATTCTCTATGTCAATAAACAAAAAAGTGTCCACCATAAAAAGTTTGAGTTCGAAATATTCCCAAATTATTTTTCATTGCAATGTTGACTTTTCTTTTTGAAATAGAATCAATGGTAACATTTATCAACATTCTAATATGATAGAGCTATCATGGATCTGAATTTTGAACAGAGGAAAATCAAACTTGAGTAGTTTCGTAATAGAGGGACAAGGAGACATACTTAAACATTTTTTCCAGCTTGGAGCGTGTCTGGGACTGCTGTAGCCAGGTGTACATGGTCTGTGTGGCCGTGCTGATCTCCTTTGTTACACTGCTGGCTGTACGTGTCCAGGGACGCGTCAACAACCTCCAGGTACTCTGCATTAGATATAATTGTTGAATGATAGAGAAGTGCCTATTGTTCGACTACAGAATTATTATTCCGCCATAACATAGAAACAAAATTTGGTCTTGTGCAGTCAGAAAATCTCACAATATGCAATCTACTACTACATTCATGATTCAAATTACAAGGATAAAACTTGGAACCCCATATATTCAATTTCCAAAGAGTTGCTTTGTAGTAAAAATATGTTTTAATGTAGTTTTTTTGTTTGGTCCCAAAATTAAGCACTATAATGGATTTGCACGTTATCTACATGTAATTATATCAGAAGACCATTCTGTGAAAATTCATTCTTCGTATAGAAATGACTTTTCCTCCTACATGATAATGAGAAAAAATCTGAATATGATACAAATACCTCCATATTTATAGTCAGATTTAAAGTATATAAATGTCTATGTGTATAATGGCTATTGTCAGTATGGACAAAACCCCGATTTGCCCGTTTCATGAGTTGGACATGGAATATGTATTTGGTAACTGAGGAGAGACCTCATGTCTTAAAACAACTGTTTTAATAATATACTGCATAAATCCTAAAGCATGTTGCTGATTTCCATTTTTTCTTTAAGTGTGTGTGGGGGGGGGGGTCTATCTTTTGGTGTATTCTTTTTTTCTTACTATGCCATGTTGAGTCTGCTCTGAATTTGTTGTAGGCAAATTGCTATGGAGAAATAGTATGTAGGTTTCGAGGACAAAAGATAGTGTTTGTTGGTCTAAAAGAGACAAGGACCTTTTTTTAACCTGTAAAGGGGGAAAAGTGGATTATGCTAGTAAATAAAGTCCATCAACTTTCTAGGAGCAAACATAAATGTTGAGAGAGACAGCCACTGAGGCCATGATTGTTTTAATGTGTTAATGTCCCACCAACAGTATTTTAATCATTTGGGGACTTGTTGTCTACATGAGATTGTGAAAGTGCTGCTTCACTGTAATATCAAGTTTATCCTGACACTGGGCCAAACAGTCCTGGAACCTACTCTATAATTAAACTGAGCACCAAGCAAGGAAGGCACACCAGTTCCAGTTTTAACAACTTTTGAGTATCATGGCTGCCACTTGGGATCCAATCCAGGACCTCCTGGTTATAGGGTTTAGCTCTAACCACATTCAGCCACCAGGATCATTTGAGATCAAGTTATAATAATCTGGCAACCTTGAATTTATCATACACAGTACTGGGTAGGTAATAAAATCAAATGTTTTCAGCTTTATTACTACAGTGATGAGTATAATGAAAATTAACTTACCAAGGAAATCCAATTTAGCAAATATTGGAGCACTAGTGGCCACTGCTCCGTCCACCATATACGGGTACTTTGACCGGAACCAGGCTGACAGAGACCCTGAAAAATACCTCAAATTTGTTAATCAAGTAAACATCAGCATAAGAAGGTTTCCGTATTCCATTCTGGTGATCTAACAATTTCTAAGACATTCTGGGATCACATGGCATTTGGTCAAATAGTTTACCAAGATACACTGAACCAAATAAGTTTTCAAAGGAATGAACTCTAGACACAAAATTATTTATCTATTGTATCTTTTCCTATAACATTCAATTGTTGTTGTTTTAACCCTTTATCTAATGAATATGTGTGTACAAATTTATGACTTGATGAATATTGATTGACTGAGCTATAAGTGGTAAAGATACAATGGATTTTTCTTTGTCAAGCAGGCTCTGTAGAATCTGAACTTCATTATTGTATAAGCAAACAGAGGAATGGTTCTGTCTGATCAGGGTTTCCTCTGTTTTGCATCAAAATGAGTCTACATGGAGTAATGGTTTATACACTTTATGATAGTTATATCTTTGAAAATGGTAATGTTATGATTATTTTTCACTACTCTGCCATGCAGATTTGCTATAGTACACATCATGCACTGTCCTTACTCCTAGGTTATACTTGTATTTTGCACCTGCAACAATTTTGAAAATGTCTTGCCCTAGTGGGGACCAAACTCTTTATTTTCAGAGTTGTAGTCACAGGATCAAACTACCAGTACCTCATATTGTATAACATGCAGAACCTCTACTTACCTGGGTATGAGCCTCCAAATGTGATCAATTTATTATCACTCAGTTTCCTCTTCTCTCGGAAATAATCAATGAAGTATGCTAGATCTGCCAGTGCCTGTCTACTGCTGAGGAACTTCATGTTATCCACCGACAAATCTCTGCAAAATGTTAACACAGTTGAACTTCCTGCAGTAATTAAGTCATGAAAACAACCCGTGGTCAAATGAAACAAGGAGAGCACAACAAGAAAGTGCCAGACTTAATCAATCATCAAAAGATAAAATCTTTCTAAGATATTATTTTGATCTAATTTACTGTTTATCCATGTATATAGAATTACATTTTTTATCCAGCAAGGAGAAGATTGTACAAGTTTATTACTTATTGGGTTGCAATAGTTTCAATCACTGAATTGTATCTATTTCTCACAAATTCTTTGATTTCATTTATTTTAGAAAAAAAAGTTCCGATTTCCTACGCAATTCCTGTGAACTTCAATAGTAGCACAGCAATACTACATACAATACATAATACATTTTTATCTTTGTTTTGTCCCTGTAACCATATCACACTTTTATTTCAAAAATTTTCTTTAAAGCATTTTGAGAATATTACTTATATCTTTTTGAGTTGATTTTAACAAAATCGTGAATGATCAATGTTCATGTTATTATCATTGTTCATGTTATTAAGTAAATGGAAATTATATAAATAATCATGTAGCTTGAATATACTGGTACTCATAAGAAAAATAAGACTTTTTTTTGGCATTGGGTACGTAAGCAAATAATTAACAATAAAAATCAACTTCCAAAAAACCTTGCTTACCGTAACTGATTTGCAGATCAAATGGAAAAGACAATAGTGTAATGGTGCCGTGGTCAAGTGGTTACATATAATTGCAGATTTGCAGGTTTGAATCCTGTTGGGAGAAATGATTTTTCATGGTCTTCCGAGGCACAAAGTACTGGTCCAACACAGGAAATGACAAGAAGGATTAGTATAAGTTAAAAGAACTTGTTTCCCAACCAACGTAAAATTAATAAGTTAAAATCAAATTAAAAAATTATACAGGAATCTAAGTACTTACTTAACTGGATGGCTTGCTCCGTAGTATCTGTGTTCCAACATGACACAGATGGCCCCATATACTTTTGCATACATATCTATCCAAGCACCTGTCACCATCCATATTGGGTTGGCTGGCCCCTCTCCACCAATCATTAAGAAAATTGGACCGCCCGGCTTGTAGTATGAATCATTTACAAAATATCTCTGCAAAGAAAACATTTATATGATGTCAGGGTCCTCATTCTTCATAAGAAATCTGAGAGTTGGAATCTTGAGACAAAGATTTTATAAATCTCTACCAAATTTTGAAAATTGACTATTTCTGATTCTAAAACAATAAACTGCTAAACCATTCTACAAACACTTATGAAAGTATTTAAAGCAGTAACTAGTGTTGCAGGTTATCGCCTGTAATTAGTGTTTGTTATCGCCTGCAAAATCATAATGCATGCTTTTTAATTTCCATCATCTGGAATGACTGGTGGATGTGAGCTGCCAATGTCTTGTTATAAAATTATTCCATGATGAATATTATGTTATGTTTTTTTTTTAATATCTTAAAACCAATTACCCTTACAGTAACTTATCAACCCAAACCCAAATCCACCTCTTAAGCCCTTTCCTCAAGGGTGCTTGCATATGAGCAGCTCATTCCTCAGGAACTTGCATCATGGGAAACTTTCAATTTTTGTAACATTTTACCGAAATCCCCCTATTTACCGGAATCTACCGGAATCCACTTACATTTTACCTGAATCCACCTTATTTTCATGACAAATAAAGCATTTTTTGACTTATGTTATTGAAAGTACCTAAGAAAATGTGATCACATAAAAGCCAACTGCATTTAGCATTTTTGTTCTTTTCCTAACGGACATTTGATGCATCTGACTTAGCGGTACCAACTAAGCGGATTCCGGCATGAAGTCTGAATGACTGCAATCTTCATAATAATACTAACAAAAATTGTCATACCCTTTTCATCTTTTAGTTTTAATTGGTTGGTACGCAGAGCTTTATTTAAGTAAACTGATCATAACATTACACAACATGGCTGATTTATTGTTAAGTGGAATATGCGGCATCAACATAGAATCAACAAAAAATCACTTCTCATGAAATTGACAGCATGAGTTTGAGTACGAGGCTCTATAGCAGACAATATTGGTCTGACTATTTCTTAAATTGTAATTAAATTTTAAACAAAATCATGAATTTGAAGAGTGCTTAACTACACTGGATGAAGAACAGAATCCACAATGGCGTGGGTATAACTCAGAAAAAGAAACACATTTTTTTTTATTAATTTGTTACAAATTAACAATACTATAAAGTAGAATATAACTTCAATATGTATGTAACAACGATACATTTATTTTTAGCCATGTGATTATAGTACAGATATCTGAAATAAATAGCTAACAAATTCCTTGTTATCAGTGGTCCCATTAATGAGCCACTCTCCGAGCGACATGTTATTTTTAATAGGGGATAGTGCCAAACCGAAAGTAGCATGGCATCAAAAATTATAGGTACACAAATGTGGACTATGTTCTTTGATTCCATCAATACATAGTTCCCATGTGATGTCACAGGCACTGATAAGACACTTTTTGGCAGCCATCTTGAGAGGTTTAAGTTAATGCAGGCCGAAATTAGAAATGTAAAAAGCAACTCTAGTATACATGTGAATGTATATATTTATACAGAAAGTTAAACATTTAAAATTTTAAAAACTGGATTGTGTCTAGAAGGAATCAATGGCTGCTAGAACAGCCTTAAAACCCTCAATTGTGGGTTGGCAGATGGCAAACATACAGAGAATAGCTAGGTTCACACAACTGCTGTACTGTACTGTACCTACCTGACTCCAAACGTTCTTGTTGGAGCCATCAAAATGGTCGAGTCTTTGGATTTCAAACCATTGTTCTGGTGTTTTGTGGACGTTTTTCGGTGCTTTTGGTGCTCCAAGCATACCACCTTTCGGCCTACCATTTATGATCTTCGGTATCCAGCAGTGAACACAAGAAAAAAATAACGTTACAATCAAAACAAATTTCACCGGCGCAGCCATCTTGAAGTCATGTGCCATTCAACTGACAGTCACATGACCGGTATCGGAAGAGGCCTCGGGGCCATAAAAAAGGAATTGGCTTCATCATCATCATCTCAAGTAATTACATCACTCAGAAAGGATTATAATCGCAGTTGACTAAAACCGTATATATGCTAACTGTTTCCAAAGAATAAGTTTGACTAGATCGATCAGAGTTTAACCTAATGTTGCTTCGTGACTATAGATCAAATCATGGATTTAGGTCTGGGTACTCCTGCGAAACACAACTGATCACAACTTTAAATGACTTCCTACTAGATCACGACAAAGTCAACAAATAGATATTGCCATGGGTACTCCTGCGAAACACAACTGATCACAATTAAGGAAGTCTTAAAACTGTTACAAATTTCTAACAAATAGAACAATGAAAACAATAGTAGAAGGCGAAAATAAGCGAAACAACAGTAGATCAGGAGTACCCAAGCACAGTACTAGGGCCAATCTATTCTTAGCCTAATCATTGACCTGCCAGAAAGTGTAAAATCCTCCGTCAGACTATTATTGCAGATCTCGATGACTGCCTACTATATAGACGATAAATCAGAACAGTCACCTCCAATTACACAGGACCTAAATAGCCTAGAAACATGGGCAACAAACTGGGCATGAAATTCAACGCGAAAAAATGCTATATCATGTCAATCAACAAAAAAAAACATTAAAAGTTTTAAAATAGATTTTATCAACTGAATAACCACATAATGCAGGAAGTACAAAATAATCCCTATCTTGGACTACAAATCTCAAATGACTTAAAATGGAATATACATATAAACAAGGTATGCAAAAAAGCAAATTCAACTTTAGGCTTTTTAAGAAGGAATCTCAGAAATGTACCACAGACCTGTAGAAAAACAGCCTACATTCACTAGTAAGATCATAATGGCATATGGGCTACCATCGGAACCCTATCAGAAGACACATACACAAACTAGAAAGAATCCAAAACCGGCAGTAAGATTCATAAAAAGATTATACAAGCAGAACACCAGGACAATATCAAAAATGAAACAAGAACTTGAACTAAAACTTTACAAGACGACGCCTAAGCCTCAGATTAATATTAATGTACAAGTACGTGGTTGATGGGTTATTCCAGCACTGCCCAACATCACTTTGTGAAATTCAACCAGACCTAAAGGACATAAAAAAAAAATAATAATGCGAAACATCAAATTATTAGAAAAACGCATTTGCAAAAATTCCAAAGGTCGGAAATACTATCATCAAACTCTAAACAATATGAAAATTCATTCTTTGTGACACTGGATTCACTGAATCATCTCCCTGATAATTAGTGCATGCTGACTCTGTTGAGGCATTCAAAAATGCCTTTAAAGAGCCACCGCCAATATGCGAGCTTTCTCCCGTTGTGTAAAACCCAGTATTGGGATCTACAACGTATTTGTTTCAGATTCAGATTCAGATAGATCTATTTACAAGTAACACGTTGAGTACTATTGGAGAATAAAACATCTCGTAACTTCGGGAGGGTTTTTTGACGATTTATATGATATGATAAATATAAGTTTAAAAGCTTTATTAGTTTAATATGTCTTTGTCCAAACAGACTTAAAACTTATATTAAGCTACTTAACAACAGTTAAATCTGTTATCAACGTTTGTACATAACCACGTCCCTGACATAACGTTAATGGGCTACATGTATTGTAGGCTAGACCCAGCAACAATAATTTTAAGACCTGTAATCTTTGTCGCTGATACCTGGAATTAAGACCATGTCACTCTCACTCAATCTCACTAAACGGAAATGCGAGCCACCTTTGCGATGGAGGAGCCGGAAACAAAAACAGCAACAATTAATCACCACAAGTACTGGGTTTACTGCAAGAAACACGAAACTCGGAAATGATGGTGGAT